>OX243826.1:7438397-7756787 GCA_945859605.1 Lumbricus rubellus | reverse complement strand
GGTTCCAGTTTATAAAAAGGGGGTTAAAGACGATGTAACAAATTACAGACCTATTTCAGTACTTCCATTTTTCTCAAAATTTTTTGAAAAAGCCATGTTTGAACGTCTTAATAATTTTTTTTCTAAAGGAAATGTCCTCTTCCCTTCGCAACATGGATTCCAATCTGGACACTCTACCTATATGCCCTTGATGAGTATGCAAGACAAAATTTCCAATGCAATCGAAAATAAGCAGTATGCAATAGGTATTTTTTTCGACCTGGCAAAGGCCTTCGATACTGTTAATCATGACATCCTATTAAAGAAATTAAGCACTTATGGAATCCGGGGTACCCAGTTAAATTGGTTTTCAAGTTATTTTACAAATCGATCCCAGTTGGTTTCCTGCAATGGTGCTCTGTCTAATTTACGGCAAATTAACTTTGGAGTTCCCCAGGGGTCTATTCTCGGTCCTTTATTATTTCTTATTTATGTGAATGATCTCCCAAATGCATCTCCTTTATTGTACTTTATACTCTTCGCTGATGACACCAATGTATTTTACTCCAACTCATCTCTTGAAACCCTATTTAATGACGTTAACTTTGAATTGAAAAATGTAGCCGAATGGTTCCAAGTAAATAAACTGTCATCAAATCTTGATAAAACCAATTATATAATCTTTAAATCACATAGAAAGAGTTATGATGCAGGAAACCTGGGGGTGTGCATTGATGGGGTTCCACTCACTCAGGTAATATCAACCAAATTTCTAGGAGTATATATAGATCAGCACCTAACCTGGAAAGACCACATAAAAATTGTATCTAATAAAATTGCTAAGAACCTTGGAATATTATCCCGTACCTCCCAGTTAGTACCTCCTCAAATTCGACTCACCTTGTATTATTCACTCATTTACCCATACCTCACTTACTGTAACATAATATGGGCCTCCACCTATAAATCTAGTCTTCTGAATTTAATGAAGCTCCAAAAGCGAGCTATTAGATATATAGGAAATCTGCCCTATGGGACTACAACTGAATCTAAATTCCGGGAATATAGCCTTCTAAATGTTTATCAAATTAGGCAGGTGCAGTTAGGCGAATTTATGTTTAGATATTTACATGACCTATTACCTTCCGTGTTTAAGAATTTCTTCCTCCATACTACTAAGGTGCACTCATATCATACTAGACACGCTGACTCTTACCATTTGCCTCACGCCCGCACCAATATCCGACGCTTCTCTGTTAAATACAGTGGGGCTCAAACATGGAATAAGATTCCCCTCTCCATCAGACAGCTATACCTAGCCTTCGAATCTTTAAGTCAAAATTGCGTGCCCTGATTCTTGACAATAAATAATAATTTATTCTGGTGCATTATGACTATTATTGATTCTCATTACAGAGTGAACAAATCGTCAAACTTTTAAATATCTTCTCCTACTCTGAATAAATTATATCTAAATCCTTACTACCCATGCAGCATCCCGACCATCCAGCGACCTCTGTGCCTCTGTGCCTTAACTTCATCTAGATCTACTAGACTAACTAGAGGCCCTATGATCATCGAATTAATGTGTATTTGTGCTATTAGTTAAGTTAGTTAAGGTGTTTGCTGTTTGTTTTCTTAAATTAGTTTTTTTTTCACTTATACTTTATGTTAGGACCACGGTACGGCAACCTATTGGCCATCATCATCTTGGTATAGTCGCCCAGGGGAATCACCTAGCGGGGTTGTAAGACCCCTTCCGAGTCCCCTGTGCAACCAAATAGAAACCTTTGGCATCGTTATTTAAGTAATGTTTTATTATACTTATTAACCTTGTATTTATGATGCTTTATATGATTTGTTCCTGTTGTTTTTGGTTGCCAAATAAATCATTTGATTTGATTTGATTTAGAACTTTCCAAGATCCTTGAGGAGAAAGATTCGTGCGAACGCAGTTACATTTTTATTTATATAGATTTAACTATACGCTGTGAGCAAAGGCAGATAGACCAATATTGCAATACGTCATCATCTGAAGTCATAGCACCTGAATCTACAGAGGTGCGCCGTTCAGTCTGAGTTTGCCCTCTGACCCTGTGACCCCACCCCGATATTTTCGACCATCTGCGGCAAATGAGACTGTGCTTGCCTTTTTAACTCACAGTTATTCAGCAGCAGTACCAGTAGCAGTAGCAGTAGCATGCAGTAGCTTTAGCAGACTAGCATGCAGTAGTGGTATAGTCAGTAATAATAATAATTATAATAAAAATGCAGGTGAATTTCGGATACTGTTCCTGGTTCATCTACTAGTGCATTAGTTGACGCTTGCGTGTCACGGAGCACACCTCTTTTTCTGATATCATGTCAGGTACATAATTGGAAATGTATCGAAATGTGTAGTTATACACAGGACTTCAATCTCTTGGACTTAAACAGCAATAATAATTGTTATGCTCGCCAATACGCCAGCAACATCAATAGTATAATTAGGCCTATAGGTCTGTTGCGGTCAATACAGCAATATCAATAGCATAGTTAGGCCTATAGGTCTGTTGCGGTCAATACAGCAATATCACTAGCATAGTTAGGCCTAAAAGTCTCTTTTTGTGGTCAATACAGCAATATCAATAGCATAGTTAGGTCTAATATGTCTGTTGTGGTCAATACAGCAATATCAATGGCATAGTTAGGCCTAACAGGTGTGTTACGGTCAATACAGCAATATTCTTTGTTGTTTGTTACACCATTGATCAAACTCAATCCTTTAACATCATTTGGGAACTCTCCTTATGGAATTATCTCCCATCAACTCTTCGTGGGAGGAATTCTTCTTTCTGGATCACTGTCTGCATCTATCTCGACTCTTATATAAGCATATGATTTCTTGGGATTCTCGCACCTGGAGCGCTACTGGCCATGGCTTCGAGCGGCGTTATAGAAATAGCTATACTTACATTTGAATTAGGGGCCGTCCATAAAGTACGTCACGCTCCAGGTGGAGGGGGTGTAAGAAAGTGTGACAGTTTGTGACAGAAGGAGGGGTCAGGCCATGTGTGACGTCACACATTTATTTTTTAATGATGGGTATTATATAATTGTCTAGTCTAATTTTTGTAATTTTTGATTTCAAATTCAATCTACATTGAGTTACTGCTTCAATGAATAACTGTGACAACTGTTGACAATTAGCTATTCTACTATTAAAGTCATTTTAATAATGTGATAGTTCTTTTAAGTGGAAACTTTACAGTTTAATAGTGAGGTGTGTTTTAGATTAAATTTGAATAAGGTGTTAATTTTTTTTAAATCGAAGGTGTGACGTACTTTAGGGGGGGGGGGGGGTCCGAGAAAGTGTGACGCACTTTAAGGGGGGGGGGTCCGAGAAAGTGTGACAGTTTGTGACAGGGGGAGGGGGTCAAAAATGGTCAAAAATAGCGTGACGTACTTTATGGACGGCCCCTTAGCCTACATTACTAAGGTCTATCACTTTCGTCTATCAAAGGTCTCTTGTCAATCATCAAGACGGTCTTTTCCTACGACGACTACAACCTCCTCCACGGTCCAAAGATGTCGCGACAAAGACAGGTCACGTGCTCGGAACCCATCCCTCTGGCGACGGTTCAGCGCATAACGGATGTGACCCGCAGCCACCTGAACGACGTCCTCCTGGCCGTCCTATCCGGTACCCTGAGGGACTACCTGATCCTGCATGGGGTCAGCAATCCATACGACCTCACATCCACTCTGTTCGTTTCGATGCAAAAGACTCGCATCTACCACGGAGCGCCATCGTCTGTCTCCTTCTCCGTTTCAACGCAAACGGAAAAAGAGTCGAGGACTATCACTCCAACTACGACGACAGGTGGAGACACCGCTCAAAACAAACCGGAAGTTATCGATCACGGGTCCGGTGAAGACCCGGGAATGCACGAAGCGACTACTCACAGACTTCCGGTGTCTACTATGGATAGTTCGAACGCTAACGGAGCGGGGCTGCTTCCAGGATCAGCGGAGAGCGGCTGCAGACGAGGGAAGGGAGGGGCGTCGTCGTCGTCGTCGTCATCGTCACAGGCGCTGAGGTTCCAGGGTGCTGCACAGCTGGCGGCCAATGCGTCGACGTGGATGACGAATAAGGTGAAGTTGTCACTCGTCAACGTCTCACTTCCGGTGAATACAGAGGGGGCAGTGCCGCAGCTCTGGGAAGTCAGACAACGAATGAACGAGGTATACACAACAAATATAGACGATATTATATCAATTGATCGTAATCTCTGAATTTTATAGAGCGCCACTCGAAAGCCAAGTGCAGGGCATCAGCTTATTCACGAGCGCTGTGTCTAGTCAGACGGGTTGTCCAAAAAAGTAGCATTCCTAAGGAAGTCGTAAAGTCTGGTCACCAAAGAATCAGAGTTGGCAGAGTAGCAGATGTTAACTGTCGACATAAACAACAGTAAAATAATTGTTTAGGTCGACAATTGGAAGGTGAAAGTAGGCTGCAGGTGAGGCGGGGTAAGAGTTCTATACAGAGGGGAAACTTTAGTTTTGAATGGAAAGCCCAAGGAGTGATTGGTAGAGGAGCCTGAGGAAGGTGATGGTGATTGACCGGAAAGGATATACCTAATTGTAATCGTAATATTAAAGATGATACAGCTCCCAGCATACCAAGTCGCTGCAGTGCATGGGCCATATAACATTCAATTTCAGCAGTTGTGTCGTGAGAGTTATTTTATTTAATTAAATTTAGAGGCGGAAGAAATAAAATGTAAAGAAGGTATTAAAAATTCATCGGGTTTTTGCATGTCACAAAGCAAGTAAGAAGTTGAATAGGCTGGTCAAAATTAATGATCTGACGCAGCATGTAATATGGTGGCGCCGTTACTGAGTCGCTTGAGCCAGCTTATTCAGATGTTTTTACTTCCTGTTGAGGGGTTCCCTAAGCTGCGCTCTACAAAAGTCCGTAATATAATTATATACAATTATGCATAAGCTTACATATAGTTACATACGACTGTACAAACATACATCCATTCGTATACTATGCATGAATATATATGTATGCATAAACCATACATTATGCATATATCAGACTGCAGGGTCTATAATATTCTATATGCATATAATTGGACTGCATGCTTATAATTATCTGCTTCTTATTTACCGTCGAAGCCTTTTCATCCAACTTCCATTGCCCTCTGGTTATAAGGAAGTTCTTTTATGTTGCGAACAAATTACATGTATTCCCCGAAGTGAAAGCGGCTCATTAAATATAATTGAATAGAATTAACTAAAATTAAATGTAATTATTAAAGATAGTTGCATGAACAGAAAGATGATGACTATAATTATTATTATATTAGAAAGATGAATGCAGCAGCAATAAGACAAACGAGTCCTCTTGACGACTAAATTAATACATAGCTGCAAATATAATATCATTATATAATTATAATTAATTATTCCATTAGTCATGAATACACGTTTCCTTGAATGTATGTATGTGTGTATGTATGTATGTATGTATGTGTGTATGTATGTATGTATGTATGTGTGTATGTATGTATGTATGTATGTATGTGTGTATGTATGTATGTATGTATGTATGTATGTATGTTGGTATGTATGTATGTACGTACGTACGTACGTACGTACGTTTGTATGTATGTATGTATGTATGTATGTATGTATGTATGTATGTATGTATGTATGTATGTATGTATGTATGTATGTGTGTATGTATGTATGTATGTATGTATGTATGTATGTATGTATGTATGTATGTATGTATGTATGTATGTATGTATGTATGTATGTATGTATGTGTCGTATCCCGTGTAAAAGGGCACTTTTTTTATCCTAGTGGTTAATCGGTTGGGTTTAACTTACTCAAGAAATTCTTCCAAATTCAACAAACTCCCAGTTTCTTATGAAATATATAATAGAATAAAGTTATTCAATATCATTCAAATGCACAAACAAATAACAATCCTATTTACCTAGTGTGGCGAGTTACTTAGGAAATATTAAATTTGCGCTTATCTGTCGAGTTGTATGAAACTCGAATGTCTTCGGCTCTCTCCGTCGTCCGATTCTTCGCAGTCAAGAATGTTGATCAGACGGTTGAATATGCAGTCATGGAAGTGACCACACCAAACGTCTTACTCGTATCTTGCCGTGAATCAGTTGCACACGAGATGAATCATCGCATTCACCTCACAGCTCTTCTCCAGTTGACCAAACGTCCTTCGTACTTCACACGCCGATCAGCTGTTCGCTAGCCGATTCAAATTACACTACTCTTCAGACTGTTGCCTAAGAGTTCGTCTTCTTCGCAAGTGTCTCACACTTCACACGATGATTATTATGCACTAACGCAAATTTCTCATTTAAATTGCGTTGCACTTAATGCACAATACTTTGAACTATCGGTTGATCGTCCGAACAGTTCAATTACCTTCGTCTCTACTCTGAAAATCACAACTTTGGATTGATCACCGCAGCGAAACAACCACCATTTCCAGATATACCTGTAGAGAGTCAAAAACTCAACGTCCACTTCGCTGACGTCATTTTTAACTCGTCACGTCATTCGCTTCCAGTTTGCACCAATCACGAATAGGCTTAGCATCCTTTGTTGTCATGGTAACCCTGACCACTCGTTATTACGCTTAGCTGCAGTCATTGGCTTTATGTATTAATATTTTATATGTTGCCACACATATTACCTAAACTCGCCAATTAAATTGCCTAGCTTAACTTCTACCTATAATTAATAATTGTACATGCATAGCAAGACTAGTGTTTAATTTGATAATCATTTAATATAACCACGACAAATACCCTTTCTTCAAAAGTCTGTACACAGGCTTTATCAACTTATCTAATTATCAAATTACAATAACTGCTTATGCCTATGCTTATACTAATTTACACAACATCACAACCTAACACAACTACTTCTTATCTACCTATAGTATCACCATTGATTTACTTAAATCTTAGGTCAATCCTCTACTTAAATAATCGGACATTACGTTATTACATCCCTTAATGTAACGTACTGTAAAACAATAATTCTGAAGGGCAAGGCTCCACCTCATGACTCTTGCATTCTTCATCCTCCCTTCCTTCATGTACTGTAGTCCACAATGGTCAGTCTCGATCACAAACTCTCTTCCACACAAATATCGATCAAATCTACTGATTCCCCACATTATGGCTAAACATTCTCTTTCCTCAACTGAATATCGCATCTCTCTTTCCAACAGTTTTCTACTCGCATATGCTATCGGATGGTTTATTCCTTCATATTGTTGAATAAGAACACAACCTATCCCTTTTCCTGATGCATCTGTCTGTATTATAAATTCTTTCTCCAAGTCTGGTAACCTAAGGATTGGTGTCTTAGCTAGTGCTTCTTTCAACTGCTCAAAACTTTCACCTAACTCTTGGTTCCATTCAACATTGTTAGGAGCTAACTTTTTAGTCAAGTCGCTCAACGGTGCCATCAATTCTGCACAATGTGGAATAAACTTTCGATAATAATTTATCGCTCCTAAAAAGCTTCTCACTTGCTTCTTCGTCTTAGGCTGTGGCATTTCCACAATCTTGTCAATAGATTCTCCCTTAGGGCTTATATCGTCGTTGTTCAATGTATGGCCTAGGAAATCTATCTTGCCATATCCTAGTGAACATTTCTTCGGTTTCAATGTCAAATGAGCTTTTCTCACTCTTGTGAAAAACTCTCTTAACGTCTTCATGTGTTCGTCCCATCCTTTCGTATGAGCAAGAATATCGTCGACATAACTTTCTAGATTTTCAGTTCCATGTAATATTTTCCGTATCAAGCGATTATAACTGGACGCGCTATTGACTAGTCCAAATGGTAACACATTGAACTTATATAATCCGCTTGCACAGATGAATGTGGTTAAGTCTTTTGATTCTTCGCTCATTGGTATCTGCCAATACCCTTTACAGAAATCGAACTTGCTATAGATTTTACTTCCACTGAGTTTATTGAAAATATCCTCATTCGACATCATCGGTTCTGGATCGAATACTGTCACTTTGTTGAGTTGTTTATAATTACAGCAAAGTCTGTTACTTCCATCTGACTTCTTAACAACTACAAGCGGCGCTGCATACGCTGCTTCCGATCTTTCTATAATTCCATTATCTAGCATCGTCTCTAGTTCTTTGTTTATCTCCGCTTGGAGGTGATATGGCGTTGGATAAGCTCGTAACCGAATTGGCTCATCACTCGTCAGATGAATCTCATGCTTTACCATATCTGTCCTTCCTGGCTTATCACTGAATATGTCCTCATGTTCTTTCAGTAGTTCCCCTAATTCTCTTTTCTGTTTTTCCGTCAATTTAGGATTGATATCCACATCTTTGTAAGTCTCCGTTTGTTTACTTACATATAAGCTTAATATCTCTTCTTCTTCATCTTCACCATCTTTACCATCATGTACTATCGCCGATATGTATGCTGACGTTTCTACATCATTACTTTCTCCCTTTCTCTCGTAGTATTTCTTTAGTATATTGATGTGATATGTTTTGAGTTTTCCACCATCAATTTCCACTTTGTAATCATAATCTCCTATTTTCTCTCTGACTACAAATGGTCCTTGCCATTTTACAAGCATCTTATTGTTACAACTGGGTAACAGTAATAAAACTTTATCTCCTATCTTCAACTCTCTGTATCGTGCTTTCTTATCATAATACTTCTTATTCTTTTCATTTGCTTTATGTATGGCCTTCTGTGCCATATCACATGTTTCTTCTATTCTTTCTCTCAAATCGGTCATGTATGTATAAACATCTTTTACTTCATCCTCCACTTTCTCATTTGTCCAGAGTTCCTTCAATATCTGTATTGGTCCTCTGCATGACCTTCCAAAAATTAATTCAAAGGGTGTGAACCCATGACTTTCGTGTACAGTGTCTCGTAACGCGAACAATAATGGTGCTAAGAACCTGTCCCATTCCTTGACCTGTTCTCCTATTAGCTTCCTCAACGTTGCTTTTATTGTTCCGTTAAGTCTCTCCACACATCCATTTCCCATAGCATGGTAAGGACTAGTGAAAGTGTGCTTGATCAACAACATCTTGTTAACATCAGCCATCAGTTCTGAAGTGAATTGGCTCCCTCTGTCAGTATGGATTTTCTGAGGAACACCCATGCGACAATAAAAATTGAACAAGGCTTCCGCCACCTCCTCTGTAGTTATTCCTTTCAGTGGAATCGCTTCTGGGTATCTGGTACTCAAATCCACTATCGTTAATATATAGCGATAACCTCTTGTTGACATAGGTTCTATCACTCCGATAATGTCTACACAGACATGTTTGAATGGTACATCCAGTACCGGAAGATGTCCCATCGGTGCTCTGTGGCTCACCTTTTTATCTACCGACTTTTGGCATACATCACAACTCAGGACATACCTTTTAATTTCTTGTCCTATCGATGGCCAATAAAATTCATTCACAATTTTATCATGGGTCTTCTTCATACCCAAATGTGCTGACAATAGCGAGTTATGGGCCACGGCTAATACTTTACCTCTAAGTTCCTTCGGGACCATTAACTGCCACTTCGCATCATCTTCCGTTGTCTCCATGAATCTCCTATACAAAAATCCGTTCTTCTTCACATAAAGAACTTTCTCTGTTACACTGTCATCACCACTCCAATCAATTGCTTTATCCCAAAACTTCTTCAAAGTCTCATCTTTGCTTTGTAACTCTTTAATTTCTTTTGTTGATACATTTAAATCCGGCATCTCAGTAACTTTCAGCTGTTTGTATTTTGTTACTTTCTTTGATTCCGCTCTGGTTTCAACTGCTGCTGTCGTTTGGCACACATCATCATTCTCCATGACGTCATCCGTTACATCATCATTTAATTCACTTGTGACTTCACTCGCAAAATGAACTTTCTTTTTGTCACTTTGTCCTTGTGACTCAACACTTAAAGATTTCTGAATCTTTTTCAATCTATCCTCTCTATTCTCGTTATCATCTGTATCACTCCGATCACAGTTTATCATGTTATCTGTAGTTTCTTTCACTACCAGATATTTTAGTCCCTTCATCCTACCGATAATTACTGGTTTCACCGGTTCTTCCATTACCATTGCTTCAACGTTTCCTGTAAAATACTCACTTTCAATATTAACCTTTGCTATCGGAAACTTTCTCAATGTCCCATCGATTAATATGCATTGGGCTTCTCTTCCTGTGAAATCAACATCATTTACCAGTGATCTCTTGACAATACATGTGCTTGACCCAGAGTCATATAGACAACTGGCATTCACACCGTTCACCTTTAGCTGACCTTCATTTTTATTCTCAAGGTCATCGCCATCATCTCTCCGATCAGTAACCATTGTACTTGCTGCCAACTGTATCGGTAATTCCTTTTTACGTTCTTCCTCTTTTTCAACTTCATTTAGTTTCAACTCTTCATTTGCTTGCGCTATCTTGTACGCCCTATTCTCATATACTTGTATAGCCGCCGCAGTATGTTTAACAACTCCTTTTTGTTTGTGTGAACAATCATAAGATTTGTGTCCGATTCGGCCACATGAGAAGCAAGTTATCTTATGCTCAGCCGCCTGTTCTCTTTCTCTACTAAGTCCTCTATTCATACTTCCATTATGATTCGTCTCCCTGTTCTGTTTCATGTCTCCTCGTCCTCTATTTATGTTTCCATTAAACCTCTCTCTTGATTTATCGTCGAACGGTTTCACATTCGGCCTTTCGTTACTGAATTTCACTGGAGGCCTTAGATTACTTTCTGTGTATTTATATCCGTGCGCCTCGATATAAGACTCGGCACAGTTCAAGGTGTCCTCTAGACTCATTTTGCCTCTTTCTTTGAGGAACATCTTAAGTTCATTGCTACACGTAAGGTAGAACTGATCTCTTAATAATAAGTTCTCCATTCCTTCGTAGGTTTTCTCGAATCCAGCTTGAAGTAGCCACTGCTGCATATATCTCCTCAACCTATGCACAAAATCTGTAGGTGTTTCACCTGACTCCATTTTACTCATCTTAAACTTGTTACGATATCCACCCTCTGTTAATTGAAACCTTTTTAACAGATGTCTTTTCAAACACTCGTAATCTTGTGTCTCCTCAGATGACATTCTTTGATACACCTCTAACGCTTTTCCTTCAAGATGCTTGGCTAGCATCAGAGACCAATTTTCTGTTGCTATCTCGTATGCCGTGCATGTCCTTTCAAATCTTAATAAATATGCATCCAAGCAATCTTTATTCTCATTGAATACAGGGAACTTGATATCCTTCATTCCTCTGTTATGGTTATTGTTTCCTTGGTATGAACCATCGCCAACCATTGTGAATGTGGCTTCACCATTATTCTGATTATGTCTAGAATCAATTTCTCTCATCCTCAATTCACACTCAAGCTTCTTGACTTCAAGATCCATATTTCTCCTAGCTTGACATTCGGCTGCTTCACGAACTAATCTCGCCTCCTCCACCTCTCTTTCCCGTTCAAGTCTTGTCTCATTCGCACGACTTTCCCGCTCCAGTCTGGCGTCATTCGCCTCTCTTTCAAGTCTTGCATTATTCGCTTGATTTTCTCGTTCAAGCCTTGCATCAGCTATTTTTGCTAACTCTAATTCTTGTGCTCTGGCTGCTTGTGCCTCTTCTCGTGCTCTGGCTGCTTCCGCCATCTCTGCTTCTTTGGCTAGTCTACCTCTTTCAGCCGCTGCCTCATCTTTAAGCTTTCGATCTTCTCGTTCACGCAGTCTGTCGTCTCTTGCTTCCTGCTGTCTATCACGCACAAACGTCTTCAACTCATCACCTTCCATTCCCATCTCTTTAGCGAGTTTAACCCACTGTTCATGTTCTCCAAGTGACGACATGGTCTACTTACTTGTTTACTCAGCTAACAAGTATTTCCAAATTCCAATAGCTTTCGCTCTACAAGAATTAAATTCTTCCAAAAGATAATCTTAAATAAGATTAATAAAATGTTCCCTCTTGAAATGCGTACTCTATGGTTACGCGAGGTTAATCGTATACTAAACAATTCGCATCGAGTAAACGCTTATTAATAAAGTCGTTCTTTCGCAATCGCAAAAGCGATAACTTTTAAACTATACATTTTCAATATTTGAGATTATTGTTCGTTGATATTTCGAGTGTTAGTTAAAATTCAGTTTTAATAATCCGGAACGTAGGACCCCATAGTTGTCGTATCCCGTGTAAAAGGGCACTTTTTTATCCTAGTGGTTAATCGGTTGGGTTTAACTTACTCAAGAAATTCTTCCAAATTCAACAAACTCCCAGTTTCTTATGAAATATATAATAGAATAAAGTTATTCAATATCATTCAAATGCACAAACAAATAACAATCCTATTTACCTAGTGTGGCGAGTTACTTAGGAAATATTATATTTGCGCTTATCTGTCGAGTTGTATGAAACTCGAATGTCTTCGGCTCTCTCCGTCGTCCGATTCTTCGCAGTCAAGAATGTTGATCAGACGGTTGAATATGCAGTCATGGAAGTGACCACACCAAACGTCTTACTCGTATCTTGCCGTGAATCAGTTGCACACGAGATGAATCATCGCATTCACCTCACAGCTCTTCTCCAGTTGACCAAACGTCCTTCGTACTTCACACGCCGATCAGCTGTTCGCTAGCCGATTCAAATTACACTACTCTTCAGACTGTTGCCTAAGAGTTCGTCTTCTTCGCAAGTGTCTCACACTTCACACGATGATTATTATGCACTAACGCAAATTTCTCATTTAAATTGCGTTGCACTTAATGCACAATACTTTGAACTATCGGTTGATCGTCCGAACAGTTCAATTACCTTCGTCTCTACTCTGAAAATCACAACTTTGGATTGATCACCGCAGCGAAACAACCACCATTTCCAGATATACCTGTAGAGAGTCAAAAACTCAACGTCCACTTCGCTGACGTCATTTTTAACTCGTCACGTCATTCGCTTCCAGTTTGCACCAATCACGAATAGGCTTAGCATCCTTTGTTGTCATGGTAACCCTGACCACTCGTTATTACGCTTAGCTGCAGTCATTGGCTTTATGTATTAATATTTTATATGTTGCCACACATATTACCTAAACTCGCCAATTAAATTGCCTAGCTTAACTTCTACCTATAATTAATAATTGTACATGCATAGCAAGTGTTTAATTTGATAATCATTTAATATAACCACGACAGTATGTATGTTTGTATGTATGTATGTATGTATGTATGTGTGTGTATGTATGTATGTATGTGTGTATGTATGTATGTATGTATGTATGTATGTATGTATGTATGTATGTATGTATGTATGTATGTATGTATGTATGTATGTATGTATGTATGTATGTATGTATGTATGTATGTATGTATGTATGTATGTATGTATGTATGTATGTATGTATGTATGTATGTATGTATGTATGTATGTATGTATATACATGTATGTATGTATTTATGAATGTACGTTCGTACGTACGTTCGTACGTACGTACGTATGTATGTATGTATGTATGTATGTATGTATGTATGTATGTATGTATGTATGTATGTATGTATGTATGTATGTATGTATGTATATACATGTATGTATGTATGTATGTATGTACGTTCGTACGTACGTACGTATGCATGTATGTATGTATGTATGTATGTATGTATGTATGTATGTATGTATGTATGTATGTATGTATGTATGTATGTATGTATGTATGTATGTATGTATGTATGCATGCATGCATGTATGTATGTATGTATGTATGTTTGTATGCATGTATGTATGTGTGTATGTATGTATGTATGTATGTATGTATGTATGTATGTATGTATGTATGTATGTATGCATGTATGTATGTGTGTTTGCATGGACAGATGTATAATCGACTCTATGGCTATGTTAAAAACTCTAACATCATTTATCCATCTCAGCATGGATTTCAACCTGGTCATTCCCCCTATATGGCCTTATTAAATATGCAGGACATGATTTCAAAGGCTATTGAAAATAATGAATACTCAGTGGGAATCTTCTTTGATCTAGCTAAAGCGTTTGATACGGTAGACCATAATATTTTGCTTAACAAATTAGACAACTATGGAATTAGGGGGACTCAGCTCAGATGGTTTGCCAGCTATTTTGAGAGCCGTACACAAAGAGTTCTCTGTAATGGTGTCCTTTCTGAGCTAGGGTTGATCAAATATGGAGTTCCTCAAGGCTCCAACCTCGGACCACTCCTTTTCCTGCTTTATATTAATGACTTGGCCAATGTCTCTCCAACAATGTTTTTTATTCTATTTGCCGATGACACCAACGTTTTTTACTCCAATGGTTCATGGCAGACGTTGTTTCAAACTGTGAACGTTGAACTATCTAGCATAGCTGTTTGGTTCCATGCAAATAAACTCACCCTTAATTTAGATAAAACCAACTTTATTTTATTTAAATCCCACCGGAAAATAAAGCCAAATGACAATCTCTGTTTGCTTATTGATGATATTTCCATCAATCAAGTTGAATCTACAAAATTCTTAGGTGTGCATATAGATCAACATTTGACCTGGAAAGTTCATATTAATCAAATTGCAACTAAAATTGCTAAAAATATTGGTATTATTTCCCGCGTTGCTTATATCTTGCCAAAGACAATTAGAATGAATTTGTATTATACCCTTGTCTACCCCTACCTCACATATTGCAACCTTGTTTGGGCATCGACATACGAATCCAGGCTTCATAAACTTGTAATCTTACAGAAGAGGGCTGTTCGTATAATTGCGGGTATTCGTAAACGGGAACACACTGGCCCTTCCTTTAATGAACTTCATCTCCTGAAAATTGACCAGATAAAGGATCTCCAAATTAGCGAGTTCTTTTTTCGACTCGAACACGGTCTCCTTCCTTCGGTATTCCAAGGTTACCTCCCTCACGCCTCTGACATCCATTCGCATTTCACTAGGAATTCATCTGCTTTTCGCCCTGTCAAAGCTCAATCTAATACTAGGCGGTTTACTATTAAATCTTATGGCACTAAAGTATGGAACACAATACCAATTGACATTCGTCAATCGAGTAGTCTGCAGGTATTTAAAAAGAAACTTCGTGTTCTTCTACTCTCCTCCACTAATGCTACTTGAAGTGCACATGACCATGTGTAGTTAAGATTTTAGTTAAGTACTTAGTTAAGTTTGTTTCTCTATATGCTCTTGACAATATAAGCTTTTCTGCAATCTGTCATCACCTAATTTGTTTTAGTCTCTTTCTTTTAAGCTATCTTGATTAATTTTTCTTGGGACTTTTTTACTTGGGTGACCCTTCCCAGCGGGATGTCCATCCCTTTTGGGCCCCCCTTTGTAGCCAATGCATGCATGTTTTGTACTTTTATTGTTTTCTTGTTTTCTGGTTGCAATAAAGTAAATTGTATTGTATTGTATTGTATTGTATTGTATGGATGGATAGGTGGGTGAATGAATGGGTGGATGAATGGATGGATGGATGAATGCATGGATGGATGAATGAATGAATGAATGAATGAATGGATGGATGAATGAGTGAATGGATGGATGGATGGATGGATGGATTAATGAATGGATGGATGGATAGATAGATGTACATAATGTATGCATTGCACGTACAATTGTACATGTATGCATCTATTTGTATGCATGAATTTATATGCATTCGTGTATTTATGGGACATATTATATAGACATATATAGACAGTACCGATACTCTAATCATGCGTATACTGTGCGTTCATGCGTATCCTTGGTTCGTCATGCATGCATGATGTAGGTGCGATCGTCAGTCGACCATGTCGTCTTTTACTACTGCCAGACCGTCTTCTGGCATCTTCTTCCTGCCTGCATACGTGACAGACTCTTTCGTCTCTACTATGGTCAGTCGACACTCCATATCAGCAGCCTCATCGGCCCAGAGGACACTGTCTCCCTTGCAGATACTCCCGTCAGGGACGTCACCTACTGGGCCCCGGTCCTTGATGATGTGTCCCTCGCTGTGTCCTTTGTCACGTACGCAGGCCAACTGCGAGTGTCACTGTCGACGGATACGGGTGTCGTTCCTGATCCAGACACCATTGCGTCGCTCTTCGTTCACAAGGTATGACACAACTAGACAATTGTGAATATAACATGTATGAAAGTATGTACGCTGGTATGTGCTTATACATGTTTATGTCTATGCATGTGCAATTATTGTATACGCGTATGAGTAATTATTAGATCTATTATTTGTAGAAGTTATGGTGTTGTTGTTGCTGTTGTTGTTTTTGGTGGTGGTGGTGGTGGTGGTGGGGTGTTGGTGGGGTGGTGGTGATTGGTGGCGGGAGCAGCGATGGTGTTGGTAGTGGTGGTGGTGGATAAGGTGGTTGTGGTGGTGTTGGTGTTGGTGGTGTTGGTGGTGTTGGTGGTGGTGTTGGTGGTGGTGGTGGTGGTGGACACTGGTGGTGGTGGACATTGGTGGTGGTGGACACTGGTGGTGGACACTGGTGGTGGTCGTGGCAGCGTGCATGCATGGGAGTGATGATGGTGTTGGATAAGGTGGTTGTGGTGGCAGTAGTGATTGTAGACGTAGTAGCATTTTATGATTACAATCACTGAGGCACTAATTAAGTGGCCAGTCTCGCAGGCGTTCGAACTCTTCGCTCTTCAGACGGAGAAGATGTTCTTTATGCTGACACTTCTATCAATAATAGACAGCTTTGGGCCTTTTCCATTGTGTGCATGGCCATCTATCTGGAGTCGCCTCCCACTAGACACGCGCTTCTTGCTACGGTGGGTGGATAACATTTATTTAACGACGCCGTCATTTCGACGTCATTTCGACGATGATTGGCGTTTTTCTTTTTATAGGTCACTCAAGCCACACTTAATCTTTCGCCGTGATTAGGTTTATGATCGCGTCTGATTAGGTTTCTCGAAGAGGTGCTATATAAATTCTCATAACGAATGATTGAACATCAGTAATAAAATTACGAGTCAATGTTATTAAAGGCTCTTCGCTTTTCTTTGCTCCTTTTACTCAGCACCTGCGACCGTAAAACTTCTTGCATCAAAATTAAGCCGCAATTCGTTATTACGGAAATTTTGAACTCGCGCAACCCTTGACCTTTAACCTCTAACCTCTGACCTATAACCTGTGTGTATGTGTGTGTGTGTGTGTGTGTGTGTTTGTGCGTGCGTGTGGTTATCGTCGATAGATGGACGTTCTATCTCAACTGCTGGCGAATCGACGAATCCCGGGAGAGAGAACCTTACGTCTGATGAGAAGGAGAACTTCAATGCTCGAACCAAACGCCACAGAGGTAAGCGCCTAAAACTGGTCGTTAATTTAAGGCAAATAAATGTAAATGTAGATGTAGATGTAGATGTTGATGTAAATGTATATGTAAATGTAAACGTAAATGTAGATGTAGATTTAAATGTAAATGTAAATGTAGATGTAGATGCAGATGTAGATGTAAATGTAGATGTAAATGCAAATGTGGATGTATAGATAGATGTAGATGTATGTAGATGTAATATCAAATGTAAATGCACATGTAAATGTAAACGTAAATGTAAATTACATTTTTGCAAATGTAAATGCAAATGTAAACGCAAATGTAAATGTAAAGGTAAACGTAAAGGTTTTCTTGAATGGGTGCTAAGAAAATTTTCTAAATGAATGAATGAATGAATGAATGAATGAATGAATGAATGAATGAATGAATGAACGGATGAATGAATGAATGAATGAATGAATGAATGAATGAATGAATGAATGAATGAATGAATGAATGAATGACTATCTCAATGAATTGATTTGGTGAGATCCTTCACCACCGCTCTTCCGTTTGAATGGATGCCACGCCATGTAGCCTGCGGTCTTCGCACGCGGTCTTCTGTGATGGCTCAAGATTAGAATCTCTAAGATAAACTGTCAGCCGCAGGCGGGGATACGATATTCTCACACAGTCATCGTGTACACATTGCAGAGTGTGGAGTGATATGTAGTCATACGCTCTAACTATTGAAGTCACATCTGGGCTGGTAATCGTATTCGAACTTAGTACGAAGGCCAATAGTTCTGTTTCATAATTATGTGTGCTGACTCATACATTATTATTTTATTAATTATTCCTAGTCTAGCTGTTGTTGATGCTATTATTTTATTTATTTATTTATTTTTAGATGTCTGAAGTAAACACGATACCTACCAAAGCAGATTTATCTGCAATGGACCTTATTTGTCAATTATTATTACCCTGTTGTCATTATTATTGCTACTAGTAATACTATTTATTATTATTATTATTATTACTAACACTACTAATCTTTATTATTGTTATTACTATTACTAATTCGCTCACTCCTTCACTCACACGATAATTCATTCATTCACTCGACTCTCCCAATTTCTTGCAACGTATTTCTATCTCTTCATCCCTCTGTCTGTGTGTCTGTCTGTGTGTCTGTCTGTGTGTCTGTCTGTGTGTCTGTCTGTGTGTCTGTCTGTGTGTCTGTCTGTGTGTCTGTCTGTCTGTCTGTCTGTCTGTCTGTCTGTCTGTCTGTCTGTCTGTCTGTCTGTCTGTCTGTCTGTCTGTCTGTCTGTCTGTCTGTCTGTCTGTCTACTTCTCTTCCAGCCAGAAATCCTCAGCACTGCATGCGCTAATAACGTGGCTTAGTGCTCAACCATCTTAAAGGTTTACAATAATATGACATCCGGGACTCTGCAAACAGAGAGCCTCTCAGCTGTGGTAAATAGCAGTTCGACCGAGCTAATTAACTTCCTACCGATGACCACCTGTTTGATCCAAATGCCAAAGGCTCATGAATATAGGAATTATAATGATCAGCGATTACAAAGAATGAACTGCAGGAAAGTCTAGCTGCACGGAATAATGCTGATTAATGCACACACAGAATCTTGGAATAGCATGAGGAACGAATACGTTACGCATGTGGAATACCGTAATTATTGTACACTATAAGTCAAAAGGCTATTACCGATATAGCATGAGGAAATTTGTAAGCCTATAATAATGCATATTGAAAAATTTGCGTGCTCCAGGCTGTTTTAAAGGAATTTTTAAAACTGCACAAAAAACAAACAAACAAAGAAGTGCACTAACAAACAAACTTACTTACTTACTTACTCTCTTTTATACTTAATTGCCTGCTTGATAACTCACTTACTTATCTGCTTGCTTACTTACTTATACTTGCATACTGGTCTTGTGTCGCATGTCGTACAGATACGCAACCGAATCGACGATGTGGAGCGACAGCTGAAGGACCTTGAGTCAGGCTACGGGCAGAGGGGCTCTTCAGGCGGCGGGGGCCCTTCAGGTGGGGGCCAAGGCGGGGGCCTAGGCACAGGCGGCGGTCGCGGAGGGTCGACAACAGCGGCTGCGGCGGCTGCTGCGGCCGAGGATGCGGTGATCGCTGACCGTGTGGCCAATCTGAGAGTGGAGTTCCAGGATATGCTGCAGGACCTGAGACGAAGACTCAGTGAAATCCATTCGGAAGCGTCGTCTTACGAGTCGGATGTGAGCTGTCATTCGTTATTCATTAGATTCATTCATATTCATTAGATGCATTTATATAGCGCCTCTTCAAGGGGATTACTCACACAAACATATAGGACTCTCATAGTAATCGTAATGTAATCGTTTTCACATCGTAAATCATTCATTCAATCAAACAATTTATGTAGCGCCCCTTCAAGAGGGCTGCACAGAGGCGCTCCCAGCCCAGTCACGGCTAAAGAGAAACGTCTCGAGCGTCAGGCAAATCGTAGACAATGCTCTGACCTTATGTATGTATGTATACACCAAATTTCTAATAGTCATAAATAAAATTTAAAAAAAATGAATTTAACGACCGAATAGGTAGGCAGGCAGGTATGTAGGTAGGTAGGTAGGTAGGTAGGTAGGTAGGTAGGTAGGTAGGTAGGTAGGCAGGCAGGCAGGCAGGCAGGTAGGTAAGTAGGTAGGTAGGTAGGTAGGTAGGTATAGGTAGGTAGGTAGGTAGGTAGGTAGGTAGGTAGGTAGGTAGGTAGGTAGGTAGGTAGGTAGGTAGGTAGGTAGGCAGGCAGGTAATAGGCTTAGCAATGAATGCATTGTATACTTACATATACTTGCTGTCCTATATAGGCTATTTAATTTATTATTTTATTTTTAAAGGATGACGCCGACGACGATGAAGAGGACGATGGTGAACTTCGTCGTCCAAGTCGTCTCCACTCCTTCAGCGGCGTCTCTCGCGGGTCCTTCCTGTCGTCCGTCCTGTCGGCCAGCACCTCCTGCATCGTCCAGGCTGTCTCTCCCACCCGACTCCAGCAGGACCACCTTCCAACGACGATCACCGTCGTAGCACCCGGATGTTCCACCATGGCTCCACCCCCTGGTGGCGAGGTGGCGCCACCGTGGTCGAAACGGCGCCATCTGTCGTCTGGCGAGAGATTGGAGACAGCGGCGGACGATAGGAGGCGCGAGAGCTGCAGGTCACAGGTCAGCATTCGCATGGAGCAGCAGCATGCATGTCGACACAGTCCTTCTGACTGAGCAGGGCACCAGCGCTCGTGAATAAGTTGGTGCCCTGAATGCGATCTCGGATTATTTCGAGTGGCGATTTAGGAATTTGGAGATTGTGATTACAACTGTGGAAGACGGGAGTGGCAGCTCGTCTTTCTGCTCCACTGGTTCGGGTTATGATCGCTGGAGGCGCGGATGAGAAAGTCCAATGATGGTATGAAACTCGGGACGTGCAGCTGAGAGGTTTTTCAAAGTATCCGACGAAAGTCAACCAGGTTGTATACCGTCAGTGTCAATAATGATACTGGAAGAAAGGATGCACAGCTTCGTTATTGATACAGACAGAAAGGATGCGCAGCTTCGTGAATGATACAGAGAGAAATGATGCACAACTTCTTCAATATACAGAAAGAAAGGATGCATAGCTTCTTCAACGATACAGAAAGAAGGGATGCACAGCTTCGTGAATGGTACAGAAAGAAAGGACGTACAGCTTCATGAATGATGCGAAAGAAGTGGCGTGCAGCTATGCGGTATTATTATCCACGCAGGCAACAATGAAATCCTGTTATAGCAGTGTAAGCATTTACATTGTATGTTGCATTCGACCAGAAGTATATATACTCTGTGGGAAGAACTGGTCGGCAGTTGGCACTTCAGTCACTAAAACCGGCTATTTTTAGATTTAAGTTAGACAAATAATCATGCCCAGATGTCGTGCATACTCATTTACTTTCGTGTTGTCTATGACTGCAGCCAACTCTATTACTATTCGTCTTTTCTTTACGACTGTGTTGCACGTGATGTGCCATTAACGTTGATTGGTTCGCGTCTGTCGAATGGTGCAAGCTGTTACTTGATAGACTTCACTTAATTGGTCCGTTAATAATGTGGACGTCACTTGATTGGTCCATCAACGAACAATAATTATCTGATTGGTCAATGAGTGTTGTTCAGTGTGCAGATCATAACTTGAGTGGTCCACGAATCCTGCAAGACTTTATTGTGATTGGTCGATAAATGTTTAGAAAATTACTTGATTGGTCTGTGACCTCGCTTAAATTTCACTGTGATTGGTGCCTGACAATGCAGAGATCTGATTGGTTCACAAATTCGCCAAAGTTAACTTGATATGTGCGTGAAACTCGTGTTATTTATAATTTATTTATAGATATGCAGAATTTTGAGTTGATTGGGCAACGAGCGAACAGGACGTGATTGGATTGGTGCCTGATTGTATAAAGATCGTTGCTTGATTGGTCGGTGAAGGCGCATCATTCATTGGTTGACTCTAAAATGTAAAACGGGATCTTATTTGCCCACGAATATGTAGAACTTAAATCAATTGATGAATAAAGTTGCGAGACTTCATAAAACATTATTATAATTTCATAGTTATTTATTTGAAAAGTGACAAATCTCGCAAGATGACTGCATAATAATTATTGGACGTAGCCTATAGGCGAATTGTCAGTCGGTTTAATTTATTATCGTGTATGCTGTGATGATGTTTGCTCAAAATAGATGACGTCATTGAAATCAGTGTTCTACATAAATACTATGATATTTCATGGATATCGTTCCTCTTTCTATAATTATTATTCTATGGAGCGAAATGGGAGTTTCAGTGTCAGCCAAATATTGATGCGTTAGATGAATACCAGGATGGGTCCTGGTCAGCTTTCCTCTAGCAGACATGACGTCATCTCTGTCATCCTCTTCAAAGGTGCAATTATTTATAGCTTATCGGTCGACTAAGTCACTTAAACCTATCGACTGACTTACCGACTTGATATCGACTTTCTACATTTTCTCAACCATATTATTATCAATTTCCTTACTTCAATTGGAGTTATTCTATACCGCTGTCTGCATTAATTGAAACCAACGTATTTGCAACGAGACGCTTGCATCGAAAAGACGCCATTTTCTATGAACGAAGTGCGTGACGTTGCTATGGTTTCCTGCCACTACGTGACTACGCGATTGAATCTGAGTCGGCCTATTGGTATACCAAGCATATAGCTCTAAGGTCGGTGTCACAAAATAGAGTATCCTCCGTATTAATCATAGCCCCCTCAAATGAAGAGATGTCTATAGACCGGTTAATTCCATCCGGGGTATAGATTAATTCATCCCCTGGATAGCTTTCAGGGGGAATACACCGGCACCGCATGGCCCTAGGCCTATATATAGGCATGGAATGGGTTTCCTCATAGACTATTATTATAAGGTTTTGCTATTTTCTATTCCCATCCTTTAAGACTGTCCTTTTCATCAGAGGCTGCACGTTCGGAATTGCCTCTGCGTAGCCTATATATAGTCACCATGAAGGCGTGCTATATAAATTCATGCGATGAATGAGTAAAATACAGTAGCGTACAATACAGTAAAACAATGCAATACAAAGATGGATAGGCAATATCAAGGAAGATCTGATATGCAAAAACACTAACTTGACCACGGTGGGCGAAATTGTCAGAGACAGAACACTAAAGAGACACTTCATAAGGGCCTCATCGTCAGGAAACTGATGGAAGAGCAGAAAGAAGAAGATACAATATAACTCAGAAAATTAGACTGCAATTCGGGTCGTCTTTAACTCTTTATCGACCTACATGTAGGGCGTATATAGATTTCCATACCGTTTTCCATAACTGCGCTTTGGTAGGTGAAGGGTTAAGTGGAATCTCTCATCACATGCGATCTTTTATTCAGCTGTCAATCATCCATCTACGCGTTTGCACAACATTGCATAATTTATGCTAATAATATGATAATAATATGCTAATAATATGCATACCGGTTGAACTCACGGTTGGGGTCAAATTATAGGTCAAGGGTCGACAAATGCTCAGAGAGGTCAGCAGACGATTGATGGCTTCAATCCGCGGGGCAATCCCTATTACCCCTGCAGCCTGCCCCGGATCGGGTCTCGGAGATAATATTATGGTCGATCGACCAATTCCCAATTGACCCAATTTTAATGTTAGAATTTTTAGAGAGGACATTCCGTGAATACTAAAATCTCAGATATTCGTTGAGCCTTGTCATGGAAAGTTATACAGAACCATGGCGGTGTTGTAGCCTATCACACTGTATTGTAGAGTGCGGTGGTGTAGGCTAGTGGTGGCGTCGGAGGACTCGGTGCCAGAGGGTTGCAGGTTCGAATCCACCTCAAGCCGTCGCGTAGGGACCTTGAGCAAGTCCTCCACTCGCAATTGCTCGTGTGCTTCAGAGTGAAACTTCGATGCAGTGTCCGCGCTGTAATCGGGAGCGCCTCTGAGTAGAGAGCTTGAAGGTGCGCTATAGAAAATGGAGAAAAAATAAATATATAAAAATAAATAAGTATAGGCTATTATTTGCATCACAGTTATACATTGTATTATTGCATACTGTGCATAGCCATCGTAATGGAAATTCGTGCATTGTATAATTGCATCACCGTTCGGCTGTACTGTATAGTAGGTTGCAACATGCTGCATTGTGTAGCCTACAGTGTAGGCCTATAGACTGATTTTTGCATTATATTATATGCGTTATTGTTTTGTTTTGTATTATATTTTGCATTCATATCGTGTCACATTAGATTAAATTGCATAATACTGCATTGTTTCTGTAATAATAATGATAATTGTAGTATTTTTATATTCTGTATTGTTATATGGAATGTAAAATAGCTGCTTGCGGATCATAGTAGACCTAGACCTATAGCAGCAATAGAAAGACAATAGGCCTAGGCCTAACTATCATTATTCTCATTGTTTCATAGGTCTGATTAATTCAATTTTAGTCAGGCAACTGACATCGCTTTGAATTCCACCGTCGCCATATAGACTCAAAGACATTTCGCAGACTTCGCCATATACATGCAAAAACGAGCAAATTTGCACAATTTTTGCATGAATCGATCGAAATAAGAAATAAGAAATAAGAAACAAGAAACCATCTTCTATTATAACGTCACGCACATATACACTGCCGCCGCCACACGACGAAAATAATAATTATCGACTTAAAATGATGAACCGTTGATGCCTTCCAGTGATAACGGATGATACATGTATAGACGGATGGAGCCAGAGGTCGCTCGCAGCGACATCTACCTGGTCACGTGGTAAAGGTGATTACCATCACGTGACCAAGGTTAGCTGGAGGTCTTACGGTTAGATAGAAGATTGCATTTACGGACGCTCTCGAGTTGCGTGCTTTAGAGGGACCTGCTACCGGTATTGAGAGCTCCCCGCTAATTTCTCTTTAACGAGAAATATTAATAAAAATTCATTTATAATAATGAGATTTTTGCTGTTGAACAACGGCTTTATCATTTCCTCCTTCGTTGAAAGCGTGGCATTTTAATTTGATACTCAGAACCCATGCGACGGATATTAACAAGAAATCTATGTAATGATAGCCGTACACCTAAATAAATGACACCTAAATAAATATGTTACTACACGCGTATACATGTAGCCTACGCATAATGTGCTGCTTTTTCCCGATGTCTGTCAGTCTGTTTATCTGTGCCTTCGTCTATCTCCGTATTAACCCTTTCCAGCCGGAATTGTTTTGATACCTATCCTGTTAATCGGGTCACGGGTGACCCGGTCCGGCGGGAAAGGAAAGGGTTAACTTGTTTTTATGAAAAGACGTTGCAAAGACGGGAGCACAGACACGCAACCAGTCGGTCAGTCAGTCGGTCGGTCAGTCAGTCAGTCAGTTAGTCGGTCGGTCAGTCAGTCGGTCAGTTAGTCGGTCGGTCAGTCGGTCAGTCAGTCGGTCGGTCTTTCTTGGTTCCAGAGTTTTCTTTGTCTTTGGAATAGCTTATCATCCCTCCACACGCATTACATAAGCTGCTGCTGTTGCATAATCATCAGCAGCAGCATCATCAGCAGCAGCAACATCAGCATCAGCATTAGCAGCATCGTCATCATCATCAGCATCAGCAGCATCGTCATCATCATCAGCAGCAGCAGCATCGTCATCAGCATCATCAGCATCGTCATCAGCAGCAGCAGCATCGTCATCAGCATCAGCATCAGCAGCATCGTCATCAGCATCATCAGCAACATCATCAGCAGCAGCAGCAGCAGCATCATCAGCCGCATCATTCGCTGCAATGAAGCCGAATATTCTCGCATCGATGCATCTACAAATTGCGAATCGGTTGCGAAGAATCTTTCGCTCCAAACAAATTAACGTCCGTCTTGTAGTCTGCCTCCGTGTCTGTGTGTCTATGTGTCTTTCACTGCCTATGCCTGCGTGTCTGTCTGTGTACTTCTCAGTTCCCACTGCCTGTGCCTACGTGTTTGTCTGTGTGCTTCTCGCTGCCTTTGCTCGCGCATCTGACCGTGTGCTTCTCACTGCCTGCAGGCTATCTGCGTACATATATCTCTCCGTATGTGCTTCTCACTGTTTTCCAAAACCCGCTTTGCACTGATGGACATTGGACACCTGCGAGTAAAAAATGGTTCACAGCTTTCAGTTTTGCTCGAGATGATTTAACGATGACACCTAAATAAATATGTTACTTTTTCGCGCCTAAAGTATTATTGTTCACAGCGCTCCACATATCGGCCAGACAATCCATCAAGAACGCTTCTGAGTAGTCGACTTGAAGAGGCGCTACATAAATCCCAGGATAATGAGTTAATGAATGAATGAATGAATGAATGAATGAATGAATGAATGAATGAATGAATGAATGAATTAATTAATCAATTAATTACTGACTGACTGACTGACTGACTGACTGACTGACTGACTGAATGAATGAATGAATGAATGAATGAATGAATGAATGAATGAATGAATCTGTTTCATGATCATCGCTTACACAGTTTGATATTGCCTACGATCAAAGGACTTTTTGATTCTAGACGTGTCAGGTCAGTCCTAAAATCGTCCTTTTCAGCCAGGACTGAAGCCGCACTTCTAAGCAGTAATCTTCAAGGGACACTATACAAAAATCTCCACAATGAATGAACGAACGAATAATGAATGAATGAATGAATGAATGAATGAATGAATGATTGAATGAATGAATGAATGAATGAATGAATGAATGAACGGAGGAGCGAATGAATGTAACGCCATACAAACAGTGTTGGGACCAGTGCTTAGAGTGCAAAAAAATAAGTGCCTGGACGCCCTTCACCTTTACAGTGTGTGCTGGCCAATTAAGTGGCAGGACGGCATTCAGATTTGAAAACAAGTGCATGGACGCTGTCCATGGCCAAAGATCCAGTACCAAAGTTGTTCAGTTTGGAAAAGTAAATTTACTGTAGATCGCACATGGATCCTGTGACATACAGCAGCGACCTTAGAAGTCTTAGACTTCCCTATTGTCTTTCTTCACTTAGCTTCTGCTTGCTATGCTTCCACTTCCCGTTCATGCAGTCAGCTATAACGATTCCTCTGTCTGTCTGTCTGTCTGTCTGTCTGTCTGTCTCTGTCTGTCTCTGTATGTCTATGTCTATCTGTCTCTGTCTCTGCCTCTGCCTCTGTCTGTCTGTCTGTTTGTCTATCTGTCTCTGTCTCTGTCTGTATATATGTGTATATAGTATATATGTGTGTATATGTGTGTGTATATATATATAATATATATACATATATATATATATATATTCTATAGATCTGTCGTCACTCTGATTGATCGATGGTCGACATTCGATTCCTTGGACGGCAGAAGACAACCGCGGATGGGGTGGGGTGAATTGGGTTGAGTGGGTGGGGTTGGGGTTGTTACGCTATCAATCCATCGATCACCCTGAGAGCAAACTCTACACCCGATGTCCCCTGAAAATCAGAAACAGATTCCAGGCCGACAAACTAACCGACACTTCAGATCGAGCGATTCAGATCGAGCGGTTCAGATCGAGCGGTTCAGATCGAGCGGTTCAGATCGAGCGGTTCAGATCGAGCGGTTCAGATCGAACCGGCGGTTCAGATCGAGCGGTTCAGATCGATGATTCAGATCGATACCAAAGACTCTATATATATAGGACGACCGATTTACATTCGTGAAAATAATGTTCTGGCCTACGTCACTTTCACTTTCGACCAGTGCCTATAAGAAATTGTTGTAGATGTCGCCTCACTTCAAATTTGGTTTCTGGGGTTACATTTTAATTTGTTTGTTGAAGCTATAAAACATATTTAATAAGCTTATGTTTTATAGCTCTAACAAGCAAATTTTTACTTAGCAAATATCAGTGTTGTTGTCAAGACCTCAAACCTCAAGACCAAGACCAAGACCAAGACTTTGAACCTCAAGACCAAGACCAAGACCAAGACTTTGAGCCTCAAGACCAAGACCAAGACCAAGACTTTTGGGTTCAAGACCAAGACAAGACCAAGACTTTTGGTCTCAAGACCAAGACCAAGACCAAGACTTTGAGCCTCAAGACCAAGACCAAGACCAAGACTTTTGGGTTCAAGACCAAGACAAGACCAAGACTTTTGGTCTCAAGACCAAGACAAGACCTTGCGAAAATGCAGGTTCTGCTATCTTAATGAAAACGTATTTTATTCAAACAAAGCAACTCTAGGCCTATAACCAAACTGCAGAGAATTCCGAGTTCAGTTCGTGCCTACAAAACTCCTTAATGTGATTATGTGCAATGTTATTGCAAATGGCTGTTGCATTTTACCAGAACCAATTCATTTTCTGACCAAGGCGTGCCCGGTGTGGCCTCATGAAAATTCCACCATGTGAAAAAATTCGTTCTACAGGTGCTGAAGTTGCTGGCACGCACAGCATCTTTTCAATCACTTGATATAAATTTAGAAATCGTGAGTCTTTTCTAAAATCCTGCCATGGCGTATGCCGCGTATCTGGACATTTCCAGCGGAGAAAGCGCCCAGAAATAAAATAATTTTCCTCCGAAAATTTGACAAAATTATAGTTTTTAGTGGCTGTTCATTATATTGTATTAGGCCTACATGAACTGCCATATTATACCATGATTTCATTTTCTACTATATAAATTATAATTTTATTAGTTATTATTATAATATAGGCTAATTATGATACTATCGTGAAGGCAGGTCTTGGTCTTGGTCTTGAAAAACCAAGACCAAGACTTTGAACCTCAAGACCAAGACCAAGACCAAGACTTTGGCCCTCAAGACCAAGACCAAGACCAAGACTTTTATTCTCAAGACCAAGACCAAGACCAAGACTTTTAAAACCGAACTCGAGCGCACTCGAGACCAAGACTTTAGTCTCGAGGACAACAAGTCTGGCAAATATTATACGTCTGTCTACCGTCATAAATGTGGTTAATTGATCAATGCGTTTGTCATACAAAGAGAGCAGCAATAATAATACTGAGTCGATAATAAATAAGCAATAAGTCGATAAGAAAGAATTGAGTCGATTGCAAATAAGATATAAGTGGATAAGAAAATATCAAATATGTCGATGAGAAATAGAAAATAAGTCGATAAGAAATATAGTCAAAGCGCTGTTTTAATTGTGACATACGTGTAGGCCCATTCTTCTCGAACTTGATGCGATAAGCATCCAGCGTGGGTGATCATTGATCAATTGCACGCGGTAAATGTAGGCTTACAAATGTTTTGCACAGATTTGTCATTTATTTTGTCTGCTCTTCAACGTTCTTGACGGTCCATGCTGCTAGACTCCATCTGCACGCTACGGCAAGGTGTCTTTCTACAGTGTGTTTGTGTGTGTGTGTGTGTGTGTGTGTGTGTGTGTGTGTGTGTGTGTGTGTGTGTGCTGTCTGTTAGTGTGTCTTATTGTTTGTCTGCTTGACAGTTTTCTTTTCCTTGCTTGTGCATTGGAAGCAGTTTTCTCAATACCTACTCATGTTTTGTGTTTGACATTTAGAGATGTTTAAATGAGTGTCAGATATAAGCTATCACCTACAAAAAGAGCATCCCGTGTGTGTGTGTGTGCGTGCGTTTGTGTGTGTCTGTGTGCGTGCGTATGTGTGTGTGTGTGTGCGCGCGCGCGCGCGCGTGTGTGTGTTGCACAACATTGACCTATTGACTGCAGGTTTGATATCTTTTAGTCGACATAATTATAGTACCGGGTACGGCAGCATAATACATGACATGGGAATTGAGAATAAAAAAGAAAACTCAAGCAACAAGATTGTCTTTCTTGTCACGCGTATTTCAAACAATGTCGAAGATAACGAGAACATCGTGTCTTGGCAATCTTTGAGTTCAAGAAACTCAAAGAAGTTAGAGGGGCCTATGACGTGAGAACACGGAACAAAGGCGAAGACGCACGTTATGGTCGGGTTCGGTTTCTAGCTGAAATACAATATATTGAAGGCCAGAAAGAGGAAAGAGAGAGGCAGACAGACAGACAGACAGACAGACAGACAGACAGAGGTACTGGCAGGCAGATAAATAGAGACGGACAAAGACAGAGAAAGACAGAGGCAGAGAGACACAGTGACACAGAAAGAGAGAGATAATCTCAGACAGAGACAGAGAGAGACAGAGAAAGAGAGGCTCACAGACAGTCAGGTAGATATACTAACGGGCATACAAATAGACAATGATAAAGACAGGCTAATATTAGGTAGACAGACAAACTGCCAACCAGACAAACAAGAAGACAGCACACAGGCAGACAGGCACAGACAAATACACACACACGCACACGCGCGCACAAACACACATACATGTATGTAGGAAAACACGACAAAGGCGATATTTATACATTTGATATTGCCTCAATTGCTTCATGCTTTTCTGTTTTATGCATCTTTATGGTACAGCGTGTTCCCATAAAAAGATAGAGGCACATAAATTATAATATTATTATAATATAAATTATTATAATAGGCCTATAATAATAGGCCTATAATAATATTATAATTCATGTGCCTTTATCTCATCATATCATAATGTTCACGAGGCCATAAAATAACGCATGCCTACTATGAGTGAATATTTTGTTTTTTCTTCCAAGTTCGGTAATGCGAACAGGTATGTGAACGACCAACGAAAAATTGACCAAGATTTAATTGAGCTGTTGCTATAATAAATTCTGTGTATTTGCAGGACAGCGCCAATATTATTCCATTCGATCAAAACGACTTAGGCACTCTGTACACAACCATTTGAATACATTCTTACATACACAAACGTACGCGCGCGCACACACACACAAGCACACACATATACGCATATGTATACTCACATATTGATACCCTCATGCACGAATTTAATTACCACAAATCAGACATACACACACTAACACATAGACCTAGTTCTCTCTCCCACTGTACGCTGACAATGTAGTCAGTCTGTCCTGGACACAGCATTTCATTCATCATTCGCTAGGGGCGACACGGATTTCTTAACTACGAACGCCGAGTATCAGTCACCTTCGCTAGAGTGCAATCAATAACAGACAATACACACTTTATTTTTATAGGATCATTTCATGCGCACCCGCAGATAGGGGGATATTGGGGGGCTCTCGCCCCCTGGGGAATGACTTGGAATTTTTAACTATTGCTTTTTAACTATTGCTTTTTAGTTTTAAAAACTTCTTCGGACCACATCACGATTTTAGGAACAGGGTGTACATTACATATGCATAGCATAATTACATGTACATATATATATATATATATAATATTATGTATATAATGCACTTACGTCCATATATATACACATGCATGCATGCATAATGTAGAAGATGACGTAGTTGGGTAATGCGTCATTCACCGCAAGTTCGTGACTAATTCGATTCCGTCTGTTGCGGCCGAGAAGACAGACACACAGACAGACAGACAGACGAACGGACGGACACATAGACACACACAAACACACAAACACTCACACAAACACAGGCATCTGACGGACTGAAAGACAAACAAGAAATGAAACATTTACCAGAGTCACCGATTGGGAACTAGGGAGTAATGGATGGATGGATGGACGGACGGATGAATGGATGGAAGGATGGAGGGAGTAATGGATGGATGGATGGACGAATGGATGGATGAATGATATAGCTGGTGGACATAATATTATAAAGACACACAGACAGACAGACAGACAGACGGACGGACGGACACACAGACACACACAAACCCACACACGGACTGACAGACTAAAAGACAAACAAGGAATGAAACATTTAACTGAGTCACAGATTGGGAAGGAGGAAGTAATGGATGGATGGATGGATGGATGGATGGGTGGATGGGTGGGTGGATGGATGGATGAACGAATGAATGGATGGATGGACGAATGAATGGTATAGCTGGTGTACGTATTATTATAAAGACTGTGGCTGGACAGAGGCCGGTCAGTGACAGCAGCTGCAGCAATCGTTCGATAGTCTGTCTATGCAGCACAAGAAGATGAGGCAGTGGATGGAAGGGCAGTGGATGGAAGAGCAGTGGATGGAAGGGCAGTGGCTGTGATGCCACCTATACGTCCCCCACCCTCAAGGGCGGATACAGAAATTTTTGACGGGGGGGGGGCCAAAAAATTTAGACATCTTGGGTCTGGGACCCAAAAAAATTTCGCATCCGCCAAAAAAGTTGATGAGCTTTTTTTTTTTAGTCATCCGCCCAAATTTTCGGGGAAATCATACCGTTTCATCCGCCAAAAAAGTTGATGACTTTTTTTTTAGTCATACAAACAAACTTTTCGGGAAAATCATACCATTTCATCCGCCAAAAAAGTTGCGCCTTTTTTTTTTAGTCATCCGGCCAAATTTACGGGAAAATCATACCATTTCAGCAGCCGCTGAAACCAAATGGGGGGCCACGATACATGGGCATTTCTAAATGGGGGGGCCATGGCCGGATTGGCCCCCCCCCGGATCCGCCCCTGCCCACCCTCCGTCAGATGACAAGATGAGGAGATGACAGGATTCAGTTATCAACGACTGCAACAGTTCAGTGCATGATGAAATCACTATCTAGACCTCAGCGCCTTTACGTTGGTGTGTGTGTGTGTGTATGTATGTGTGTGTTTGTGTGTGTGTGTGTGTGTGTGTGTGTGTGTGTGTGTGTGTGTGTGTGTAGACCTCTGCGCCTTTGCGTTGGTGGTGGTGGTGGTTTTGGTGGTGGTGGTGGTGGTTGTTTTGGTGGTGGTGGTTGTGGTGGTTTTGGTGGTGGTGGTGGTGGTTGTGGTGGTTGTGGTGGTGGCAGTGATGTAGTCGAGTCCACCTGAGCCGAGTCCGAGACCGAGTCCGAGTCTAGCTAAGCCGAGTCCGAGTCGAGTCCGAGTCCAAAGGGGTTCGAGTTCGAGTCCGAGTCCGAGTCACTAAGGATCGAGTCCAAGTCCGAGTCCGAGTCCAGTAACACCAAGATCCGCTGAAACACTCAACAGGCCTATTATGGCATAGAAAAATATCGATACTGTATTTTGGATAAATACTGTAATTTGGATAAATTATATTAATTATTTTCCATATTATGGAAAATAATTAATATAATTTATCCAAATTGAACTTCAATTGAAAATACTGAATTTTATAAAGGTTTGTTCGATAATCTTGCGAAATGGAATGGATAGGCTACAAATTCTTCCACTGTCAAACAAGTTCAACAGGCGCACTTGAGGAGTCTCCTGCGTTGAGATTTGCGATCAAAACTGCCACCCATCAGCAATGCCTTTGCTTTTAAAGTACCCTAAATGTTCGGAGTCTGTAGTATGGGGAAATGGGGTCCATCCACTGTGTCAATATCATCTGCCCTCCAATACCCCAGCACAGACCAACTAAGTACAACGACACTGCCTGCACAGGCTGCACGTTGCAATCGACCAGTAATTGTATTGTAGGTCTATCTGATCTATAAATGGAGATTTAAATAAACCTCTGCCCCCGGTTCAAAGATCAGAGAAGTTCTAATAGCCACCAGCCACAAACAGCCAATAGACTCGTCCAACCTTTATTCTCATTATTTTGTCTTATCCATAAACATCTAGGCAAATTAGAAATCTATGCCCTATCTGATCAGCATATCAATGCCAATCTTATTGAGGTGTCAAAATATCAAGTTCGATTTCGATCGTATACCTGCCATGGATGCCTGGTTATGTGTGTATGTGTTTCTATAAACTCAAGTTCAAATATTTCCTATCGCCCCTCCCGTAACCCCACACCGGCCATACATCAAATACACATATTAACCTCGCTTGCCTTGTGGTCAGCGGTGCCCATCCATCCGTCACATTACTTCAATGTGAGGTAGCTACAAGGACTCCTTTGTTTGATTTGAGTGACGAAGAAAGCAGACGAAATGTCTTAATTGGTGGCGGCAATAATCAATGGCCTATTCCACGGATAATTCGTGACTTGGAAACCGAGTCACCGAGTCAAATTTCGAGTCCAGGACTTCGAGTCCGAGTCCAAGTCCGAGTCCTGACTGTCCGAGTCCAAGTCCGAGTCCGAGTCCTGACTGTCCGAGTCCAAGTCCGAGTCCGAGTCCGCAGAAAATCTGTCTCGAGTCGGACTCGAGTCTTTTGCCGGACTCGAGTCCTACATCACTGGGTGGTGGTGGTGGTGTGTGTGTGTGTGTGTGTGTGTGCGTGCGTATGTGTGTGTGTGCGTATGTGTGTGTGTGTGTGTGTGTGCATGTCCGTAGTTCTGGTGGAACTGTCCTTAGTCCTGAACTTATTGCAATATAAAATCGTTGTGTGCCGTGGTAGTATACATGTATGTATATGGTTATGCAACTTGGCCATTGTATAATTGTTTATTAGTTGCGTGTGTTGTTGATCTCGAAAAATTAATGTCCTGCCCTGTGGACTAACTGTCTTTAACTGTAGGCCTGCCGGACTTGTGTGGTGTGTCTCGGTCTCTGACTCGAGACATACAAGTCTGGCATGCAAGTCTGCTTCTCTTGCATGAACCGTCTTCGTATTATAATAGTCCAAAAATAAACTCCGCCGAAATAAAAATTATAGTCAATCGCTCATTCGTTTTGGTCGTGATATATTTTGAGACAATCGTTCCAAGAAAACAGTCCAGATAGGAAACAATTTCGTGGAAGGAGAGAGAGGTTAGTTCGCGACCTGAGAATTACAAGGCTGTATGTCCATTCTTAGTCATTTTGAGTTAAACTGAAAAACAAGTTTGCATGATGTCCCTTGCCAAACAAAATAATTTATTGTTGTGGTAATGAATTCCTTCAATTAAAATAGAAGTCTGGCTTCATTAATTATCTTTATAATGTTGTTGTGTTTATTGAATGTTGAAGAATTCAGCATTTTATAGGATGACCAAGACAATTTTTGGACATACAGCTTTGTCATTCTCAAATTTTATTAATTTATGTAGTAACAATAGAGTATTCTCATGGTAGAATTTTGAGTATTTAATTTCAATTTGCTCAATTTCTGTATTATAACAGATGTAAATTGATTTTTTATGTCTAGCACAGTGTTTGTGACTATACCTAGATATATTTTCGACTTTGAGAAAACCCAATAATGCTGGTATTACGACTAGGACTACAGCACATCGTTAGAGCACGCGTTTTCAATGTTGTTGTTCGTATACTGTTCTCAATGTACTTAAGTTTGTTACTTTTGTATTTTAGCTCGACGATTTCTAGCAAGTTTGGTATTCTCATTTGCAAGTTCAATAGTCTCTGTTGATGTTTCTCCAACTTCTTGATTTATATGGTCCACACTTGATTTCTTTGACATGACTTTCGATGCACTTTTTTTACAAAGTAACTCCATGTATGCTTTGTCTTGCGGTGGCATAAATGCCAACATTGATGACAGGTCTTTCATTTTTTCTGGTTGCAGCTCTCCCCTCACAGTTACAAATGATTGACCTGATTGTCTGAGCTGCTTCCGTTTCTCCCCTTTCCATTCACTTGGATTACGGCTACGTTTCCGAGTTAACGGTTTTCCAGTTCGCTGGTGGGTCCTTGCACTTGGACGTGCATCATTAGTATTATCAGACTCTACTCCATGATGATGATCATCATCATCTTCTAATGATAGGCCTACCTTAGGACACTCACAATGCACTAACTTGCCACACAACTCACACAATTCATTTGCATTGTTATCATCAAGCGTTCTGGTTGCAACAAGATTCGATTCTTCTTCCTGAATTTCTTCTTCCACTGCTTCTTCAACACTGTTTACCGCTTCCAATATTTCTTCTTCTGGCAGTGTTTCTTCCAGAGTGAAGTCCTCATCACTGCTTTGATCATAACTAAAACAAAAAAACGTAAATCAGTATTAATATGGAGATAATAGAGGGAAGAATGGAAGGGTCAAGGAAAAGAGGAAGACCGAGACAGAAATGATTGGTCTGCACTGGATGATGTGGGATGGATACGGTGCATAAAAGAGGAAGAGCAACACCGTGAAGAGTGCCACCATGATTGTATGCCCAAGCTACCGAAGAGAAGAGATCTTAAAGAAGAGAGACATTATAATTTACAGGAAGATTTATTGACAACTCAGTTTGCCCAACGCGCTCTCAACTAAGCTACCCGCCCTCCCATAGATCTGATGTCATAATATTGACCAACGTCCATAACTCCAGACCTGCTATGCTATGTTATGTTATAACAAGCCTGGTGTAGAGAGGAGATAGTCACTGTGATTCCTGTGTATTTCTTGGCTAGTCTACGCACGTATGCAGCAACACTACATTGTACAAGATATTAGTCTAAAATACTCACAGAAGAATAATTATAGGTATATAACGAACCTTTCTTCGCCTTCCAGAAGTAATTTCATTTCACTTTCATCATCATGGAGTAGAGTCTGATAATACTTTTAATACGCCGACAAGCACGTTTTGGTCGATCCGCCATTGAACAGTTTTGAGAATTACAAGGCCGTATGTACATATCACGTGCTCCAGTGCTGCTGCTTGATTGGATATCGGACATACAGCTGTGTAATACTCGGTAGAGCTTGAATATAGGACATACGGCTATGTAATTTTAACTCTAGCTGTGAATCTATTGTATGTGCATTATCTATTTTTACAGGACATACGGCTTATTATTAATTCTTTAGAGGCGATAACTAAGATCAAAATATAGTATTTTTGGACATACGGCCTTGTAATTCTCAGGTCGCGAGTTTTGTGAATGGGTTCGGTTCAACTTCAGCAGGTCGTGTTTTCTACATTTTTGTATTTTTGGATAACAGTACATGCAAATGGTGCATAGCCTATTTCAGAGATGAGCTTTAACTGATGATGATGATGATGATGATGATGATGATGATGATGATGATGATGATGATGATGATGATGATGATGATGATGATGATGATGATGATGATGATGATGATGATGATGATGATGATGATGATGATGATGATGATGATGATGATGATGATGATGATGATGATGATGATGATGATGATGATGATGATGATGATGATGATGATGATGATGATGATGATGATGATGATGATGATGATGATGATGATGATGATGATGATGATGATGATGATGATGATGATGATGATGATGATGATGATGATGATGATGATGATGATGATGATGATGATGATGATGATGATGATGATGATGATGATGATGATGATGATGATGATGATGATGATGATGATGATGATGATAATGCATTCCAGCAGGTTTACATCGTATAAATGGCCAAGACTGGCCAAGAGATCCCCGACTCGCCTGTATACACAGTTACCCACTCTTGGAGTCCAATTCTCTGGCTTCCCGGCCAATTGCATTTCGACCGAGCAACACATTGCAACGGTCGCAATCGATTGCAATCCCATCCACTTGCAGTCTTGCATTTGATTTGATTGATGTCATCGTGCGCATGCGCAATAATAGCAACGACGACGACGACAACGACGCTGTAGAAATATTTACAATAGATTTAATTAGATGATGAAGCGACAAAAGAAGTTCAACGAATGCAGCTATTTATATATGCGTGTGTATATGTATATATATGTGTGTATATATATATGTATATATGTATGTATATACACTGTGTCCCAATAAATCGAGACCCCTTTTTATAATGTGAATAAAACAGGCAAATCTTAATCGATTTTCAAAATTTTAAAACTGTTTTTATTCTAAGATAATTATCTTACATTGATTCAACTATGAAGTTTCTGGCATGAATATTGACGTCACAATTACGTCATTTGCATCAGAGAATTCATATGTTAAGTACCGAACACAACCTTTTCGGTACTTAACATTGGAATTCTCTTATGAAAATGACGTATTTGTGACGTCAATATTCATGCCAGAAACTTCATAATTATTTGAATCAATGTAAGATAATTATCTCAGAATAAAAACAGTTTTAAAATTTCGAAAATCGAACAAGATTTGCCTGTTTTATTCACATTATAAAAAGGGGTCTCGTTTTATTGGGACACAGTGTATGTATATGCATGTATGAATGTATGTATGTATGTATGTATGTATGTATGTATGTATGTATGTATGTATGTATGTATGTATGTATGTATGTATGTATGTATGTATGTATGTATGTATGTATGTATGTATGTATGTGTATTTATGTATGTATGTATGTATGTGTGCATGTATATTTGTATATATGTATATGGGTGTATGTGTGTGTATGTGTGTGTTTGTGTGTGCGTGCGCGCGCATGTGTGTGTAAAATTATGTACACACATATAATTATATATACATGTAGGCCTATATTTTATAAATTTTATTTTTATATAATGTACAGGCATTTGGCAGGAAGTAATTTCGTGGAAGATAGTTATGATGGGAGCTACCAATGGACATGACTGTGCACTGTAGGTATGGCCTATAAAATAATAGACATAGGTCTAATTATAGCCTAATATGTAAACTCTATTTATATAAATATTTTACGGTATTACTGTGCACGCAAATGTATATGTACATGTATATGCATACACACATTTTTATATAGACTATAAGCTCTTACACGCAACATGCTAATAGGCCTACATGTATGTATGCGTACGCAGGTTTGATAAATATTGCTACATCCGCCGCGGTCCAGATAAATCACTGCTCAATGATTGAGCGAATGGACAAGCGGCCATTGTCTCCTGTGATTCCATCGATTGGTGCTTTGTTCTTAGTCCGCTGATCTGTCTTAGACGCTGGCACCAAAAGAACTGAAGTCTTCGAGGATGGAAGCCACCCCCCTACCCTCCGCCCCCCCCCCACCGTACAGGGAAGCGTGGCGCCCGTGCAGACCGAGGCACCCGTCATGCTAATCGTTTCGGACGTCCATTGTTTTGTGTGACGTGTATCGATGGTATACGACATGGTCATGACGGTCCATGGAGACTGGGATGGTATCGAAAACATAGTGTGGCCGCAAAGCTCGTCGACTGAAAGTGTCTGGTGCAGTCTGAGTGTTAAAGGCTTAAGTCGTTTGTGATCTACTGTAGAATTTAGACGGATTGTTTTTGAGTGCCACACCACTTGGCTGATTGTAAGCACAGTGGTGTACGAGTGAATAATAGGCGCTTTGGACGCACAAAAATGACTGCTTTTGGCAGACATATTAAGTTTATGTTACGCAAGCTCATGAGCAGGCTGTTATTGTCCACAGGCTTATAATTACGACTTGCAAAAGAGGCAGGTAGTAAGCCGTGAGCAAGGAGAGGAAGATAGCAGTTTAGCTCCAAGATTAGATGGAATGATCTCGAGCGTTGTTTGAAGATTCTACGTCCAACAGGTAGGCCTAACGAAGTTTTATACGAAGTAGGCCGATAACTCGTGCGAATTAACAAACTAGGCAACTTACCCAGTGTTTTAGATTATTTTAAGGTTTTGAGAGATTATGCTAGTAGCTGAAGAAGCTGAAAAGATGTCAAAGTAGCCTAGTCGGGGAATTGAAATCGGCCTATCTCAAATCGCCAGCTATTTCGTGCACGTGCAACATAAAACATTGGATCATTTTTACCTGCGCTGTATAAGTTGATAGGCCTAATCTGTAAAAGTGTTGACCCCTCCGTTCCATTTGACAACTAGGGCCTAAATAAACCCGGCTTTCCGAAAAAACTATGCATCCATGCATATAGGCCGGCCTAGGGCCTACTGTCTATGCCATCGAAATTAGGTCAGGCATGCAGGCCTATCCACTCTGACGCCTGCACAACAATTTCTCTGTAGATCTTCAGATGTTGGCACCCAGATCTCGCCTAATGATGATCTCTCGAAATAAAAATTCTGAGCTAGCCTGACTGTTGGTCACACGATGAATTGTAAATTCGATGTACACTGTATACGCCTATTATAGGCAGTGCTTAAAGCGGTTTTGCCAACGCTTTGGTGAGCGCCAAAGAAGAGATTTATTGGAATTTATTTGTTTCCAAGGTGCCATGCATGGTGAGTATAGTGGGAACGCAAAGTAATCTCCGGAGCAGTGGGAACTCCGCCTCCCCCCCCCCACTTTAAACCCTGACAGTAGGCCCATAGTTCGTCTTCCTGTTATCCAAACAGTTTAGCGGCATCTTAGTTAGGCTATATCTAACCTTTCTAAATAATATATTCATGTTAGGTCTAAACAAAATTGTTTAAAGTTGAACAATTGAATATGCTCATAGTATAATAACCCACCTACTTAATTTATTTATTTTTATTCAGGCTTGTTACTGGCACAACCATGAGTAGGCCTACATGCAGGCTGAGGCTGATTTCTAATGTCGTCTACTGAAACTATTTTAAACTTAAACGCGTCATCAAACACAAGCATCAGCTCCATAACGTCACGATGACGTCGTCTTCAATCACCATGGCAACGGACCACACTACGTCGCTAACAACGTCGATGGCAAAATACGTGACGTTACTCGTTTTGACGGCTGCGCACGTTCTGCTGACGTCACTAGTTCCTGAGGTCGTCGCAAAAACGGTAACGACAACCGAGCAGACAACGACGGGCAACGTGTTGTCGACGTCTAGTGCAACGCAGCAACAGACAAGCCAACAACAGCCAAACAACAACAACAACAAACGTGGCTCGAGTTCGCATGGTCTAAACCCGCAGATTTTGATCATTGTGGGAGTTCTGGTGGCCATTCCAGCGCTGATAATATCGCTGTGTATTCTGCGCTCCATCTGCAGAATGTGTGGAAGAAAAGTTGGCGATAATAAGGCGAAGGCATCTGCAGAGGATGGTTTTCCACGAAGAAGGGTCATAGTTCCACTGGAGAGGGCGCTAGCGACGATGACGGCGACCGGAAGTCATACCACCAGTGACGTCAGAGTCGGACAGACGTTGACTGATGACGCAAATCTCAGCTGATTAATGTAGCGCTAGCACTGTACAATACACCATTCATTCATTCATTCGGACATTTATATAGCGCTCCTTCGAGTAAAAAACTACTCAGAGGCGCTCTCGACTCCAGCGCGCCTAAAAAGAACAGTTTAAGTTATTATTTTAATTTCTTCATAGACACCATTGTCTGAAAATGACGTGAAAGGCTGCATTTTTTCCGTCGCTTGATATACTGTCAGCATTAATAAATAGGCCTACTGTTAGAAGCATCTACAATACGTAGGCCTAGGCTATACACTGCTGTAAGCCTGTAAAGCTACTGGTTGACTCCTTTATTCATCGTGGCCATTATTATAATTGATGAAACAAAATTTGGCACACTCTCTCTTTGCCCTAAGAACGAAAATACACTAAATTGTAGTTATAAAATCAATATTGTAGATTAAAAATGGTTTGTTGTGCAGATGGAGCAGGTGTTTATAGTTGATAGCCTACTAATTGCAAAACAGTTTCGTGCGTGTTATGATTGTCAACAAAGCATTGACGTCAGAGATCAATGTATATTGTATAGGAAACAGAATTAATATGAGATTGACTTCAGGAAAGCTGGCATTAGGAAAAGAAACGATAGATCATAAATTTAAAAAAAATTGTTTTCCAAATGCAGTAGTACAGTGTTAGGTTCTGTAAGTCTCGGAGAAATAGAGGGACTAAAAACAGTTGGAAGCATGGGCGGAGACCTGACCGGAGATTGGGGGGGGGGGGGGGGGCAAAGGAGTGGCCGAAGGATAGAAAAAAATTTTTTTAGTGATCCGGCCAAAAAGTCAAGACCAAAAGTCAAGAAAATTTTCTGCTTTCACCGCCAAAAAAGTTTATTTTTTAAAACTCCTGACGCTCAACGATTGGGGGGACGAATGCATGGGCCGTCCGGCACCTCCATTGGGGGACCGTCTCCCTATCCTCCTCTATGTCTCTGGTTGGAAGTGATAATAAAAGAGCATTTGAAATCTGAGCAGGTATGCTCATCCTCACTATTGACTATTATTTTCCCCCTATTCCAGGGGTGTCAAACCTTTTTGAGTGGCGGGCCAGTGTGAACATCTTCCGACAACTGGCGGGCCAGGGTGTCGAAGCTCCTGAGCAAAATTGGGTAGTGATCTGAGAGGGAGCTCCGGGCTTGGTCAGCCAATTCCCAGAACATTTTCAATAATATAGGCCTAACTTAGTTTTAAGTAACTTTCATAATTTGTTTTAACAGACAACCAACCGGAAACCATAGATACACAGATTTTATGTTGCGGGGCGCGGTGGTGTACGTAGCAGTATGTTCGTTGCCTTACAGCCGAAAGGTTGCAGGTTCGAATCCACCTCAAGTCCCTGCGTAGGGACCTTGGGCAAGTCCTTCACTCTCAATTATTGCTCAGTGCTTCGGCATGAAACTCCGATGCGGTGTTCGCACTGTGGTCGGGAGCGCCTCTGAGTAGTGCGCTTGAAGGGGGAGATAACAAGTGCACACACAAACAATACACAGTCTACACCAGTGGTTCCCAACCTTTTTTGACTCATGGGGCCACTTTTTCTTAGTTGAAGGACATTAGGGGGGGCACAAGGCTAAAATTTAATATAAAATTGTTGCAATTGATTTAAAATAGAATGTTTGATGTTATTTATAGACGCAAAAATAACATAATTTTTAATATAAAATAATTGTGTTCCATCCTCTCCAAATTTTCAATGTTTTCATATAGCCTAGTTATGTTGGCTAATTATTTGAGAGATGAGGGCCATTTTTAGGCCTGGCGGGCCACTTTTGGCCCGCGGGTCACGGTTTGGGAACCGCTGGTCTACACAGAGCTGTGAGTCTGTAAGAATAAGCCTCCATGCGTTTGGTGCTGACTGCCAAATATAAAAAGGTGAACTTTTATCCTATAATTTTGTAATCTTTAGGGAAGGCTTCGCGGGCCAGAAATAAATCGTCGGCGGGCCAGAAATGGCCCGCGGGCCAGCTCTTTGACATCCCTGCCCTATTCTATCTGTAAGCATTATATTGTTATACGCATCTACACACACTGCTGTAAAATAAAATTTAAGCTACTGGTTGGCTAATGTATTCATCGGGAGTAGCTTATAATTTTGGGGTGCGGTGGTGTAGTGGTGGCGTCGTTGCTTTGGAGCCGGAAGGTTCGAGGTTCGAATCCACCCTCAAGTCACTGCGTAGGGACCTTGGGCAAGTCCTTCACTCGTAAATGTTCAGTACTTCGGCGTGAAACTACGATGCAGTGTCTGCTCTGCATTCGGGAGCGCCTCTGAAAAGCGAGAGAAAGAGAGAGATGAGATTTTCAAATATAAAAGATAAACGTTTGTTGGTCTATTTGTGTCCTGGAATTTGTGGCTATTGTGGGTTGGTCCATTTAAATCCCAAAGAAATTATAATTATTCTACTGCTGTCGATATATATTATGATAATACCCTGCCAGGCAGCTGCTGACCATGTTCATAAGTGTGCTTAGATGGTAGACAACAAAAAACACTAAGCATAAAAAGACTGCAGAATTGTTTTGTTTTAATCAAGCCAAGAGATTCGTGAATTTATGCGGCAGTACAAAAATTCAGGAATGACATTTATGAGCCAACAGCAATGAAACCGTAACGTACATATCCAATATCATTAAAATGATTAAGCATATACCGTTTTACATATTTCACAAATTTCCTAATCTTTGTTGCTATAAAAGATGCAAAATAGACCAAATCATTGTCATCATCATCACCTGTACTAAGTATTCTGAAATTCCACTCTTGTGGTCAAAATACAACATTTACAGCGGCTCAGACAATGGCAAGATGGTTGTGGCATGTACCCATTGTACCACCAACCCAAACAATGTACTCATGTCTCCCCATCCATTCATAACCAGCTCAACAAACCTAAATGGATCATCAATTTACTAAAGTAATTAATCACCATTGCTGATTACGATTATACACTTGGTACGCAAATGTACCGAATGTTTGCAAGTTATTTATCCTGTATGTACAATCAAGGACTGAACAACAAATAATATATAAATATATATCTCAATATCAAGATGAACAAATTCTCAAACAATGTAACTAATTACTGATAACTGCTGTTAATTTTTGTTAATTCCTATTGTTATTTAACCGCTAACCGCAATAACCACTGTTATTAGTTTTCTATTGATATTGATACCAGTACGGCGAAGCTTGACGCTCGCCAAATACCTTACCAAGCAGAGAAAATGAAATTGTGCATAAGACCGATTAATCTTTTACCCATAAATTTGCCCCGAGAATATCCGCTAAAAACGGGCTTAAAATTTAAAAATTAACGGGTAAAGGGTTAAGACATGCTTTTCAGCTGCAAACAATTTCAGTAAATGTAAAGTCTACTACCGTATTTTCGCGAATATAACACGCACACGGGTATAACACGCACCCGAATATAACACGCTACTTTTTGCGATTTCAGTAAAAATTGAATTATATAACACGCACCCGACTATAAGACGCACCCATTTCCGTGCGTCAAGCTAGACGTGAGTACTTGAACGTGTACGCTAGCGTTAATGTGACTCGTGTGCATAGTCATAACTGGTTTAATTAAAAGAAGTTTAAAATAATCCGTTTGATGAAAATCTTTAAAAAAAAGAAAATGGAAGGTTAATGCTAAAATGAACGTTTCAATACAGTTTACTATATATAAATATAACGATTTACTATAAGCACGAACTACCTTGTTTCCGATTCTTTGCTGGCACCGGTAAGGTCTTCACAAGGTAAGGTATTTATCGTTTAAAGATTATAGCAGTGACGGAGTGAATAATTTGATAGGAAGACTTTGACATAAGCCAGTTTTATCAAGCAAAGCGATCTTATTAAAAGTATTTTTAGCGAATTTAAGTATGCACCCATTGTAGAATTTTTTCGACAATCCAAGTTATATTGAAGCCATAATTTATTTGAGCAACTTCACTTCCATAATTTATAGCCTTAAATAACGAGCGTCTAACCTACTATTGTGCGAACGGGTAATGACGATCCTATCATCCTATGCTAGTATTGGCGTTCTCTTATAACGACGGTTCTTGGCCAAGAAATGTAATATATTTTTTGAAACTTTATGTCTTTAGGCCAAAACTATATAATTAAGCGTATTTATAGGTGGAAGATTTATTTAAAGTGGGAACGTACGCGCGTTACTTTGACGTACGCAAATTCGAATAATCCAAAATGGCGGCCCTTGCGGAGGAACAGATTCCCGTCTAAACTCGCCATTTCCTTGAAGAATTAGCTTCACATGATGCCAGTTTCGATAAACCTAGCGACTAATAATTGTTTGATATATCAATTTACGAAAATAAAGTGGGTTTAGGCAGGAAATTATGATTTTTACACGGGTTCACAGATGGCATTCACCGCATTCGCCGTTAGTCCGTTACTGCAGAGAAATTGGGATGAAACTATTTGCTAACTGGCAAGTCAATCTGGTAAAATTGTAGGCTACTTCATTTTTGATGCCGTGGACAATATTTATATTTTAATGTGGAAGAGACAGCGGATGACACTGAAAACGAGGAATAACTAGACTGTTTGAAAATCGCAAAATTATGAGCTATAAGCCTAACAATTAAAAGTTCTAATTTCCCGAACTCTATACCTAGCGCAGTGCGAGCGATAATACAGAATATCGTGTGTTCGCTCGTTTATTCAAAATTGAAAAAAACGACAATTAGAATTTATAAATAGTAATATTAGACTGATATGTAAGGTCAAATAATAATTTTTTTCATTTTCAATTGTGACTTTCTGCGGCTCTGGCATTTTATTATAATGATGATAAACGAATACTACAACTGACGTCTGACTTTATGTCCGATCTTTTTGTCGACGTCCATGCCTCCGTATTGTAAGTAAAACATTTTAACGGCAGTTTCTGACCATGATCTGAAAATAATCTGGTTTAAAATTTGGCTGTGTAAAAAATAATTTGTATAACACGCCCCCGAGTATACCACGCAGGCAGGGTGCGTGGTTTGTAAAACTTTGTATAACCCGCGTGTTATATTCGCGAAAATACGGTACATCTAAGCGTGTACTTCATCGCCTCCTCCGTCACGAGTGTCCGAGCGCGAAGGAGACGACGAGGATGATTAACCGATGAGCAAAAGCATGTTTCTCATCGCCTGCATGATGTAACCCTTGCTCTTTATCACTCCACGACATTTGATGAGCACGGAGTAACGAGCGACCCAGATGGGATGCCACAGATGCGAGTCGTGCTCGCTCACCTTCGATCCGATCAACGTCTGAAGGTTTTCGGTTGATAAGATAACTGAAAGGAAGAGACAATAATAATAATAATTGATAAAGATAACTGAATGAAAAAGACAATTTAATAATAATAATAACAATTGATAAGATAACTGAAAGGAAGAGACAATAACAATAATAACAATTGATAAGATAACTGAAAGGAAGAGACAATAATAATAATAATAATAACAATTGATAAGATAACTGAAAGGAAGAGACAATAACAATAATAACAATTGATAAGATAACTGAATGGAAGAGACAATAATAATAATAAAAACAACAATTGATAAGATAAGTTAAAGGAACAAACACCATTAAAGACAACAATGACAATCTATATAAAAGCAGCAAAACAAATCCCATCCTGCAACCTCACAAAGTTGCCCTTACTCAGAAAGCCAGCAACTACATTCAAAAACCATGTCTAGTGTAAGCTGGGCAAGGATATTGGAATACAACCTAGTATAATAATAATTGTTAGGTTACATGTATATACTGGGCAACAACATACCAGGAGGGTCGCTGTGGGTGAGCAGCTGGATGTCGTGCTCTCTCGCAAATTCGGAAAGTTCCGGAGGAATGACACAGCAGGTCGTCAAGTTCACCTGGTTGATAGACGGCTTCACCTACAACAAAACAACAACAACAATGGAGAGTCCGGTGAATAATCAACGTATAGATCTATATACAACATTTCAAGTTATCAGTCATAATTATTTATGATCAAGCTAATCATACAGATGTACATATTATAATCCTGAGAAGTGGATCAAACATTTTAGTTATTAAGATGAAATAGTCGGAATATTACAACAATTCGGTCCAAAAGTAAGAATGATTACAATAGAAAGTTACAACAATTCGGTCAGAAAGTTAGAACAATTCAATCAGATGTTATATATTTTATGCATAACAAATCCATTACAAAAGTCAGAACAATTCACTCAGAAGTTAGAACAATCAGACATTAGAACAAATCTATCCCAAAAGTTAGAACAATTCAGCAGTGCAATAAAAGTTACTGGGAAACCAGCGCCCCTCATCATTAAACTTTTAAACAAAGTCTAGAAAAACATCTTTAGTAATTTATGTGGACATAATAATAATAATATAATAATAATAATGACAATTACAAGGGCGCCTCACAAACAGCCAACTGCGGGATAAGCCTAAGTGGCAAACAGATAAGTTTTAAGCCTTGATTTAAAAGAGTCCACTGAGGCGGTCAATCTAATGTTCAGACATAAATAGCATCTACGAAGAGGCTGTGGAAGAATGCTGACCAGCGCCCAGTTGTAGAGTTCTTCCAGCTGGGTCGTGCTGAGGTCAGAGATGCCGAGACTGAAAACCTTCTCGCTTTCAACGAGCTCCTCGAGAGCGCGCCAGACCGTCTGCAGGTTTTCCAGCTTCCGGTGCGCCTCAGGTACGCTGAGAATGACCGTCTCCACAGACGACACCTCCAGTTCACACATCACTGCAACCAACAATCAAGCACCAAGTAAGTAAAATAAATAAGTAAGCAGGTAAAGTAAGTAAGTAAAGCAAGTAAGTAGGTAAAGTAAGTAAGTAAATAGGTAAGTAAAGCAAGTAAAGCAAGTAAGTAAGTAAAGCAAGTAAGTAAGTAAAGCAAGTAAAGTAAGTAAGCAAGTATGTATGCAAGCAAGTATATACTTTAATGGGCCGCCCGCAAACGCACTTTGGGAACATCGAGCAGTTATTAAAAAACATTGAATAATTTATTTATATTTACATGACTAAACAATCAATAGGCCTAATAAGGTGTGTGAAAAGGCAGTCATCTTCAGAGACTTTACATAATTTTAAAGTAAATAGCAGAAAACAGTGATAGTAATTTATATATCATACATGCAATGAAGCCTTTCCCAGTTAATGTATCAGCATGTGGAATATCTCGATTGCGTGAAGTGGCGGTGTCAGTTATACACACTTCCAGCAGGTTGCATCAGAGTCATAGGATCCACTCAGCATGTCAAAGAAATTTAATGTAAAGATGATGTCGCAAATTCCAAAGAATCTTGGCAGGTCGTAACGTAGGTCAAGAGTAAAATAGGCAGTACATCAAATGACCTGACACGACCTATTTTTCTTATTCGTGAAAATTGATATAAGCATAGTTTGAGCAAAAGCTCATTTTATTACAATGGCACAAGATACAAGTTTTTTTGTCTACATTACATTACAGCACATACTTTACAAACAGAGAGCAAAAGGAATCAACTTGTGTGCAAGCCATAAGTAGCAATTGATTGCAACATTTGCGTTGGTTACCTTTGCTGATGGCATCAGTGACTGCCTGCTTCTCAATTCGGTTGGCGAATATTTTCACTGGAAAAACACAAATGTTGCAAACTACTAAATCACATGTACTCAATGTCTGATATCAGTAGCCATTCCTCAATGCCAAGCAGCAATTCAAATATTTATGTCATCGTCATACACAACCTGATACATGTACGCTTATTAACAATAGAAAACAAGGCCAATTAATTAATTAATCACTTACAGTAAATTTCATTGTCAACTCGAACCTTCGCAAGAAATTATCACAATATCGGGACCATGAGGAAGACCTTCACAATTGTTCACCACTGTTGACTGGTTATTAAATAGTAGTGCTTCACAAATGTGTATTAGCACTAAAGCAGTCATAATATTTACAACAAGCAGTGCTATCTTTCTGATCACTGCATGCTTTGCAAAAGAATAGTAGTTAAGACCACCATAAATCTAACAAATTATTTGATAATTTGGTGATGCCCCTAGTTAGCAGGATTCTTTATCCCTTTAGGGTTTCCTATTCTGCAGCCGATTTGCATGAAAACCTTCTACGTAAACTTGATTTCTTTTATTTAGATGTAAAATAAATCATTTTCATTGATCGATTCAAGATTCAAATCAAAGCAAATTTATTGCTCCAAAAATAATAGCACATTATGCATTGCACAATAGGATTAGGACAATAGTTGAATGCATGATTAGATGTGCAGCAAGTAGAAATTGAGATGATGATACATCAGCGACAAAGATTTAGACAAAGATTTAGTTGATAATAAATTATAGAAATTGCCAGTGCCACATAATATGAAGAACAACGTATTGGAAGAAAAATTTCGTTAACGCTAAGAAACAAACCTGTTATCTTGCATTCGAGTCTCTCCTCAGGCGCGATTCTTTCCAAACACTTTGTATTCACGCAGGTAATATTGCTCTGGTGCTAAAAGAGAGACAGGCCACATTCTAAAGATAAAACTCCCAACGTTAAGCTCTGACACATTCTATCACAATCATAAAACTCTCCTCTTTAGCCAAGGTTGGGTTAGGAGTGCTCCTGAGTAGTAACCCTTGAAGAGGTGCTATATAAAGCTTTAAAATGAATGAATGAATACCTGTAATACTCGCATGTATACATTTAAAAAATTAGTACACATTACATTACCTGTAATTACTGGGCATGTTTTAAAAAGTACATGTATGGGCATACTTTATACTTAATAATGCAAGCGCAAAGATACACTGAAACAAAGCCAATTTAATTCAGCTAACCTGTAAAGAATCTTTGTCAGCCTCTGAGAGCCAAGTCTCCAAAACCGAACCAATGCATTCAACAAGCTAAAACATAACAATGAATGTCACTATATAAACACTGAAATCACAATGACTCGAATTGCATTCACAATCTCCAGATCGTTATTTGCTACCAGGTTTGTGAATAGAGAAGATTTTAAGTTTTAAAAAAACTGAAAGTAACTGAAGGCATTGTTAAACAACGGAAATGATCCTTGCAAGTTACATGTTTACTCTTTACGAAATTCGAGCAGATCTGCTAAGACTGAGATTGTGATTAAATTTAATGACCCATTCGCGAATTGTTAAAAATCACAGCGCATCTAAAGTCAAAGAAAAATTCAGTGACACCAGACCTGATTCCAAGTCAGATCCAAAAGTCTAAAACCTATACTGATGAAACCATGTCCCAACTGGCAAAATGATAGCCTTGCTTTAATGACCGGCAGTCACACGCAAACACCTGCCTTCGCCACATTATTATTATTTCATTACCTCATAGCATGTCCACGAATATAATTGACTTTTCATATATGTCGTACTCGTGCACAATCATGCACACACACACACCAGCATGCACACACATATAAACATGTATCCATATACAAATGGATCATAAGGACATAAGTATGCCTGCATAATTACCTATGTACAACAAAATATACATTATATGCAAGTATTTATTTAGGTACGCATCCAACAACATTATTTTATATTAATGAAAAAACACACAACATACTTTTAGTTATACATATATATATATTATATATAATTAGATACATACAAAAATACACACATCCATAATACAATATACAAGAAATGTTGTATGTTATATAGATAGGAATATTCAAACACATTCTCAAATTTCCGTCAACCGTCTTAGGAGGAACAAATATTAGCATTAAATAAATACATACAATGTCATAAATGTGCACATATATACATAAAGATATAAAATAAACAAGTGTTGGTACAACTGCATGGAGATTCAGGTTGCAAAAGCAAAGGTTGTTGCACCATGTGACCACAAGTCACGTCGTAGAAAGTCCCAAACAGTCCATGGAAATTCCAAGTCCAAATTCCACCTGCAAGGGTGGAAGGACAGTGGAAGGTTACTATCATGCCTGAAACCTCTAATACACTTAAGCGACATTTCAGTAAAGTCAAAATTATGGTAAGAATGAATACCACAAAATAAATCTAAAGTTTTTGGAGTCTTTTGGCCAAACTGCAACGTGTGCCAGCAGTGTAAGCCAAGAAATCAAAGCGCTTGCTTTGGTCGCGAATATAACCGAGAACCAAGCGCATGTCAAATCATACTACATGCCAAACTTAAAACGCTGAGCTGTGTCACGGTGACTATGCACATTCACGCTATCAATATCACTCATTGAGTTTTTTACGCTACGCGTGAAGCCCGACTCACACCGCCTGCACTACACGTAGCCTTGGCCAGTTTAACTTAGTAAACAGCAGAGTTTCAATAAGAACTAATAAGAAATTAATCAAAAAGTACTTCTTCCGTTGCCGACTGATTGATCGTTCGCTTCAAGCTATTCCAGTTGACAATATTTCCGGTATGGACGGCTAAAGACTCCGACTTCGGGATCACACCTAAACCACCGACAACTGCCATTTTTCGTCGTTACGAAAACAACCGTAAAAAATCGACCACAGACCGCTTTAAATATCGACCACGAACTGGAGACTATGTATCATAGGTCAATTGCACAATCGTGACGCAATGACAGTCACTGTAAGCTACCGCCATCTTTTCACTGACAGAATATTTAATTTTGTAGGAAACGATTCACAAGATTCGCAATGGAGATGATCTTCGTATAACAAAAAACTGTAAACTAACCCAGGACTTGAATAATAAATTGTCCATAAGCTAATCTAGCAGTCTCCGCAAGCAGCTAGATGACTTTAGCAGTGCCACTTTAAAGAGAAAAACAGTGTGGTGGAGTTCTATTAATAGCCCTTCAGACTACAGTAAACGATATATAGCACTTAATTTTTTTTTATCACAAACCTGTTTGAATAGGTTCCTGTTAAACCTGTTTACAGGCCAAACGCTCGACACCAGCTTATTAAAACTTCAATGACGAGGTACGTTGTTCTATCAGTCACTTTAAACGCTAGGTCCTGTGACGTATGACTAGGCCTACAATTCTTGAGTTCATTATTTAATTTCTGTGTGCCCTTGATGCGGTGTCCCGTTTTTATGCTTAACTCAAACTTCTTAACTGGATGATCATTAGGCTATAGGGAGTGGGATCACAACCCAGTGGGCCAATACACTTTCGCAGTTTCATGACACATGTACGCGTCCGTATACAATACAACACAATTAACCACTTCCATATGAGGTGTGCCATTTGATTACATGCAAGAGCTCTGTTGCTTCACAGGTATCCAAGGCCAGCGCCTTCCATTCTGCACAGAAGGGAGTGCTCTTGAGTCTTGAGTCAATTCGCATAAACTGCAACCGTGCAGAAGCAGCAGAATGCAACCTTTTCTGTGGCGGACCATGCTGTTTGGAATGGGCTCTACAGGAGCTGCGTCTGCTTCCTGGGACTCTAACTGAAGCATTTAAAAAAATTAAACTCAAAACTGTGCTTTTGCCGTGCTAGAGTCGGGGGAACTTCTGAGCAGGTCCTTGAAGAAGCGCTATATAAATTCTTGAATGAATTAAGAATTTTTCGTTGACGATAAGGAATTAAGGCATTCAAAGACATTTAATTCATTCTTTTATCATTTTCACTTTCAAGTCATGTAGGTCTACAGTGGCCCACTAGATAGTGATCCTCCCAAAAGCAATAATTATCATTCTAAGATATATGAAATCCATAAAATAGCAAAATCATATGGGCTATGTTCAATATACCACATGCATGGAACAAACATGATTCCATATGCTGTGCAGTTACATATCCTACATAATTATGATGTTATGACCTTGTGGGCATCCCGTAGCATGCATGGAACGATTGAGGATGATCGCATCATAGGCATAAAGTGCAAGCCGATCAAAGACATTTGCCTAGCAACGTTGACTGACTCTCTTCCTACGCATAATGGTGCTACATAGAAAATGTGTAAATGGACCAGAAAACAAATAGATTAAATTCTTGTAATTCCCAATTATTACCAGTCATCGTTTTTCTGCAATTCATAATTATTAATACCTGTGATTAAAACATAAACTTGAACATTTGTCCTGCTTTGCAAAACGTTTCTTAACTACGACAATTGATCCAGTTTAATCGACTTAACTATTTACATTTATTTGCACTCAATTCAGCTAGAAGACAACACAGACAAAACTTTAAAAAAATCTAGAATGATCTGTTAACAAACAGCATGATGATTGTAAACTACACATTTCTGAAGAACAATAATAATGAAATAGACAATAAAAATTGCAACTGTAACCGGTTTAATAACAATATTATTTCATAGGTGTCCAAGCTTCCAAGTTGAGTTATTTGGCTCAGAAGAAGTTAGATGCAAGTTTGATTAAAACTACAACTAATTAAAAATAACACTTCTAATAACAATAGTATGGTTTGCATAGACCAAAGAACAATCAAAGAGGTACTGCACATGAGATTGCATTGAAGTTTTAGCCTGTTCAAGTTAAAAAGAGCTCAACTATAGACATGTATGCTGTGAGCAGTTAAACTATCACTGGCCTAACAGCAACCGAAAATGCACAATTCAATATTGTAAGTGGATTGGGTTGACATCTGCATAGAAATATTGGTTTGAATTGCATCCCAGGATGTGATTTACAGAAGGCATGTGGTCAGAGGATCACAGACATTTTTTCAGACTATCCACACTATATATACATAAAATAAACATATAATTTTATATATATATATATGTATATATATATGTGTATATATATATATATATGCAGAGAGACATATAGCCCAATCACACCTTAGTCAAGGTCCAGTCTAAACCGCCCAAGTGAAGATTCAACTTTCTTCTCTTCTCTGATAAACTCGATCATAAGCACCAAATATAATACACTCATATAACCGCAGTCAACTCAAACTAACAGAAGTCCTACTCTGGAATGGTGTCGCATTGCATGAATTTGTGGAGGAGGTAGTTACTGACGATGTCGATGAAAAACTACAGTTCTTTAATATAATGTAGAAAATCGCTGAGATGCATAGTTGTACACGGAATTTGCAGACGACTTCCAGCCACCTGAAACACAATCAACATTAAAATTCATGAGAAAGAGACACGAGGGGGCACTTTTTCTTAGTTAAAGGACATTAGGGCATTTAGGGGGGACAAAATGCTGACATTTAATTAACTAAAAGCATATCAAAATTTTTATAATTGATTCAAAAAAGTTGAATGTTTAATGTTTATAGACTTCAAAATAAAATAATTTATAATAGAAAATAATTATATGTTCTATCCTGCGTGATGTGCTGCATTGGCTGCCAATAGCCCAACGCATCAATTACCGCATTGCTGCCCTTGTTTCTCGCTGTATTATTGGTTGTGCTCCATCTTATCTGCGCGTCCTCTGTCGTCCTGTCTCTGACATTGAAGCGCGTCGGGCCCTTCGCTCCGCTGCGAAGGGACAACTGCTTGTTCCACGGGCTCGCTTAGCTACCAGACAGCGCCGAGCCTTCTCGGTTGTGGGACCGTCAATCTGGAATGACCTCCCCTCAAACCTCCATCTCCTCCATCTGACCAGTCAATCTCTATTTCTCAAGTCTCTTAAATCTTTTTTCTTTGGTCGTGGCTGGGCTGGGAGCGCCTCTGAGTAGTTTCTTGAAGAGGCGCTATATAAATTCTAATAATGAATGAATGAATGAATCCTGTCCAAATTGTCAATTTTTTCATATATTTTAAAAAATTCTTTGAGATGAGGGTAATTTTTTAGGCCTGGCGGGTCATTTTTTGAGGCCTTGTGGGGCCACAGGTTCCGAACCCGTGGCCTGTGGGACAGACAGAGAGACAGAGATGAGAGAGACAAATGTTGATATTGCCCTTTCTACAGAGCTCAGAAGTGCCCAATCCTCAATTGTGCAGACACAATTATATAACAGTGCCACAGCACACACGGATACAAAGGACTTGCCCGTGTCCTGACACAGCAAACTGTCTCGAATGACAATTGAACCTGCACTCTCCACATCACAGGTCGAATTCTCTAACAATAGGCCACTCTACTACAGACTGGGAAAGAATCAGTAAAAGATACAGAGAAAGAGAGAAACAGAGACAGTGAGAGATGGAGAAAGAGACAGACATAGAAGAACAGAGACACACAGAGAGAGAGAAAGAACAGCAGAGTGACAGAAAGAGAGAAGTAGGCAGACAGAATGACGTGCACACAGACTTTCTGTTTGTTTTTTGAATTTTTCATTAGAGAAAAATACATCACGAAAAGAGAATAATAGATGAGACGTTAGAGTGACAGATGCAAAAATCTACTGAAAAAACAGACTTTTCTGTGATTTATATGTTTTTTTAAAAATAACTCTGGAAAAGTACCATATAAATCACGCATTACATTCGAAGCATGGAAACATGCACTCAGAAAGCTCGTACCATTCAGTGGCTAACATGATTGGAGGTTGAAGGCGTATTAAGCAGCACAGCACACTGACTGTAGTCATCAGCAGTGGGATACCACATTGGCTGGAAAAACTCTGAAGGCCCTGGTAGGTTGTGAACCGAGACGAGAACTGGCGATGGACAAAAACCTCCTGTCAGAGGAGTACAAACTGAAAAAGAACACAAACCAGTCAGAAATAGACTTCAAAAGAAATGCTCATAACCACCATTCAATTCAACACCACAATCCAAAAAGAATGGCTTACATACAACATGCAACACAATCCAAGATGTACATGGGATGTACATTAATTAAATTAATTAAGACGAAATTATTCAGTATTAGCACTAAAAATTAATAGTATACAAAAATGCTGCTTTTCCCGATTTTAATAAACCGTCATTCAGTTATCATTCTCTTTTAAATGTTACATTCTAAGGAGATACAATTATCAACTTCTCTACCAACATTATTACTATTATCATTAACATTACTTAGAAATTATTAATAATTTTACGATGAAACAATGTCGTATTTTTGAAAATTCATATGCAGAATCATAGCAACAAAGTAAGAAATCAATGCAAGAATGTGCATGATGTGACAATAAATTAAATAAAATCAATGCAATGATCTTGGTAATACAATGAGTGCATCAAACCTCTTTCATTGGTGGCGACATTTATCGGTGGAGAAAAGAACGGAGGCTGCGATGAGGTACGAAACGGAAGAGATTCATAAAGGGAGAAGCAGTTCATGTGAGGAGGAGACAGTGTGACGCCGTTTGAACAACCGGAAGACAAGAGACGATAACATCCATCACCATCGGCGATCACAGATGATGACTGGAATTGTGATTCCATGCAATTAAGGCTGCAAGAGCTGCTCATAAAAAAAAGACACATGCTAGATTATCATTATTATCATTGTTGTAATTACTATTATAATTGTTATCATTTTGCTGCCTGAGGTATCAAGAGGTATCCCTTGGGGTTCAGAAAAAAGTTCTATAAGGAGCAGGAAATTTGTCAGGCTGGTCAGTTGTCAGGTCCATTCTTCATGATTGGTTGGAAAGATGTGCATATATGTAACCAAAAGAAGAAGAATACCTACTGAGCACTATCACAGAGGGAACAATTGGAGGGAAAGACAATAAGAGATAGACTTAGACAGAATTCGCATAGCAAATGGAAGGAGAGAAAGCCCAGCATTACCACCAGACGTTGGAACCTGTACAAGGGAAGAAGAGAACTTGAAGAAGACTGTGGCTGTAGAAGATGGATAAGTAAGTAAGTAAGTAAGTAAGTAAGTAAGTAAGTAAGTAAGTAAGTAAGTAAGTAAGTAAGTAAGTAAGTAAGTAAGTAAGTAAGTAAGTAAGTAAGTAAGTAAGTAAGTAGGTAGGTAGGTAGGTAAGTAAGTAAGTAGATGGACGACTTGCACTACCTCATTGCCGTCGTTGCATTCAAGATGTCGTCTGCTGTCGTCGATGATTCATCTGGAAAGCGAGATGTTGGTTGGAAGGCCGGAGAAAAGTTCTTTTCGTTTCCCACCATTGAAGATTCTTCACGAAACTCCTGGCAGCTTTTTGGCAAACTGTAAAGCACAGAAACATTTGAACTATAAGCGAACACCCCATAAACTGTTCTGTTCTAAGCTTCCACTGTCTGTCTGTCTGCCTGTCTGTCTGTGTCTCTCTCTCAGCTTATCAATGGATTGCAAGAAATGATGCTAGAAGAAATATAACCATCTTGAAAACGTTGGAGGGGGGATAGCTGCGTCGTCTACTCTATGAGTTAAACCACAAAAATAGTCAGGTTCATCTTGAAAGCGATTCACAGAGTTAGTTGGTGGAAAAATGACGTAACTTGCTGATGAATGGATTGAAATAGCAAAAGGTGAATGAGGTAGTTGCTCAGTTGGTAGTTAAGTTTAATCAAGATTGCTGCATAACTTGTAAATGTAAAGTGAAGTGTGTCTTGCAGGCGTTTCAATAAAGAAAAGATATTATTATTATTACTATACTATGAACTTTTGACTCACCTGTTAATTGGTGGACTAAGGGCAGTCCCTTTGTTGACTGCACTGCTCCAGTCACTCGTCTCAAGTGGAGAGTTCGATCGTGCTGGACTGCGATCTGTATTCCACGTTTGTCTCACCTGGAGTGACCTTGAAAGTGCAACGATGACCTTGACAACAGCCTTCAGACAGGCGTCCAAAAGAGGCAAACTGACCGTGGCTGAATTCAAGCCTAGAATGTGATCAAACAGCGACAACAACAAAAGCAAATGTTACAATGAAGAAAGACAATAAAACAAACAATAGGTTAGTGTTGTATGGTCTCAAGGAGACAACACGGATGACAATGCCATAAGTGTCTACACTAATAGGCTCTATCATCCAGGTTTTTTTTATTGTGCAGTTGTACACAAAATGTGCAGTTTTAAATGGATTTGTGCATGTATGTATGTAAACAATGTATGTATGTAAACAATGTATGTATGTAAACAATGTATGTATGTAAACAATGTATGTATGTAAACAATGTATATATGGATAATAAATCCAAAAGTTGATCGGATGAAATTCAACGCTCACTTGTGTTCGTTTGCAAATCAATCAAAAGATCGAGTAGAGGTTGCAACTCATTCGACAAATCCATCGGATCACCGGACTTTTGAAGGATGGCCATCAGCTCCTCTGTGCTCCGAAGCAATGTCTGTCTTTTCAACACCTGCAAACAATCAATCAATCAATCAATCATTCAATCAATCAATCATTATATGAATCAAATCGCTTTATTTAAACACACAGACATAACAACATCATCATTCACAGTACAAAACCATGAGAAAACCAAAACCAGGGTATCAAAGGGAACCCAAACTTAAGAATGTTAGTTCAGCTACCTGTTTAAAAATTAAATTATACAACGGCACTAAAAGCTATAAGCAGCCCAAATAAGATTACTCATGACATCAGTCTATGCACAGTATTGCTGTGCAAGTCAAATTGCAGCACTTGGTAACTGGTCAGTCCACTCAAAAGCCACGAAGGGAATTCTAAACAATCAATCTATGGAAGAGCAAATAGATAAGATTGACCCTACAGGAGACCTTATTACAGGGCTATTTTTAGCATGCAGTTTTACACAAAACATGCTGTTCTAAATGGATCTGCACAGTAGTAGAAACACTTCTGAGCAGTGAAAAATAGTAAAAGAGGCCATTACCATCTGATCCCAATTTACCGTGAAGAATAGGAATGAAAAGACGGGGTTGCACAGTACAGTTCTAAAATTCCTTACAAGAAGCCATGCCTTATATCGTGAAAAATAGTAAAAAAGGTCTTTGCCATCTGATTGGGAGTAATTTACCATGAACGATGGGGAAGTAAAACACGAGATTGTACAGTACAGTTCTAAAAGTTCCTTAAAAGAAGCCATGCCTTATAAATATCACCTTATCGATGATGGACTGCATATGCGATCTGTGATTGTTATCACCGTACAGAAGACACGACCATTGCTCCGGTCCAATGCGCAAACCAAAGTCACGACTGATTTCGACGATCTGCATGTCGTGTTGGCATCGCAGTTCCTCGTAGTTTCGAAATTCATCTTTCAGTTGCATCAGTGATGACTCCTCATCCCGCTTTAACACCTGCAGCAGCAACCACAGCAAGAGATGATGCACCGCATCTACTTGGGTTAGATGACCCATCTATCTCACTCAGTCATTCATTCATTCATACATTTATCTAGCACCTCTATAAAACGTCTACCCAGAGGTGTTATAAACAATTTGTTTGTTTGTATGTGCACTTGTTATAGCGCCCCTTCAAGCTCTCCCTACTCAGAGACGCTCCCGAATGCAGAGCGAACACTGCATCGGAGTTTCACGCCGAAGCACTGAGCAATTGTGAGTGAAGGACTTGCCCAAGGTCCTTACACGGCGAGGTGAATCTGAACCTTGAACCTTCCGATGCCACCATTACACCACCGTGCCCCACATGAATGTGATGCTATTGAATTTCTAGATGGTGCTATATCAAACATTCTCATACATACACCGGACATTCCAGTTAGCATACACTGTTGAAGCATGCCAGGTCCATCCATCTGGATCGCTCAACCTTCTCATGTTCGCAACTCCCCTACCGTCTTTCACTCCAAACTGAAGTCTCACTTTTTCCAGTCCGTCTTTATCTTGCAATGTTTTCCAGGCTTCAAAGTGTACTTAATATGCAGCAGGGCACCACCAAGTTATATCTGTGTTTCAATGTAAAGACGGCACAATAGTAAATCTCATGTCTAGAGACATACATGCATTCCACACACACACATAAACCAACATTTTTATACACAATATCACAAATGCCGGATGAAGTATGATCATAGGCGTAGGAGACGGGGGTCCAAATGCCCCCCAAATTTCGGACAAGTCTGGTTTTCGGGCAAGCAGACCCAGGAAAAATATTTTAAAAATCTATCTAAAATTTTCGGGCAATTTCGACCGAATGGCTAAAAACAAAAAGTCGTCAGATTTTCGGTTGAAAGTAACGAGAATTTTCGGGCAATTTCGACAGCACGAATAAAATTTAAAAACAGGTCGTCAGATTTTCAGGTAAAAGTTTCACTTTTGTAAGCTGCAAAGACAGTATCACCAACGCCAAACAGTTTCATCATCAACCGCATCCAGGCAAAGGTAACTCTTACGTTAAAGCAAGATGCTCGATACAGAAGCTGAACGACGTGACCAACTGATGTTTTTGACGCTTGCGGAAACTGAAGATGAAGACGCTGGACGACAAACAGAACAAGAACCTTGCGTGACAATGAAGAACCGTCTTCCAACGCCAGAAGAACCAACTTCAACACCTCTTCCTGCATCGCTAATAAACAACAACAATAACGATGTAAATAGAAATGAGCAACAATATTAATAATAAAAGTAATGACATAAATAATAACTTATCCAAAAACAGTACAAAACAATACTAACAATAACAGTAATAAACAACACTAGTAGCAATAACAGTAATGACATAAATAATAACTTGTCAAAACAGTACAAAACAACACTAACAATAACAGTAATAAACAACACTAGTAATTTAATAGTAATGACATAAATAATAACTTATCAAAACAGTACAAAACAACACTAACAATAACAGTAATAAACAACACTAGTAATTTAATAGTAATGACATAAATAATAACTTATCAAAACAGTACAAAACAACACTAACAATAACAGTAATAAACAACACTAGTAATAACAGTAATGACCTAAATGATAATTTATCAAAACAGTACAAAACAACACTAACAATAAAAGTAATAAACAACACTAGTAATAACAGCAATGAAATAAATGATAATTTATCAAAACAGTACAAAACAACACTAACAATAAAAGTAATAAACAACACTAGTAATAACAGCAACGACATGTAAATTATAATTTATCAATAATTATGCATTATTACATATTCCTAATGGCATCAATAATAAAAAATCAATGACAAACACCCATAATTATCAGAAGAGCCTTGTTCATTTGAGTTCAGTAATGTATTGTATATTGAATTTATTATTACAAATTATAGAGTTAATAGCCTTTATTTAGGTTGCATGTGAGTAGGAAGTATGGAATAGATATTGTGGCATGAAAGTACATGAGTGGGGAGCAGCTGTTAGGCAGGGCAGTGGTAGTGTAGACAGGCAGGCAAGTACCAGTATGCTATGAAAATGAAGGGATTGGTTTCCTCCAATGTAGCAAAAACACAGCACAACAGCAGCCAACTGCTGCTTCATTAATGCTAAATAATGACGCTAAGCAATTAAAACGTGACAGTGGCACACATCAATTAAGTGCTGCATTTAAGCAAAACAGACAAATAATTGGAGCAGCTCAGACTCTGCTCAAGTCAGCAACCCATCCGGAATTAATTAGCTGCTTGAAAACCCCAAATCCCGGTAAAATCCCGGTGGGTATAGATGCACCTTTCAAGAAGCTATTTCTCTTGCGATTGTAGCTGAATTGCCTGAATTGCATCCTGTTGCAGCATATTAAGCTGCAATACTTTCACAGAAAAATGTTTCTCTGTCTAGTCTCCAAACATTGAGCTAAATTTTAAATTAGCCTCTTCAAAATCTCTATAATTACTCAACAAACAACAGGAATGCTGAATAAAGCATTGAGAGCACATTATTTCTTGCTCAATAGAACATTCTCATTGTTACAAAAAGCCATGAAAACCAGGACAGGTCAGGTCAGGTCAAGTTAAGCCTAAGCTTGTAGCATCAAACAACATATACATGCATCAAGCAGTTTTAAAAGGTGCTACAAAAATCCCAGATTGATCCACAAAAAAGATAACAACCTGGTCCAAGAAACTGGCAACCATGTGAACGGATGGCAGTCCACAGACTGATTTTCTCATGTTGTTGCTGTGCTTGGACGTGGACAGTTAGATCGCTGACCGCTCTCTCGGCCAAAGTCAACGCTGACCTCATGGCTGCTGAAGGACCCTGAACATCCCGCACGTTGCATTTCATGAGAGCCTCAAGCTTCCGTTGCAATGGTCGAGTGAAAGGAAGCGATGATCCGAACGAAAGAGCTAAATGATGAGCACAGAAAGAAAGAAATTATTAATAGCAAGTCTTGTTGTATTTAATAAAATAAATATACAGTGCCGGATTTACATGTAATCCAACTAAGCAACTGCTTAGGGCCTCCGGCATCTGGGGGGGCCTCCAAAAGTGAACTAAAGACAAAAAAATCAGTGGCTATAAATTACAAGCCACTGATTTTTTTAGGCCTAGTTCAAGATTGATTATAGCTCATAATCAATCATTTTATCTAAGTTTTTCTAGAAATTGATGCGGTTAAAACACATGGTTCACTGGCGCAATATGCAATATACTTAGATATAGCAATATGCATTTCGTCTGTTTTTATCCTTAAGTGGGGCCTCATAATTGAAATTGCTTAGGGCCTCACTCTGTTCAAATCCGGCCCTGTAAATATATAAACAACATCATAAGTGTTGTTACAAAAAGGAATAAATTAAATAAATGCTGCACAACTGAAGATCTAAAAGTGATTCAACTAAACTATCTCTGAGCCTTTGGTAACCGGACTTGAACCTTATTCGGCCTACTCCTTAGGACGGCCCTGCTGACTAGACTCAGCCGTCATGAATAAGCTGGAGCCCTGATCTTGGCTTTCAGAGTAGCGCTTTAGAAATTTGGAGATTGCGATTACAAAACTAGAGATTTTAAACGACATTATTGTTAATACAAGAAGCAAATGTGATAGAAAATTCTTCACCTGTAGAACAGATCTGCTGCAACGTAGCAAGCGACTGTGAGATCGAGCGCAGGTCCTCGCCCGTTGAGTTGTCCATTTGATTGAACTTCAGTTCGCTCATAAAATTCGAGTTGTGGCATAATTCCATAGCAACATTTTCACTACACGTTCGTCGGAAAGTTTCTTTTCTAAGGCGACGTAAAATCTGCTTTGAAGAAGTCGTTGAGTTGTTATTGCATATCTGGATCTAACCACTGTTCTGTATTGTGTTGGTCATTTAATTGTTTCACCTAATTTAAACCCCCGGTTACAGATCAGCTGCAAGTTCGCCACATACAAATACCAAGCTATTATCGCTCACAAGAGATGGCAATCTTTTACAGACGCTTCGACATTATTGCCACTATATATAGTTACCATGTACAAAAATAAGTAAAAATATAAAATTTCATTTAAACACTTAGTCTGAACGATCGAATGTTTGAAAATATTTACTTCCTTGTATATAAAATGATAACAACAAACCAACGATCAAAAATAACCAAGAATAAACAAAAGAACAGCCAAACATTCCCAGGTAGTTCCCAGACGGGATTTTACAGTATTATAAGCAAAGTTTATAAGCTTAATATTATAGTACAGCAGTTTCTGAATGTCGCTTTGTACTCTTTTGGCTTCACCTAGGTAAAGGCAGCAACACGAAAACCGTTCCATTCCGTAAATACGATTCCGTTTCCGTGCTTTTCCGACATACATAGAAACCTTTAGTAAATTGTAATTTCTGACCATTAAAAAGAAATGAAAATAGTTGCACACGCAAAAGTCCGTCTTTGTGTCACGCCCTCTGACTTTATCAACTTCAAAACTACTACTCCAATGCATACCTGTACTGCAAATAGCCCAAATACAGGCCATTGTCCGCATATGACCTAAGTCCTACCCCACCCACTTCCACCTGTGTTTGTCTTTATAACTCTCTTTGTAAGTATGTGTCTCTCTGTCTCCCTATATCTTTCTCTCTGGCTCTCCCTAAGCACGCAGCACGAAAAATGGAATGACAGTTTTATGCTTACCTGTATTGCAAATAGGCCTTAAATGGGTCAAATACAGGCCATTGTCTTCTATCAATATAATAAAGGCCTGCCCCACCCACTTTCACCTGTGTCCTTGTCTGATTGACTCTCTATGTATTTCTGTCTTACTGTCTATCTCTGTCTCTCTAAGTTTCTGTCTATCTATCACACTGTCTCTGTCTGTCTGTCTGTCTCTGTCTGTCTGTCTGTCTGTCTGTCTGTCTGTCTGTAAACGTTTCTAACCAATTCCTCTCTTATATTTATTTATTTCTTTCATTTATATACCAGCAACATGAAAATCAGGAAACTAATTACAATGCTGACATGTACTGCAAATATACCAGCAACATGAAAATCTGGAAACTAATTACAATGCTCACATGTATTGCAAATAGCCCTTAACTGGGTCAAAAACGTTCCATTGTGTGCATATGAATGTACTTAAGGCCTACCCCACCCACTTCCACCTGAGTCCTTGTCTTAATGACGCTCTTTCTCTGTCCATGTATTTCTGTATTACTGTCTATCTATTGTTCTGTCTATCTATCACACTGTCTCTGTCTGTCTGTCTGTCTGTCTGTCTATCACACTCTTTCTATAAACGTTTCTAACCAATTCCTCTCTTATATTTATTTCTTTCTTTCATTTATATACCAGCAACATGAAAATCAGGAAACTAATTACAATGCTCACATGGTATATAAATGAAAGAAATAAATAAATATAAGAGAGGAATTGGTTAGAAACGTTTATAGAAAGAGTGTGATAGGCAGACATACAGACATACAGACAGACAGACAGACAGACAGACAGACAGACAGACAGACAGACAGACAGACAGACAGAGACAGTGTGATAGATAGACAGAAACTTAGAGAGACAGAGATAGACAGTAAGACAGAAATACATAAAGAGACAGAGAGAGTCAATCAGACAAGAACACAGGTGAAAGTGGGTGGGGCAGGCCTTGACTATATTGATCGAAGACAATGGCCTGTATTTGACCCATTTAAGGGCTATTTGCAATACATGTGAGCATTGTAATTAGTTTCCAGATTTTCATGTTGCTGGTATATTTGCAGTACATGTAAGCATTGTAATTAGTTTCCTGATTTTCATGTTGCTGGTATATAAATGAAAGAAATAAATAAATATAAGAGAGGAATTGGTGAGAAACGTTTTCAGACAGACAGACAGACAGACAGACAGAGAGACAAACAGACAGACAGACAGAGACAGTGTGATAGATAGACAGAAACTTAGAGAGACAGAGATAGACAGTAAGACAGAAATACATAGAGAGACAGAGAGAGTCAATCAGACAAGGACACAAGTGGAAGTGGGTGGGGCAGGCCTTAATTATATTGATACGAAGACAATGGCCTATATTTGGGGTCTTTTAGGCCTATTTGCTCAACAGGTAAGCATAGAACTTCCATTCCATATCTCGTGTTGCTGGCCTAAAGTTCTCCGTATTTAGAATATATAGTTTTAAATTTTATTTAAAGGCTGGGCCAAGCATTAAAATCGATCTATGGTGATGTTAGTAGTGTAGGCCTATGATGTGTATAGATTAAATTTACATTGCATTGTAAATTAAATAAGAAAAAGCCATTATTTATTGGTGTTTTCCGTGTTTTCGTCTTTCTCTTTCCCAGTTTACCCAGGTTTTGGCTTCGTCATCTGATAGCTGATATTGCATCTCAACAGTTACATCGCTAGGCGCAATTAATCAGCTTATTTACGAGCCTAGCATGAAATCAGAAGGGTTGCCACTTAATTGCCCACAGACAGTGGTTTGGGCTCAATAATATTGCTCTTCTTACAACTCCCAGGCCGGTATTCCACTTCCGGGTGGCCTTAAGTTCAAGTTTTAGATCACTTATGATGCGCTGTTTTTCACTGGTCTCAAGTTTCGTCCACCCGAATTATTAGGGATAGGAGCCTCTGAGGGATTATGATAGATTAAATCTTAGAGTAACAGCAAGTTGCATCAACATAGAATGTTATCTTGTAACAGCCCTCAGTTTTTTTATATATCGCCATCTTCAAACATTAATATTATTAGCCAGCCTTTCTTTATCAAGTTTATTCATTCACCTTTTTTTATTTTATCCATTCATTGATGCATAACATTGTACAGATAAACTTAATACTTTTCAAGCAATTTTTTTTGCCTTAATTGTTAACTCTTGCCCTCTCAATTTTGACAATTCATCTATAGCCCCTCAAAATCCTCAATATAATTATTACGACAATGTAGTCCTAATTTCACCCACTCGCATATTTGCTCATGGCCTACTTGTTTTGGACAACAATGCATAATTACGAATAACTGCTTTGAATTACCGACTGCCTTCGAACTCAAATCACCATTATTGTTATAAAATTACACTATGCAATTACTATAATTCTAGCAGTCTTCTGAATGAAAGATGACTGTTATTGTTCGAAGCCCATATAAAGTCTCAGATGCTACTAGTTATAAGTACCGGGTAGTACCCTGATAGATTTTTCTTTCATGCCATGCATTTAAGTCACTGTAGTTTAATGACCTACATGCACATAACCTTTGTGCATCCTGCTATTCTTCAGTGACAGTGACACATAGTGTCACATATGTGTCTTAAATGCTGGAATGTTTGGTTGAAACACAAACCATCAATTGTGTATAACCAAAATGACTGCATTTCACAACACATCAATTCTCTCTCTGTACGTAGGCTACTTGGCAGTCCATGCAACATGTATTGAAACATGTCATAGGACCATTAAACTTTGGAATAATAATAATACAATTGTGGGTAAATTTTGCATTATCCTGTTTCACTTACCAGTTGATGAAAGCTGGTAAAACACTTTCTCTAGAAACAGTTTAATGGCCTTTCTATTGCTCTCCGCTCGCTCTCATGACTCTGCTGGCTCTTTCCATCGTCTTCTCAAGCCTGGGTTGGGAGCACCTCTGAATAGGTATCTTGAAGGGGCGCTATATAAATTTATGTGACTGAGTTCAAAACTTCTTTCCCACTAAGTTAGAACTGGGAATGCCTCTGAATAGTTGTCCTGATGAGCTGCTATAACATTATGATCGGAAAAATTAAATGTCTTAAATCAGCAAACCTTATGAAATGAACAATGAAAAGTCATGCTATACTTCACACAAAATTGCAACACAAGACAAACAGTATGATAACATTTAATTTCAGTCCCCTCGTCGTAAATGCTAACCAACAAAAATCAGGACCATTTTGCAGCAATAACTGTCAAAGCTTCATAGCTTGTGCACCACAGGTTTAGCACAATCTACTCATGAAGACAGGTTTAATGCAAATCGTCACAGATTTTCTTCCTTACACAAATGCACGAGCATTCTGTAAAAACAGCTGCATGCTCCACTTCAACTCGTTCCTAAACTGTCCCTCCATACACCTAGATATCACGAGATAATAAACATCTAAAATATCAGCATGACATCCCCCTCTCTCGTCAACTGTTCTGTATCAATGGATCTGACAGTGAAGCACTCGCTCCAAAAAGTAATATCTGACAGCATCATACATTAATGTGGACAGCTCGCTAGACAGTCGGACACTACTGCAAAAATCACACGACTGTCTAGTGACAAGCAACACACGATCAAGCTCGATTGTGACCCAAAAAAAATCTGCAACAACACTTCCCACATTAATGCATGCTGTTACTTGAAACTACTTTTTGACAGCGCTAGAGCAATGCAGCGAATATCGTCGTATCGGCTGGTGGCGTGTGATGTCTACTTCTTCAGCCTCTCATTGAAGAATTCCTCCACGGAGTCCGTGTTCCATTTGTCGATGCTCAGCGTTTCCACGACGTCACGATTCTCGTTCAGCAGCTCTATGATCGGATCGGCTCCGCGCTGGTAAACGACCTCGAGACCGGGAAAGTTGTTTGGAAGATCGCTCTTGACAAACGCTGTGGAAGACGATAACACACCGACGTGAATCAGGCCAAATGGTTTTGCATGCATTTTTGTCGAAAAGAAAATTAAAATCAAACTGAAATCGCTATTTAACATCACTCTAGTATTCTATAACATTCAACCCACGGCCTCTTCATCGATAGTTCAGCAAAAACTGGTCTAATTCTCAGTGCTCAAAGTGTAGAAAAAGTAGTGCATGGACGCCCATTAGAGTGTAGAAAAGAAGCTCCTTACCTTTTCAGTCTCTTCTGACAAATAAGTGGAAGGACGGCATTCAGATTTGAAAATAAGTGCCAGGACGCTGTCCATGACCATCCTGGCACATTTTAAGCCTTGCTAATTCTTAAAAAAGTATAATTTGCTTCATAATTACCCTGCCTAAATTTTCTTTACAAACACTACAAGGCAGAAAAACATTTAGGGATTTTAACGCAAATTGCAAACTTTGAAAAATCTGGCAGGCATAACACTCACTTTGCATAAATAATTTATAGCACTGAAATTAATAAATACCTTGGACTTGTGGATATCTCCCCAACTTTCATGAACAGACAACAAGCTTAGCAAAAGCATAAACCTAAAAACACACAGAACAAATGGTTCAGTTCATTAGATCTGTGATAATAATTATTGTAACATGAACAATTGATCTGAAAACTCATTTATATCTGCTAATCAAAGTATATTATAGTTTTTAAAAATGGGTTTGGTACTGACAAACCATTGCAACATGAAAATAGTTAGAATTTCACGTTTTCTAAAATCTCTAATTCTTTCCCTTAGGAAGATCAGTTGAGGCCCAAGAAATGCTACAATATGATAAGTATGGAAAAATGAAGGAGTAATTTTCTTTATTGAACAATCAGGTTGACAGACCGCAACCGGCTATGTACAGCGTGCAGTTATGGTTATGCAATTGAAACAATTCACAAGAGCACAAATGACAGAATACATAAATCTTAATTACTAGCAGTCTACAAAGCACATCCGCCCTACGTTTTAGCGAGACAGTAGAGTTCACAAGTTATTACCTGCTTGGCTTGTTGTGTTTCGGAATCATGTTGACAACACTGACCACAAGTTTCAATAAGTGGTTCTAAATGAAACTGTTTCAGTTCTTTACAGGAACTGCATGACAGATTCGCTGAGAAACCACGCTGGTGACATAATTCAGAACTCAGCTCCTCACACCACGAGACTAAAGCCTAAAACGATAAAACAAGACTTCTTTGAACAGTGTGTGTCATACTGTCATAGTGAATAACGGGTTGAGCAGCTGCGTTGTAAAAGACACTAAGGTTCGACCCTTGGCCTTTAATGTCAACGCCTTATTGAAACGCATCTACAAACTTCAGTTCTTGTAAATCCGCCTAACGAGAAGCCTGAACCTACACTAAAGCAAGGTTCGCCTTTTGCTTGACAGCATATGGACATAAGAAACATTTTACATTACAGCCTGTTTAAAAAAGTAGAACTCCGCCTTTTAAAATCGAACACACCCAAAATCCACCCCGATTCATTTTATTCCCATGTGTTCGGCGTCGATCATAAAACGTTCCACTTCAAACGCTTCACATGTTGGTCCTCCATACGGTTCATCAATACCAGATCCTAGCAACTATCCACCAAATTGAATCGCGATATTAATTAGTTATATGAATCAGAAAATGTCTAAATACTCACATAAAAGCCGAGAAGGAGCAAAACAACTGATCCAGGATCGGGCGCCATCGCAATGATCGCATATAATATCGACACGTACGTAGCGGAAACACGATTGCAATGCTTTAACTTCCTAGATGTCGCTCGTATCGCTTTCGCCTTTAAATACTTGGATGCGGAATTAAAAACAATAATATTATTTATTTACATAAAATTAATATCACAGTATAGTTGGTTTTCTTAGTGTAGAATTGTTCAAATTTGATGTACAAGCAAAAGAAATACATATTTGGAATCAGGAAACAAAACTGATCAAAACCTGATATACGAACACCTTGAGAAATAGAAAAAATAAAACCACTTTTTCCAGCTCAGAGGTCACTCCAGCTCATAGTCGGGTCAATCAACGAAATACCTTCGGTGAACCCCAACAAATTGCAAGAAAACGTTTTATGATGATTTTCTGGTGCCTTAGGTCTGTTGAAGAACATACTAAAAGTTGCACAAAATCGGACCACGGCAAGTGGTCTAATTTTGGCGGGAAAAAAGATGGCCGCCAATTGAATCAGGCTTGAGAGCTGAATATTACACTACTAGAAGCCAAGCATAAAACAATATGCTAACATACGTTTCTAGACTAATTTGACCCTTCTGAAAACGAAAATCGCTGTTAGAAAGCTAAATTGTTAGCGATTGCATGAGAAAAACAAGATGGCGGACAAATGGCGACCAATAACTCAAATAGCTTTAAGTAAACTACTTTATGCGATAGTAACACGATTTCACACTCATAAATGAGATTTTAGGGTTATATGCATGCAATGGAATTAAAGACACATATGTGGCACTGCCAGAAAACCAAAATGGTGGACAAAATGGCGGCCAGAATGTTGAAATGGCTATAAGTGAAGTCATGCCTGCAATGGAAACATGATTTCAGAGTCTATAATAACATTTTCGGGGGCGAGAATTGCGACAGAAATAAAGTCACAAATGTGGCACTGCCAGAAAACCATAATGGCGAACAAAATGGCGGCCACAATGTTGAAATGGCTATAAGGGAAGTCAAGCAGATTGGAGTCTTTATGTATCGGTTCACCCATGATCTTCTACCCCTTAACTTTACAGGGTACTTCCAACAAGGTTCTGATATACACAATTATTCTACTAGAAACTCCTCTCACTATCGTACCATATCTGCTCGATTAAACTCAAGAAGATTCCATATTAAATACACTGGACCTGGTGTATGGAACTCGATTCCTAATCATATTCAGCAGGCATCAAGTTTACTAAGGGCTAAGACACTGCTACGTGACTATTTAATTAATGACTGTGAAGATGTTTAACCTTGCAAGCACTGTTTTTTGTTTGTTTTGTAAGTGTGTTGTTGTTTTTTAGTTAAGTTTTCTACATTACTTGTTATTTCATTCTGTTGTTTTTCCTACTATTCAATTCATGATATCAACCGTTTAGCCATCAGTTAAAACTGCACATGTAAATACATGTAGGACTGTAGGTGTCCCTGTTAGCGGGATTTTCATCCCTTGGGGCCTTCCTTGTTACCATCCGATCTTGTGAAGCATCTTGTACTATGACAATTGTTTATGGTTGATGGTTACAATAAATGGATTGATTGATTGATTGATTGAAAGCAATCTGAACGTTCAGCCAATTTTCCGACAGCGGAGCACTTCCAGACTCTATACAGTGAATAAGTGGTCTTGTACCTTTTCGGTATGGTTCTAATTTTCAAAAGCAATGTCCAGTATCTGTCGAAGGCAATATTAACCATTTTGTTGCCAATCGAAAGTACCTTAACACGTGTAACCACCCACCAAATGTCTTCGCTTTCGGAGCTGTCCAATTGCCTTCACTATTGCTTGTCCATCAATAATTAAATGCTACAGGCCTACTTCTGCTAGACAGCTAGAGAAATGCTGACTGAACAAGTTACTTTTTCAGAGAATGTCCTCATTAAATCATGCTTAATGACACTTTCTTGTCATCCACCAATGCCATTGTTTTTTAAAGAAGTTCATGTCACAATGGGGCAGTCAGCTTCATGTGCTTTGTAATATCAGAAATAGACAAGTTCAGATACCAAATTTCTACTGCAAATGTATCTATTAATTAGATAATTGAATGGTTCATCCTCATTGATCCAGGCTTTGGACTGGCACTGTTAACTAATGCATTAGTGTTAATATAGTTAGCAGTGGTAATTTAACCCTCTTTTCAGTCTTCAGATTTTCTATTTTTTACATTTCAGCCTACATTTGATTTATTTTTATTAACATTTAAATTTTTTTAAATCTATAATCATATACCCTTGCTATTTGAGTTGACTAATTTCAGGCTAATCTTTTGACAAATTTGTGATCACATCAACACAAAGCTGTGCATAGATTAGAAGAATACTGGAAGCTATCAAACGTTTACACCGCCTGGTTATGCCTCCATTCTTTATATAATTATAATCATCCTATCAGCTATAGCAGACTCCTTGAAAAGTGGTTCTTTTGCAATGTTGAAGGAAAGCATCTGATGCTGGTGGTAATAATTCGAGTGTCCGTAATTTCTTGGTAAAGACTAAAGAGTTGTTCACATACTGTGCTCAGTTCAGTGCAATCACTAGTCCTATCATACATGTTAATGGCAAACCATTCTATATTTCAAGATCTATCATAGGGACCTTGGGCAAGTACTTCACTCGCAATTGCTCAGCGCTTCGGCATGAAATCCGATTTTGCGTCCGCACTGTAGTTGGGAGCGCTTCCGAGTAGAAACTTTGAAGGGGTGCTATAACAAGTGCACATAGATACATACACACATACTAACCCTAACCGACGCCTAGCCTGATCCTAACCGACCCTCACGACCTCTACACCTGACCCTAACAGGCTTAGTTATATAGTAAGCGGGTCCCTATATGTTGGTTAGGTTCAGGTTTAGGGGTCTTGAGGGTCGGTTAGGGTCAGGTTAGGCATCGTGAGGGTAGGTTATGGATAGGTTAGGCATCGTGGGGGTCAGTTAAGGTTGGGCATAGGGTTAGTGCAGTCATTCATTAACATAGGTACCCGCTTACTAAGTTACTATAACTATGCCACCCTAACATAATATCCTCACAACGCCTACACTGACCCTAATGACATTCGCGGTCCCCGATACTGCAATTACGCCGTCATTAGAAGCCGTTGTCTAAGAATAGGACTACCGTGCAGGGGAGAGTTGAATTGCGGAGTTCGTATATTGAACACTTCGATACAGTGTTATAATATTGACGAGAGTAAGCAGACATCACCGCTAATTGAACGATTTACTCACAAATGGTAATATCATTAATATTATCATTAATAAAATTGCAAAATAATTATATTACAACAATTATTATTATTAACAAATAACGCGCAAGCGGAACTGAGAAAACAGCCGGTAACCCGTATCAACGATTTGCTCGCGAACAGTGTTGCCACTGAGGTTTCAGAAAAAAACATAGATTTCCTATAAAAAAAAACACAGAAAAACACAGACGTCGCCCGGCCGAAAAGTAAAGAAAATTTTATATTTTCGCCGGCAAAAAAGTTGATGACCTTTTTTTTTTTTTTTTTAGTCATCCGGTCCGAAAAGTCAAAAAAAAACCAGAAACCCAGACGAAAACGGAAAAAACACAGATTTTTTCAAAAAAAACCAGAAACCCAGACGAAAACGGAAAAAAACACAGATTTTCCAAAAAAAAACCCCAGAAACCCAGACGAAAACGGAAAAAAACACAGATTTTCCCCAAAAAAACCCAGAAACACAGACGAAAGCAAAAAAACACAGATCTAGGTGGAAAAACACAGCTGTGGCATCACTGCTCGCGAAAAACACGCTAATTTTTTACCACGTCTAGCCCAATTGTGAACAATGTAGCCCAAAAGACGGCATTGTTGTCTTTTACAAAGTTAGCCAAATTTAAGTACTTGCAAATATATTTCTAGGTGTTCGTATATCCAGTTATTTTTTAAATTGCTCAACCTTTAAAAATGGAAAGTTTGTTGCTTGTACATATAATTTGAACAATCCGGGAGCTATCTGCGTTTTATTGCTCGCACTAGTATAAATAATTAACAGTACGTCGATTTCGGATCTCGCAGTCGTCAGAATAAGTGACGAGATTTAAAGCCCCACCCACTGTCATCCGCCATTTTCGCAGCAATAAACTCCATAAGCAAATTACAGTTACTTTCAATTCTATGGTACAAACTACAAATTTCGGTTTCCGGCAGCCGCCATATTAGTCGGGATTCATTAAAAGAACTGCAATGTACTGCCCGGAAAAAATTTGCTACAAGCTGGAAATAACAAATAATGAAAGATAAGAAAATAATATATCCAAAAAGTGAGCCCGAGCCTCTGAGATCTCCTGCTAACTCATTTTATTAGAGAAATTTGAGGGCATTAAATCAATGGCATTTTTACTATACGGCTTAATCTCGAAGCCGGGTTGCATTAAAAGAACTGCAATGTACTACGCGGAAAAAGTCGCAACAGGCTGGAAATAACAAATAATTAAAGTTATAATAATAATATATTTTAAAAAATGGTCCCCAGCAACTCAACTCTCACTCTGGGTTATTTTATAAAGAGAATTGTTATGGTGTACTATTAATAGCAATATACGATGCAAATGCTGGTCTATTGCTACCAAGATGGAGGCTGACCACGTCACCAAAAAAAGTTGGCAACAGGCAGCCATCCGGGTAGACCTACTGGTAATTATTTATACTGTGTTAATATTCACAATAATAAACAGTCCTTTAAAATATTTATATTCTCAGACAATTAAAAATGTTGAAAATGTAAATCACGTTGCCCTAAAAATAACATCATCAAGTGGCTACCTATCTTACTTGGTCTTCGTCGTAAAATGATTACTATCGACCTGCAATAGGCCTAGGCCTACGCAAGAACTACCCAAAGAAAAGAAAAATGTAACGATTCCCAAGTTCAGAATAGCCTAAATGCAAACGCGTACATATGTGTTACATTTTAACATTCGTTCAAATTAAATTTGCTTGTGCAGTTAAGATTTGACTAAAATAGGATAAATGTCTTTGTATGCGGTTCTAAGATTAAAATCCAACTGAAATCACCATTAACGTGTATTCTATCCATAACATCATTACTGGATGCCTTGTAAAAAAAAGTCCAAATGGCGTATCCTTTTAAAATAGATATTTATTGAATGTCATTTTAGGGCCTACAAAAATTTATGCATACACGTCAATGTGTACATTTTGGGTAAATAATGGCGGCAGAGTTAATTGAGTTGCTGCGTTTTGATTGCAAAAAATTAATTGGCAAATCTATACAACTATATCAAACCAAGTTTCAAGGAAATTGTAAACTTCTTGTTTTATCAACCACAGGAAAACAAATCTACGTGCTAACCTCAAACGTGTTAACGGTAATGTTACTCAAGTTTAGACAACTGTACAGTTTAGGCGTTCAGTAGGCCTATATATCACGTGCGTAAATCTAATGCGGCTAATCTTAAGTAAGTAAGTAAGCAGGCAAGTAATCATATTAGCCCGAGATTAAAGCTCATTCTTTACAAAAGCAGGCAGCATTACGAACATTTAGAAAAATACTGCTTTTTGTTGTGGGATATATCTATAGCCCTGATCCGTAGTGCGTGAACATTGTTCATGCTTAATAATGGAACCAGGCCAGATCTTGGGACTGCCATTAATAGACCTACTAGCATTGTCCCAATGTTCATCATGTAATGTAATTGTATCATTGTATGTAATAGAACACTTCTATGAAGACGCTGTGTATGCAGCTATGAAGTCAGATCAAAAAAATATTTTATTTTTTGAGAAAATGCAATGCAGTCCTCAATAAAGGAAACGGATGGAATCTTCTATGGGTCTTTTGTTCCACAACAACGGTATGTACATCAACATAGAAGTTACGATGTACATGCATCAACTTGTGAGAGCACATTAATATACAATCATCAGTAATATTTTGAAAGCACATGCTTGTGATGTGTACATTTTGTTATTTTCATGTCGATTAGGAATCTATTATTAGGTCAGTTTTTACAGACTTTTTGTCCATCTAATTTATGGCTGCTGCTTGAAAATTACCAGGAACCTTATATAATTCTATTCTATTTTTGAATTTATAAAGCGCCTCTCACAGAACAACCTAATCAGAGGTGCTCCCAGTGCAAAGAACTCCTGGAAAAAGAAGTCTTAAGACATCTGGCAGAAAAAGTAAAACCTCCAGATAAAATCTGAGCACGAATAATAGTAGGAAGGCCATTCCACAGTAAAGGGCAGACAGAGGCAAAGGCGCGGTGTTGGGCTGTGGCAGTCCGAGATCGTGGAACAAGAACCAGTGTTTAATCTAGTCCCCACCCGCTGGGGGGGGAATTCAGGTTTCTGGGGGGGGACAATCGAGCGTCTGAAGGACGCTCGTGAGGCGCGTAGCGCCGAGACCCGGAGGGGGAGGGGTATGGGGAGGGGGTTGTGCCCCCTCCCCATCAGAAACTTTTTGAATTTCCACATTGCAATGGTAGCATTTTAAGGTACCATCTTAACAAAATAACTGTAATTTTTCAGAGGCCCATAAGAAACTTTTTGAATTTCTACATTGCAATGGTAGCATTTTAAGGTACCATCTTAACAAAATACCTGTAATTTTTCAGAGCCCCATTAGAAACTTTTTGAATTTCTACATTGCAATGGTAGCATTTTAAGGTACCATCTTAACAAAAATATCTGTAATTTTTCAGAGCCCCATTAGAAACTTTTTGAATTTCTACATTGCAATGGTAGCATTTTAAGGTACCATCTTAACAAAAATATCTGTAATTTTTCAGAGCCCCATTAGAAACTTTTTGAATTTCCACATTACAATGGTAGCATTTTAAGGTACCATCTTAACAAAATACCTGTAATTTTTCCGAGGCCCATCAGAAACTTTTTGAATTTCCACATTGCAATGGTAGCATTTTAAGGTACCATCTTAACAAAATAACTGTAATTTTTCAGAGCCCCAAAAGCACATTTTTGAATTTTCACATTGCAATGGTAGCATTTTAAGGTACCATCTTAACAAAATACCTGTAATTTTTCAGAGCCCCATTAGAAACTTTTTGAATTTCTACATTGCAATGGTAGCATTTTAAGGTACCATCTTAAAAAAATACCTGTAATTTTTCAGAGCCCCATCATAAACATTTTGAATTTCCACATTGCAATGGTAGCATTTTAAGGTACCATCTTAACAAAATACTTGTAATTTTTCAGAGCCCCATTAGAAACTTTTTGAATTTCCACATTTCAATGGTAGCATTTTAAGGTATCATCTTAACAAAATACCTGTACTTTTTCAGGGCCCCATCAGAAACTTTTTGAATTTCCACATTGCAATGGCAGCATTTTAAGTTGTCATCTTAACAAACTGCCCGTATACTTTTCAGTGCTTATAAGAGTGGACTTCAATAAATATAAGCAACACTTAACAAATATTTTGGGGGGTTATTTCCACACTGTAATGGTAGGCCTCCTCTTTTAAGGTGCCATTTTAGCAAAATAACTCCATTAGACTATTCAGTACTGATAAAAAGTGTTTTAGGATCTAATATAATAATATATAATTATGTCATTATATGATTATAGTTACAATAAAAATATCTTTATGTATCAGTTCAGCAGCTCAGTTCTCCTGTTGCTGAGTTATTCTAATGAATAAATGCAGACATGAATATAATAGTAGCCTATATCAGTTTAACCCTGTTTTCCAAGATGGTCCTGAAATGCTGACCAGGACATACTTTCTGAAATCATATTTAATGGTACACAAACCAACCAAGAACTAATAAACTACCGGTGTCAAATTCAAAAAACCATGTTTAGTAATGATGTTGTTTTTAGGTTTTACTATATTTGTGTTCAAATAATAGGACCAAACATTTTGAAATTTTAGGCCTAGAGTTTAAAATTTGAAGGATACCACTGGTGAGAAGCCATTCAGTTGTACAAAAGTAGTATTTGTACAAATATTAGCAGTAAGTTATTCTCATTTAGCAGGATTGTTTCATATATTATAATAGTAAATAATAACACTATAATCATTGACCATATAGGCCTAATAATAAATAATATTACAGTATATTATAACAATTCACGTAATACGATGATGTAAACAGCCACTAAAACTATAAGCATTTTGGCAAATTTTCTGGAGGGGATGTCATATCTGTTTTAGTTGTGCAAAAATAGTGTTTAAACAAATATATACAGTAAGTTACACTAATTGCAACATGATAGTATCATATATAGTAATAGTAAATAATAAATAATAATCATATAATAGTAAATAACATCACGGTATATTATAACACTTCATATAAAACATCGATGAAAATAGTAACTAAAAACCAATATCATTTTGTCAAATTTTTCTGGGGGGGAAATGTCAATCCTGGGGGGGAACTTTCCCCCCCCCAGAGACGTCTAGATTAAACACTGAACAAGAACATCATGACGGTCTAAAGAGCGGAGAGGACGGCCAACGGTAGCTGAGAAAGGCTTCCTAATGAGATCACAAAGGCAGCGAGGCGCTAGATCCAAAATATCTTATAGGTGAGAAAAGGAATTTTATATTATTATAATATTATTGTCTGTTTATTTTGTTTAGCATATCATCCTTTTAAAGCATGATGTCCAGTCATGCTATGTAGATGCAGACAAGAAATTCCACATACTCACATCTTTGGGACAGATCTTCGCAGTTTCTCTGTCGTAAGTTGAGACCAATTATTCATATTTTTATCCAAAGTTGCTTGAATGACGGATTTGCAATGTTTGTATAACAATGCTCTTTGTACAAGGTGCGCCAAAAAAAAAGACCCCCCCCTAGGTTTTTCCCCAATATCTTGGCCAAAAGTACACATTTTCAAATGAAATTTTACAGGCTTATAAACAATTCATATTTACATACGATGGCCAGATTTCACCAAAATATTTCAAACGGAACAAAAGTTATGCCAATTTTAGGGAGGTCACCCCCCGTTTTTTGACGCTTCAAAAACGAAACGCAATGTTTTAGAGGTTTTTTGCCAATATCTTGGCCAAAAATAAGAATATCGAAATTAAATTTCTCAGTCTTATAGACAATTCATATCTACACATAGTGGCCAGATTTCATCACAATATCTCAAGCAGAACAAAAGTTATGCTACTTTTAGTGAGACCGCCCACCGTTTTTTGACGATTCAAAAACCGGGCGCAACGAAAAGTAACAAAATCACGATTTTATTAAGTCTCATGATCTCATCTCAAATAACTGTTGTCAAATGAACTTGGCAGTGCTTCACAACTTGTGTTCAATGTGCCCACCACCAGTGCCAACACTTTTTTTTAGTCTCTTTGCAAAGTTCTTGATGGACCTGTTGATTAATCTGACAGATTTCTTATTTACCAATTTGATTGTCATCTTGCTAAGTGCCTTCTCAGTGACGTGCAGCTACGCTGGCACCCTGTTTCTTTCTTAAATAGTATTAATAATGATCATATAGCAATATCAAGGCTATTTGATCACAATTATTTGAGATGAGACTTAATAAAATTGTGCGTTTGCTACTTTTTGCTGCGTTACGTCTTTGAAACATCAAAAAATGGGGGGTGGCCTCAGTAAAAGTGGCATAACTTTTGTTGCGCTTGAAATATTTTGATGAAATCTGGTCATCATGTGCAGATATGAATTGTGTTTACGCCTGTGAAATTTCAGTTCGATAGTCTTACTTTTGGCCAAGATATTGGCCAGAGTAATTGAATTGATATTTTTTCACTTTTCGTTGCGTCCGGTTTTTGAATCGTCAAAAAACGGTGGGTGGCTTCACTAAAAGTGGCATAACTTTTGTTCTGTTTGAAATATTTTAACGAAATCTGGCCATCTGGTGTAAATATGAATTGTCTTTAAGACTGTAAAATTTCATCTCAAAATTCTTATTTTTGGTCAAGATATTGACAAAAAATTTAGGGGGTCTTTTTTTTGGCGCACCCTGTATATTGGCATCGATAGCCAACTGCAGCATTTTAATTTTGCAATTTGACAGTTGTTGCCATAGTCCCCAAGGAAGGTAGTTTCAGTTTAACACAGTGTATGAAAACGAAGATCATATTAGCTTTGCCCTCCTCCTTTATGCAGGCTTGGGACTGGCACTGCCATAGTGCAAGCAGTGGCATGATTAAGTCCCCAAGGATAAGGGGGCATGCCTTTATAAGAAACTTTTTCCTAATTATCTCTTGCTTCTAGTTACTTATAAATGTAATTTTTCTGTATCTGTTTGAGATTGAGTAGCAATATTTTTGGTTTGACTATACATTTTTAGATAAACAAACTATGAGGTTTCCAGTACTAAGTCAAGTCATTACTGTGTGTAACTTATATTTTTACTTGACTCCTATAATTTGTTTTAAGATCATCAGGATACTTTGTGAAAGTTTTGATTTTGCTTTGCATCAATTGGTGACTTCGGTGTGAATGCTTGTGCAATTTTTTGCATCTTTTTGTTGGTTCAGCATTTCTGTCTGTCTGGGTTTTCCATACATCGTGAGAGCCAGTCCATCACGAAATTTCAGATTATATATAATTGAATGTTAACTCAACGAGTGTCTTGAGTTCCTGTATAAGGTTTGACTATCAGCTGTTCATTGTAAGAATGACATCTGTTGAAATGTTGCTGGTTTTAATGTTAACTTTGTTGTATAATTACAGAAACCTTGCATCTGAATTGACTGCCGTTGATTTGGACCAGGATCCAAGAATCACTGAGGTTTCACACGAACATAGAATTGCAGATTTCTCCAATGCGCTTGCCATGCTTGCATTCGGAAAGAAGATTTTTGTTTTATGCGAAGCATTTGGAGTTTTTTACCTTGAGATCATTTCAGATAATTGTTCAGAGATTAAACAATCAAAGGAAGAACAAAAGAGCTTCCAGCGCCGGGATGCTATTCGAAGCCACAACAACAGTGGAGCAGTTGATTCTTCTACTACTGTCCAAACTCGTCTGTACATTCTGCTGCCATTCTCGTACAAGGATTACGATTCAAACGATTCCACCGTTGGTGTTCTTCGGGTCTGCGACCAACTTTACAATTGTCTGTTTGGCCGACTTTCGAACTTGATGAACTCGCCAATTCTTCTTGTTGTTCGGCCCGGTGGAATGCTACACTGGCTTCCACTCTGCGGTTTCCAATCTGAATCTGAAGTTCTCGATGGTACATCTGGAAGATCTGTCGTGAATGGTGCAAATGTTCTCTGCGACTTGGAACAGGATGTTGTCGGTGTTTTTAGTTGTGCCGTAAACGACGGGAAATCGACGAATCGCGGTAAATCTTTGCCGCCGCATTCAGTTATGTTGTTTATCGGCTGTCAAGGCTCGGTTCTGACTATTAATTGCGAGTCGCGTAATGGAATTTTGATGCCTGCTTTCCAGCGTTGCGTTATTCCTGGACCGGTAGTCTGCTGTGATGTTTCTGCAGTTGTCTTGTTCTACTCTACGGGTCATGACCTGTTACACGTTGACCTTAGCGAGCTGTTGGCTGATTCGAGAAAATGTGGTGTAGTCCAGCATTTGAAAACGAAAAGCTTTAGCATATGTAATGTTGTGGCGCTGTCCATGTGTGTGAAAGAAACCGCTGACAGTGAGTATAATAGTTGGATGTGCCTCAATGTCTGGCTTTTAAGGTTGTTTTATTTCAGCGATTTAGTGTGGGATTTCAACAGTGTCGATATGTTTCTTAAATTGTTTGAGTTCAATAAAGCCATCTAATCACTCATTAATCAAAGATAAATTTATTTGCAAAATCTTATAGTTCAGTGACGAACTGATTTACTGATCTTACTTATCATCAGCTGCAAAACAATGACTCTTGTGTTGCCATACAATTAAAATCAACCCCGGTTAAACTTGTAATCATCTGTTACAACTGTATCATGCAATCTTACTGCACACTTGTGTTTTTCAATTAATAGTCGAATGGATGATCTGCTTTGAAATCATGGAACATATTGTGCGTCATTGTTCTTTGATCTTATTTCCTAATGGACTACATAACATATGGCTGCTGTATAGGTTTAAGTTACCTAAGGTTTTTAATTTCATCTTAAATATATCCTTATTCATTAGGGATAACAACTATGTTTCACTAAATCACTATTGGTCCCACATAAATACGGTAACTAGAACAGATCTAATTGTTATTGATCCTATCGTCTTGTCCATATGTTTTAAGCAATGGGTAAAGTTTAACTTTTTTCTACTTTGTTTTCAGAGTCTGCTGAAACTGACCTGTTTGTGGTGACATCTACTGGATGCTTGTCAAGGTTAAGCCTTGATCTCAGTAGCAGTTTGACAAGAGACGCACAAGATCCAAGCCAAACGTTGAGCAGCCAGCTCATTGGCATCCGCCAGCTTTCAGACGAATACCGGACACTTGGCAAAAAATCTCAGATGCTTGATGCTGCCTTAAGCCAGCTCGCCCTGGCCGGAATTGTGCAGTCTCAAGGTCATCAGCAATGTCAAGGTCGCTACTTCATGCAGCGTCATAATGAACAAGCACAGCACCGTCAGCAATCTACTGCACAACAATCAAACGAAATTGTTTGTCCTGTTTGTTGTTTGACCAACATCCAAACTTCTCGTTCTAAATTACTCGTAACGGTTGTCCTTAAAAACTGCAGCAATTTCATTTTCCGCAACTGTTGGACTTTCCAGGTGACTGTTTCGAAACAACACACCTCAGCTAAGACTGGATTGACTTCACCGTGTTTATCTTCCGCGTGCTGTATAGATGGTTTGTCCACCGGGGATTCAGCGTCCGTGACGGTAGAGTTGCCGTGCAACTTTGCGTCGCCATTTCTGGTATCACCATCGTTGATTTTGGATCTCGAGGGTTTACTACCATCAAGTACAAGCCTTGCTCCATTGGTTCTGCCACTGCCAGCTGAATTGTTTGATGAGTTGAGACTGCTGCGGCCTTTGAGTCAGTACAGGAATGTGCTGATGGGTAGCAGGCAAAACGACTTATCAAAGATTCTTCTAACTATTGCAGATCAGCATTCTTATGCTTCGGTACTTCAGAAAGATCGCCTCTTGACAAGTGAATTGCAAGATTATCGATTTGATATTTGCGTTCCTCATCAGATAACTCAAGAAATTGTCCAGCTTGATACGTCTTCTGTCAAAGCTGAGAAAGGTGAGCTGCAGTCACGCGTTGGTCTGTAACTTCAGATTTGTTTGTCATGTAATGGTAGGCGATTGATTGTGATGCAGTATTGCTTAGCACCATTACAAGTCTCTCATAGAATACTGTTGCTGCGTGAACATTAAAATTAAATAAACGGAAGCCTTAGCAGCTTTTCTTGTATTTTCGTATGGACCCTTCTTTTTCAGATAGGCTCCTTAAATTTGCAACTGCATTATGGTGTGTGAAACAAACAGACTAACTTTATCATACAGCCTTTCTGCCATTTCTGTTGCAGAAGTAAAATTATCCATTACTTGAAGTTTTTTAAACAGAAAATTAGTTGTGTTTGGCATTAAATTTTTGTATGGATATAATTATACGATGCATTTTTTATTTTAAGGTAACGATTGTCAGATGTTACTGAGGTATCTTATTGCCAGCAATTCTTTCTTCAATGACGTGCCATTCGAAAACGAAACTCTCCAAGCTGTGTCCAGCTGTGGTCTTTTAGTGACCATTAATGTCCACTTGTCTGGTCCAGCGAACAGTGGAGGTGGATCTGTTGTATCTCTTCAGAGTTCTCACACTGGATTACTTGCACAACTGCATCACGACATAACATCACGACTGAAGGTTTGCGCTTTACATTGTGTACTTCATGCACAATTCTACCCCAGATGCTATGACCTGTTTGACCTTTATTATAAAGGATGATTTATTCTTGTAATATTATTGTAATCAAGACAATTTATATAGCATCGTCGGTCGGATGCTTTATGCACATAATACTACTGTCAAAGTTCAGCATAAATGCGAATAGCTTTAAAGCAGGTGCAGCTTTAACAGTTTTCTAAAAGCAGATTGAGTTTTATTTCTTGAATTGATGCTGGAAGACTGTTCCAGGCGCATGAGCCAGCGACTCGAAAGGCACGATCACCAGCTTTAGTTTTGGTTGCAGGGACGGATACGTCGGCGGTCTTGAACGACAGCAGACGTTTATTCATGATAAACGTTTTGTGTGCACCAAAGTTGGGTTAGCAGTTGATTGAATAAAGGATGTACTTACTCACTTATTTTGTACAGTGCACTAGCAGAGTAAGTTTGTGCTTGGTGAGGAAAGCATTGGGCTGTTTCCATAAAAACAAGGCAATTGCAAATATAGCTAACTTCATTATGGGTTTGCAAGTTTATATTAGTTTTTTTCAAAGCACGTGATCAGCTGTTGAATTGGCTGCTTTAACTGTTGACCCAGCGATACACAATCGTCAATAGTGAGACAACCTGAGAGACAGAAAGACAGACAGACAGAGAGGAGAGAGATATTGGAGGGAAAGGGAGTATTGGACAATGGTTATTTTTTAGCTTTTTAGATAGGTGGACATGGGAAAATTATATGTTGACGATAATGCATGTGTTTTTTGTTCTTTAGACATTGTCATGTGCACGTGCAACTTTGCCATCTTCCAACGATAAATTACGAAAGGCACTATTAAAGGAAGTGGAGGTAAATATGATTTCCACTCTAAAACTACTCAGCAGTGCCATCTTTTTTAAAAGTTCTTTACTCATAAAGACCTGATGTTTGCACATGAGACAGTCACACGTAATAAATGCGTGATTATATAGTTAAGAGAGAAAAATCATAAATAATGTAAACTTTTACGGTTTTAATTTTTTACAGTTGAATCACTTGACCATAAACAAATTATAATTTTTACATCTGATCTTGCTTTCTGTTTAAATCAAATTAATGTCAACATTCTGCAACAAATGGCCTTCTATGTAAAGAAACATCTCTGGCATTCACTAGTATTTGAGGTTGCAACAAGTGACTTTGTCGGGTTGGAAAACCAGCTAGAATCATTCTAGCCGTACTACTTCTACAAGAACCTTTTCCAAACCAGTCTAATAGTATGCTACTTACGGTATAGTCAGGACATCATTCTAAAACCAGAAAACGCCACTTTGAATCACAATGTCTTGTAAACAGAAAGTAGCATTTTACAATCCAGACAATACAGTAATTCTGATTTGAATATAATAATAACTATTCTTTATGGTGCATTTTTTGCGTAGGACCTGCTGCTAGAATTCCATGACGGATCATCCTCAGTAGCCTCAACACTTTCCAAAGTGCCATCGCTATATCGATCAATTCGAAGCATGAGACTGTGGTAGTCCGTCCATTTTTCAATTTTCAATCAATGTGTCAAAAAGGAAAACATCGTAAAGCTTCTGAATTTAACAAGACAGTTGTGTACAGCAATGGCGTGTTCGAGAGACAACTGCATTTTTTGCTATCGTGTCAACATAATAGAATGGAGATTCACAATTTGTCGAAATAGATTTATATACAATTACTGCAGTTTTATAAGCACTACATTTTGCTTAGTAATCTTGCATTCTCAACAAGCTACCAATACCATGCTTTTAAGCAGTATGAGAATTGTAGAAAATAACTGGCATCATACTATGATCTGTGTGGAGTTGGGTTGTGAAAAGAAGAATTTACTACGGGGCCTACAGAAGGACTACTACCTTCAACCACATGGAAATTCTCACCCTGATTTTAATTTATCAATAATTATTCTAATTTTAGCTACAATGGATAAAGCTTCTAAAGCTGACGAAACATGGCAGTACCATCTGTTAAAGATTTCTGAATGGTGTATTTACCATTAGACCAGCTTTGAAAGCTGGTACAAGCATGGGCGTCCGCAGGAATTTTTCTAGGGGGGCGCAAACTTTCAAATAATTGTCACATGGTCTAAATTTAATGGATGACAGTTTGAATTTTCATATTACCACGAGAGAATCCTATAGCCTACCTATACCTAATGCACCCAAAGAAAGATATAAAGGTTCAACTTGTAGAACGAATCGATAATCACATTGAAAATCGCGTTGTAACAATCACATTAACCAAATAATCTAAATTTATGTGCAACTATGCGAAAAATCCAGGGGGCGCACTTGCGCCCCCTTGCACCCCGCTGCGGACGCCCATGGGTACAAGTTAATACTTTTTTCCTTATCTTTTCTATTTTGTACTGATTGGTACTCGTTAAGATGCTAAGTTCTGCTTAAATAGAAGCAAAGTTGAGTTAGTGCAGATGTCATTATACAGTGTGCAATGTAAACCTGTGTTTGCTATATAGTACCTACAGTACTTTAAAACAAAGTGTTGTTGCATGTTTGCTATTGTACCTATAATACTTTAACAGAAAGTGTTGTTGCATGCTTCAAATGCAACATGTCAGAGTTGTTGTGGTTGTTGCATACTTCCAATGCAGCTCATCAAAGTTATGGAGATTTGCAGAATATTTTTGCAAACCATTATAATTATATGCGGCTTTGTTTCGGAACATCGTTTTAAAACCAGTAAACGTCTTTCACAGAAGCATCCGGAAGATTTGTCTGCGTTACTTCGATGTCTCCTGTAACAAAACAACAGACACGAAACTGTAGCCCGTACATTTATTGGTCAAAATAAGAATTTCTCTAGTAGTACCAGCCCAAAGCCTCGATAAACGAGGAGGGCGACACTGATCGTCTTTGTTATGCAACATTATCATTAATCAGGGCTACTGCTTGACAGCTGGTCAATTTTCATGCAATAAGTTTTGTTGCAGCAGGACTTTTAGCATGCAGTTTTCTACACACAAAAATGTGCAGTACTATGGATTTGTGCAATTTTAGAAGCTCGTATATGCAGTTAGGAATAGTTTCTAAAAAGGGTCTTTGTCAACCGATTGGGAGTAATTTTCCATGGGAGGATGGGAAGGGAAAGAAGAGGTTGTACAGTTTTTCAAATCCCGTAAAAGAATCCCTGAGTTTGCTGTGATCAATTGTAGGTCTAGTATATTGTGTTTCACACGATTTAGTCCTAGGTTTTTTCGCTTCAAGCCAGACTCGCGAGATATTAAACACGCTATAAAATTAACAGGTTTTAGATTTGCAAAAATTTCGAATCAGCGCCCTCTGGATGTGCACTTTTAACCACTGGGGAGAATCGTTTACGTTGTTATGTTGGCGAGTTTCACAACTGTGGATCCGGGCAGAATTCGACCGTTGCTCAAGTAATTGGTTGTTCACTGAGCGCAGGTTGATTGAAGGTGGTGTCGATATGATTGGTAGGCTATTAGCCTATTGCACGGCGATATCTTGCCTTGCACTTAAGACAATCGCAAGTATAGAATGTTGATATGACGCTGAGTAGACCTACACGACGTACACAATTAACCTCAGGAAATTCACAAACGTGTGCCACGCCGAAGTTTTTTTGGCACTTGATGGCGACCGTGAAGTCCTGCACCGCACGTAGCCTAATACTGTATTACCATGCAGCGTTGCTACGCCTTAGATGCGCCGAAATATTATTGCAGGGAGGTATTCCCCGCATTTGCACAACAGGGAGCCAATTCAGAACCTGATACATTTGAGGTTACACCACGGTGCAAAGCTGCTGTTCGTTCACTGACAGCTTCCAGCCTATTAGAAAACGTAAATGAGCTTCTGACTTCGCGACATGGAGAGAGAGGTTTATTTATTTGACTCGCATGTACCGTACTGTATGATAGATTTTGTATTTCGGTTCCATCGATGGGGAAAAATTTACGCAGAGCAAAAACGCGTTCGTCGAAATGCTGTCGGTAGGTCTGGTCTAACTGTTGTTGGTGGCATGAAGGTCGAGAGGCAGACAGGCCGGGAGTTGGAGATTAAAATGTACGTTCACGGCGAAAAAATCGATTTCAAATTCGTTCATTTTATTAGACGAAGACCACCGGCATCATCTCTACCAGCAGCAGTAGCACTTGACTCGGGTTGCTAGGATGTCGATGCTCCCCCGCCGACAATGATAAATGAAAGCGATGATTAGTTGGCGAAAGGAGGAGCAGCAAAACAGCAGCAGCATCAGCAGCCGCATCTTCCTCTGTTGCAGCAGCCGCCGCATCCTCTGTCGGTCGGTCATCACTCGATCACCACACACTATAGTCTACTACAGATCGTCGTCCTTCATATCTTCGCCCTCTTCACCAACAACCGCCCGACCGACGACGTGTAGGGCTACGCCCCGCCGCCAAAGTCTCAAGCTTTAATAACCGCGCCGGAGAACGGACGGACGCGAAGGACGACCCTGCAGTAATAATGAAGGCGCTATAACAATAGCCGTCTTCGTCTCGCCGAAGGAGTGGCGTGGGGGCCGCCGGGTCGGGCCGCGTAAGATGACAGGGGGACGGAAGGATGGCGTAATCACCGCATTCCTAGCCCTTGGTGACATGAGATACGCCGGGCGGTGGCGGCGTCGGAAAGGACACGCCGACGACGGTGACGGCGGCAAGTCAATTTGTCACCGTGTCCGCGCCTCTTTCAATTTTAAGGGCTCGTATGCGGCGCTTCGGGTGACGGGCGAACCCCCTCAACGCCCGAGGACCCTCGACCGACGACGAGCCCCCGTCGTCGGCCATCGTCTTCGTCGCTCATCGGCGCTTAAGTCTGTCGACTGGCGCTATATAAGGACGTCATCAATTTCCTGCATCGTGGTCGTGGTAGAGGCGATGTGTGTGCGTGTGTGTTTGGTGTCCGCATTGTCTATTGTTTGCGACTGTAGTTGTTGATAAGACACGGTTAACGTGGGATGTACAGCGCGACTATGGAGGCGAGATTTAGTGCGGTCCGGCGGTGGTTTTTCTAAAGAGTGCGTGGAGGAAACTGTTCAAGAAATCGATCGGTTGTTTAATCGTTGGTGGATAGATAATTTATCCTGAATACGAAGCTCTTTAAAGGACTTATAGCTATTATAGTCGTCCAGTGACTTTTGATTACATTATATATTATGCCTAATTATATTCTGTTCAGTTCTAAACATTAAATAAAATAATTTGCCATAGCAAATATGATGTTTAACAAAGATAAAATATAGGCCTACGATAAAATAAATCTATTGTAGATGACTTTAGCTAATTAACTTTTGTAAACGTGGGTGGAGTAGAGCTTTGTACGTGCACATGGGGAGGGGGAAGTTGCAATGGGGGTTAGGGGGTCGAAAATCCGATTTTTGCGTACGTAATAATTATGAAAGGCCCTATGTGCGTATACATGCGGACGTTTCGTCAACGGACAATTTGTCACAGCGAATAAATCAATAAAATGAATAAATCCAGCGTCTGTTTAGACACGCGTTCAATTAATTGTTCTAGGATTTACTTGAGCAAGAACTAGGTTATTCCTTGTAGATCCAACTTCCATTTTGTTCCATTAGTTCTACTGGAGAGTTGGCAGCCGGGGCCTACGAGTGCGAAAGTGCCTATGGAGCTTACAACGACCTTAAAACGGCCCTTTAATGTGGGAGATGTGTTGCATGGCTGTGAGCTGTTCACGCAAAGGGAACAACAATACAACGCTCGTAAATACATGTAAGCTGGTGCCGGGTGCCCTAAATATAGGCGACGCTGACTTTTGAGTGGCGCCTTATAAATTTTTAGATTACGTTTAGGCCTACGGCAATTGCTTATCACTTTATCATTTCAACTCGCACAGTTCACACATTTTGTTGTTGATCCTTTGTTTACAGCGGAAGCGACGTGCTTTCCTCTGAACCTAAAACATTTAAAACCTCTGCCCAACATCAACAATATAGGCCTACATAATTATATAGGCTAATAATTACACTGATCGATGTCTAGATCTGTCTGTTTTAGACCTCATTCGCATCAAAATAGCCTTAGCATGCACACGCCGCCTTCGACAAGTAGGCTATACATCTGCACGCTTCTGTTGCGTGACGATGCCAAAACCTGAGTTCTCTTTCTTCTGCCTCTGTAGCCTCATTCGCTTCCCTCTGGCCCCTATAGCTCAACTTGAAGCATCTGCCAATGCTCGGGGTCTGTATACATGACGGACACGTGTCTTGCTTCGGCGCGAGTGCGAGGGCGGAGACAGCCGACCAAAGCATTAATCAAATAATCGGTTCACTTCGACTTATTGTATATAGTCGATGCTGTTTGAGCCGTTTGATGACGTACATGTATTAGTGTCTACGTCATCGTTACGACGTTTGGGAATTACCAGAACGTTTTATTTAGCAGGCAAGACGGGGGCACTTGATCCCACCATGACATCTGTTTCTTGACTAGACTACCACTCTTTGCTTTTCAACAAACTTCGGCTTAATTGCAGAATCGGGGACCCTGAATGTCGGTTAGGGTCGGTTTAGGCGTCATAAGGGTCGGTTAGGATCAGGTCAGGCGTCCTGAGAATCGGTTTGGCTCAGGTTAGGCCAGGTCCACATTAGGATGGGTGCTAAGGGTTCTGCAACACCCGGTCACGCAGTTTAAAGGGGCGCGCACACAGGGGCTTCTATCCCCCCTAAGCAGCCGGGCTCAATCCATCCTCTTCCCCCCCCCTTTCTGGGCCCGACAATATGTTATCTAGCACATTCCTCTGGGGAATGAAAGTTTCTGAAATGGGCAAGGCTTGTGGAGGGATGCGCCCTCCCCATAAGAATTTTTTCTATTTCCGCATTGCAATTTCAGCACTTTATTTATTTAAGAAATTTCAGAAATTTTATATAGCGCCTCTTCACGCTCTATTAAGCTGTCATTTTCACAAAGGCCTATATTTCAGTGAAGGGATTTCTGAAAAGAGTGGTCTAGGACTTAATAAATACGCTTATGCTTACAATGATAATTTTTGGGGAGCTTCCACATTGTAATGTAGCTCATAAAAGAGCGGTTTGAGATTTCGATAAATATATTTATAATTACAATAATTTCTTTATTTTATCAAGTTCAGCAACTCAGTTCTGCTGGTAATGGATAATAATGACAATGAATAATTGCTGAAGTAAACTTAGGCCTTTAAAGCGGCTTAGCCTATATATACCCTATTTGTTGCAAGTCAATGCATGTATTGCCCAAGACGGTCTGAATTGCTGACCAAGGTACAATTAGCATAAATTGTTACAAATGGTACACAAACCAAGCAGGAACTACCAAAATGCCAAAATTGGGTAGCCATGTGCTTAGCGCTCCTGATCAGTGTGCACTGCGAGAGGGGTTATATAAATTTATGGATAGAATACAATGCAATAGCCTATAGAATGAAAATACAATGTAGGCTTATACGTAATAATGATGCTGTTTACTAAGTGTTCATGGAAACAAAACATTTTAAAATTTGAGTCTGAAATTTGAAACATAACACTGGAGAGAAGCCATTTAGTTGCGAAAATAGTTTTTGCACAAGCATTAATATTAAATCAAATCCATTATAAAAATTTTGATTGTGTCATTTATTAAAATAGCAAATAATACTATAATAACATATAGTCGTAATCTTTATCATGGTATATTATAACAGTTTATGTGATGCAAAAATAATATAGTATAGCTAAAAAGTATTACCATTCTGTCAAAATGTTCTATGGCGGAAAGTACATGTAATTTCTGGGGAACTTCCATAGAGGTGCCTAGATTGAGCACTCTCTTCCATGACCGGTTTTCTCACCCGTCATAGTGTTAAGCTAAAGGAAAATACCCGTAAATCAAACTTTTTCGGTAAACAAAACAAACAATTTTGTAGGCTCACACGAAAAGTGCACATGTCATAGGCATAGGCGTAGGAGATAGTGTCTAGGGGCAAATGCCCCTCAAATTTTGGGCAAGTCTGTTTTTCGGGCAAGGAGACCCGAACAAATGGGAAATTGCGGCAAATTTCTGAAGATTTCGGCCGGATGAGTAAAAAAAGGTCGTCATAAATTTTGAGCAAAAGTTTAAGTTCCCCACCACCCACTTCTGAAATGTCCCCTATGCCTATGGCCATGTGACTTTAACTGAAGACTCTGACGTTGTAACACGTAACAAGTGTATTAAAAATTTTAAATTAAAAAATTCCGCTTCCCCCCTGTTTTTCACTGGGCGCAGGCTGCGCCCGACATGTATAGGGATAGAAGCCCCTGCGCGCACAATCCCAAGCCGGATTAACAAACGTGCAGACTCTGCTCCTGTTCAGAAATATATTGGCTTTATTCTATGCGCACATTGGACAGTTTATTGTGACATTTCTTTGTTCTAATTTCTAAATCACCGTATTTTACGCCACTAATTTTATTGGACATGACGATGCTACATTATCAATTTGTTCGATGGAATTCGTATTGTGACGTCTTCTCCTTGTTCTGCAATTTTGTTGTATTAGGCCTACTAACTTCGTTTTGGGCTATAAGCTTAGTTGCTGCTATGGCAATAGCTCTGTACTATTTTAACGACATCTTCTTGGTCTACAACACTATTGGAACGTCATTAGCTATGTATCAATAGTGCTGTAGGCTATTGATAGGATAATGGCTAAATCCGTATTTTTACATTGTTTCTTATGGGTTGGGTATATGTGTTCAAACACCCCTAAATACGGCCATGAGGAATAATATTCAGAGTGAGAAAGTAAGAAGAAAGTCAGTATGCCTTGCATGGAAGAAATAAACAACTCACCAGATAAAGTGAATCCGGTTGCTATGTGTGAACCCGTCACATCGGCGCAACCATAGCAACGCGATCTCCATACGTCAGCAGCCATTGCCGCGTGGCATTTCGGGTCATCCCGCATTGCGGACGAGGACGAAGCGCTTCCACCATTCAGCAGTGACTTGTAGCGCATCCCTGAAGAACCAAAATGGCTGCCGGCGGCCGCGGCTGCGGCGCTGAGGGAGCAGGGAGAGTCGGAGGAGAAGGAGAACTCGTGGATGCTGTGTCGGTATCTGCGGTAGCCGGACTGCGATGGGGGTGGAGGCGGCGGTGGGCAGAAGGCGTATGGGTTCCAGGGGTCCTGGTGGAGGGGACCGAGGACGCCTGGAGGGGAGGAGGCAGCGGCGGAGGAGGCGAAGTGGGCGTTAAGGTGGTAGGGGTCGGAGGGGTTTGGGGAGACGGTGAATGCTGCGGCGAGGGGGTCGGCCTTTGGGGAGACCATCAGCGAAGACCAGGAGCCGTTTGACGGGTGGTAGGACGAGGAGGAGGAGGTGGAGGAAGAAGAGGAGGAGGAGGGACAGGCGGAGGAGGAGCAGGACACGGTGTTCCAGAAGGATGCCGGGAAACTGCGCTGAGACAGCGGAGAGGATTCTGAAAGAGGAGCATCACGATTTAAATATCAGACATACAACAGTCAACGTGGAATTTCTCTGTGTGTGTGTATGTGCGTGTGTGTGTGTGTTGTGTGTGCGTGTGTGTGTTTAATCTTACTTTAATGCATGCAAAATTTTTAATGAGACGACGGACGGGTGGGCAGTGTTGTTGAAAGTATCGGGCTAATGTACTTAAGTAAAAGTAAAAGTACTCATCACAAATTTTACTTAAGTAAAAGTAAAAAGTAGCCCCTTCAAATAATACTTTTTAAGTAAAAAGTAAAAGTACCGAGTCTTTCTATTATAAGCTTAACTCAATCGATTATTAACCTTAAAAAATACTAAATTCTCGAAATGGCACTTATCGTTGAGTTTAGTACGCCACTTCCGATTCATTGTTAGCACTTAGCACAATGCACAGCTGAAGAGTCGTTCTGCTGCAGAAATGGCAGTGCATCCAGCGTGCACCACCCATCGAAAATCTATTTTTAGGCATGCAAATTTGAATAAGCTTTCTTAGCTTAGCGAAATGAACTTTCCCGCCGGATCGGGTCGCGGGTGACCCGATCAACCCAATAGGTATCGGAACAATTCCGGCGGGAATGAGTTTATTATCGCTTTGAAGTAACGAACATTGTAACGAGTGTCGCATAAATTGTAACGAAGTAAAAGTACTGAAAAATTGGTAAAATTTTACTTCGTTGAAAGTAAAAGTTTTTCATTTTTTCGTTACTTCGTTACATGTGAAAGTACTCAAACTTTTACTTAAGTACAGTAACGCGTTACTTTTACTTCGTTACTGTACAACACTGCGGGTGGGTGGTGGGGTGGGTGAATGAATGGTTGGGTGAATGGTTGGGTGAATGGTTGGGTGAATGGTTGGGTGAATGGTTGGGTGAATGGTTGGGTGAATGGTTGGGTGGGGAGCGTGGGGTGCGTGGATGGATGCATGTAGCTGGTTGTATGGATGGGTAGGTTGCTGGTGCCCTGCGCTTGGCTTTCAGGTAGCGCTCTAGAAATTTGGAGATTACGATTACGATTACGAGGTTGGTTGGTGGAGAGATGTCTGGATATATGGATGGATGAACGGACGGACGGATGGTTGGATGGATGGTTGGATGGATGGTTGGATGGATGGTTGGATGGATGGTTGGATATTTGGATGGTATGGATGGATGGTATGGATGGATGGAATGCCATGCATTGGCTTTCAATCGAGCAGCATGTGGTTTAATGTGATCTGTGGTCCGAAACTGCAATGCCAACAGACTCGGTAAGAGGTGGTCGATCAAATTGACCGCGATGGAATCGGGTAGGAGGAAGACGGGATGGAGGAGGAGGAGGAGGAGGAAAAGAAAGTTGTATGATGGAGGAGGAGGAGGAGGAGGAAGAGGAGAAGGAGGAGGAGGAGGAGGAGGAGGAGGAAGAGGAGAGGGAGGAAGAGGGCAGTGAAGAAGAAGGGGCATAGCTGGAGGAACACCGGTTAAACGGGAGGCAGGTAGGACCGCTTCTCGCTTCAGTGGTATAGGCATATGTGTACTCGTATATGGGCCAACCTTTCACTCAGTAACCTCATTATTCTGATGCCTCGTTGCTTACATGCAGGTCAGTGAACCTTCACGCGTATACATAGCTAAATGCGCAAACACGCAAACAAGAACAAAACACGCACGGTATGAGAATTAGTTCTGTAGAAAAATAACTTCAGCTCTGACGTTGATTTATGTGAAGTTCGGCTGTGTAGCAAAGACTTTATATAGCCTATAGCCTACTGTCAGTGAGGTCTGTGGCACCCTATAGGAAATACTAGGGATTGAAGTGCCAGCTCTCTGGCAATTCTCGCCCTGCAGCAACGGGACTTTTTAATTAACGTGCAAAATGTGCAGTTATAAACTTATAAATGGCTTTAGAAGTACTTGTGTGCAGTTTAAAAAAATAGTAGGCCTATATACACATCAGTGTCTTAAAAATGTACATTGTCATCCGATTGGGACTTTGGGAGTAATTCACATGCATGGAGGGTGCATGGGATGTGAAAGAAGGGTGTTGTGCAGCTATAAAAATTCCTTGTATGGAAAGTCTTTACTGCACAGCCGAACTTCACATAAATCAAACGATTGTTTGTATGTGCACTTGTTATAGCGCCCCTTCAAGCTCTCACTACTCAGAGGCGTTCCCGAATGCAGAGCGGACACTGCATCGCCAAAGCGATGAGCAATTGTGAGTGAAGAACTTGCCCGAGGTCCTTACGCGGCTATAGGTGCATGTATTCGAACCTCGAACCTTCCGGCTTTCAGGCAACGACGCCACCACTACAAAATCGCGCCCCACATTCCTTATGGAAGCTCTGCCCTGCAAACACGTTCGCACGTGCACGCGAATTAACGCGTAGACCTACGCATAGATATTGATATTGGCAATCATATTGCGTAGGTTACGTGTAAATCTCGACACATTCCTCTGTCTTGGTGTAAGTCTACGTCACTCTACGAGATAGGGGTTTGAACTGCCAACCTGTCGTTTAATGTTCCAGCTCACTAACCACTTGACTATCACTCACCAGTTTTGCTAGACACTAATTTCATTTCAGACTTGTCCATATCCTGTCCGAGTATAGGCTATCCTTCGCTCTAAGTGACCTATTCGATGTATGTTACTTTCAGCGTGCATCAGGCTTTCCATCTATGTCAATCTGCCTGCAATGACCTATCTTTCTCTTTCGCTTCGCATACCGCCCTCTACCGTCTCCTCTCTCTGACACGTTGATGATATTCGCCGTCTGCCCCTTTCTCCCCTTCCTCCTCGCAAGAGGGCCATTTTCCGAACCCCGGGGGTGCCTGCAAGTGGGCGCCACACGTACTGGCCACACACCATCTTTCATCCGTTTAAGACACGCCAGGAATTCGAAGGCATGCAGATTAAAAAGCTGATAAAAATCGCTACAGAATTCAAGAGATTTCCGAAGGTTGCATAGTCTATAAACCTCTGTCATAGACCCAGGTCATCCTCTGGTGGTGCCAGTCCCAATCCTTGATGAAGGAGGAGGTTGATTTTAAATTTCTGTGTAAAATGGCAACGTCATTTTATTCCAACTATAATAATTTTGTTGCCAACTTTTAAATCTGTTTACACTGTATAGTGTATAGGCCTACTGAATAGGGACTCCACCGTATGAAAAGTAAAATGTAAATGTAAGTATACATTGAAGTAGATGGACAGACAGACAGATAGACAGACAAACAGATAGACAGACAGACAGATAGACACGCAAACAGACATACAGACAGACACACGAGCATTTAAACATAGGTGGCTTTTGGATTCGGATTCAGATTAAGCATATGTTGAAGAAGAGCATAGGCATAGAGCGTAGACAGACAGACAGACAGACAGACAGACAGACAGACAGACAGACAGACAGACAGACATACAGACAGACAGACAGACAGACAGACAGACAGACAGACAGACAGACAGACAGACAGCACATGCGAAGAAATACGGATGAGCATGTGTAGGCCTACAATACAAGCGCTACGGCTAACACACAAGCAGACGGTCAGACAAACATACTGACACAGACATACATACAGACAGACACACGAGCATTTAAACATTGGTGGCTTTCGGATTCGGATTAAGCATATATTGAAGAAGAGTATATAGTAGACAGACAGACAGACGGTCAGACAAGCATACGGACACATACAGACAGACAAACAACCAGTCGTAGAGGCGGGCACATATACTACATGACGTATGTGCATGAGACTGTGTATGTATACGAGTGTAGGTTGAGCGTTCGAGTACTGCAGCTGTGGTGCTGCTGCTGAACTCATGCTGTGTTGTCTGAACCGACCGACAGAGGGCGAAGACGACGACGACGACGATGATGATAGTGTCAGTTGCAGCAATTTATCATTCCTCTTTTATCCATAATCCTCTCCCCCTCTGCGTCTATTTACGTCCCAGTCCTACATGTCCGCCTCCCTATGCCTCTCCGTCCTTCTCCATGTGTCTACCTATGCCTCTCCATCCTTCTCCATACGTCTCCCTATGTCTCTCCGTCCTTCTCCATATGTCTACCTATGCCTCTCCAACCTTCTCCGTATGCCTCCCTATGCCTCTCCAAACTTCTTCATATGTCTACATATGCCTCTCCATCCTTCTCCATATGTCTACCTATGCCTCTCCGTCCTTCTCCATATGTCTACCTATGCCTCTCCATCCTTCTCCATATTCCCTTCAGCTGCTGGCGCCTGTCAATCATTCGGTGCGCGCCCGGTGATTGACAGGCCATGGACTGCGGCTGCTGCATGTCTATCTGTCCATCGATGATGACCATTATGCAACAACATCCATGTAGCAGCATCTTGTTGTCGGCCGCATCCGCCTCAACCTCTGCAACCGCCCACTCGATCGAGTGTCCGAGGAAGACGGGGAAAAAGGTTCGACTTACATAGACTTCTGTGATGGGTTGGACAACAAAATGACTTCACCGCAAAACCCAAATCCTTATTAAGTTGTTCTATTGGAATTAGACTATTGTAAACAATGGGGAAAACGGCAATGAACGGTCTGGAAAAGATTTGGAAGGACAAATACGTGAGCAGGGAAACAAAGAAAAGACTGGTAAGAGCACTGATCTTCCCAGTCGTCCTATATGGATGCGAGACATGGACAAAGACACGGGATATGGAAAAGAAAATCAATGCATGTGAGATGTGGATTTGGAGAAAGATGCTAAGGATTTCATGGACGGAGAAGAGAACTAACGAATCGGTGCGCGTGGAGCTCGGAATAGAGAGGGAGGAGACACTGCAGCAAACAGCAACTTGGAGGAAACTGAGCTACTTCGGCCATGTGATGAGATCTAATGGTTTGGAAAAGGAGCTGATGACGGCATGCGGTGAGGGACGGAGAAGATGCGGAAGACCAAGGAAGAAATGGTTGGATGAAGTACAGGAAAAGTCTGGCATGAGACTGGAGGAGCTAAGAGAGGCGACTAGGGAGAGGATCAACTGGAGAAGATGCACCAGGGCTTTCGCCAGAGCTCCAGTAGCTGACGGCACCAGGTGACCAGGTGAAACATATCATCGCTAATCTAACAATGTAAGCGATTTTTGCACTGATTTTCATTAATCTAATCACATTGCCAATCCAAGCATTGATTGAAAGGCAATTCCTGTAATTTTTTCTGTTCGTATATTTATATGTTTCGGAGGGAGGGAGGGAGGTAAGGAGGGAGGGAGGGACGGACGGAGTTACGCTCTTGCCGTTCTTGCACCTCAAAGGTATCTAAAACAGCTAGTTTCTTCATGTACCTCAAAGGCATACATCTGCAGATAAGTTTCTTTATGCACCTCAAAGGTATCCACAGCTAGTTCAACGTAACGCCAATGGATCATCGTATCATAACATACAATGTAATATGACTTATAAGTGCGAACATTGGTCTATCACCTTTCGCATACTGCAGTTTCATTTCACTGACTTCCGGTTCCAGATGAAAAACAACTTGGCAATGTACACCGCCATAATTTTTTTTATGTAGAGCTAGTAAAACGAAACTGAAAATATTCCGCCTCTCAGAATAAACTCCACTTAATTTGTGCACGAATTAAGTATAGGCTACGTTGAATAACATTAGTCCTATAAGCCTAATGTACTAAATAACATTAGGCCTATATAAGCTAATGTATTGAAAGAACAGGAATGTCCTCAAGAGTCATCATGAAGGTAACATAATTCATATTCATATTCATTCATTCATTCATTCATTCATTCATTCATTCATTCATTCATTCATTATTTTATTCATTCTTTCATTCATTCATTCGTTCGTTCATTCATTCATTCAATCACTCATTCATCCATTCATTCATTCATTCATTCATTCATTCATTCATTCAATTGACTTATACAGCTCCCTTTAATTAAGAAAACTATTCAGGAGCGCTCCCAGCCAAGCCACACTCCCAGTCAAGCAGATAAAATTATAAATAAGTAAGCGCTGGATAATGAATTAACGATACCTTGGCGACAGCAGCTGCTGCTTCCTTGTGACTTGCTCTCAGCGATGACCGAACTGCACGCTGAGGCAGCGCTGAAGCGTCCTCCCATCAAGCGCTGGTGGCCGCCATGTTGCTGTGCCAGCCGTAGAGCGCGGTGGAAATGGTTGTCGATGTTCGTGTCGATGTCTTCGCTGAAGTAGGTCAGCAGCAGACCGTTCCCGCCAATCGGTTGCGTCATCACCGGCTGCTGCGCTACGTCATCGTCGTCACCGTTCGACGATGACGTCATCAGCTCGCATTTTAGAGCGACGACGACGGCGGATGACGTAGACGATGACGTCGGCGGCGTCGACGAGGCAACGGCGCACGATGACGCCGATGATGATGATGATGACGTGGATGGTGACGTCGATGATGACGTCGACGGTGACGTCAGAGCAGACGAGAACGAGGGAGCGGCGCCCGATGAGCGGGAGCTCGAGTGTCCGCCGGATGGGGCTGCTGCGGAGGTCAGGGGGTCGGGCTTGAGGAGGGTGTCGGTGGTCCCTGGGAAGGAGGAGAGGAGACCCCGGTCGTAGTAGAGACTGTCAGCTGCAGGGGAAGACAGACCGACCTGGTGTAGATCAGGATCGAGTCGACATCTCTGAATCGTGACAAACAAGAATAGGTAATATAGACTCATTTGATATTTATATTATTTTTTTAATTTCAGCGATTCTGAGTAGTTACGCATTGAAGGGACGCTGTATAAATCTCCGCAAAGAATTCGTCAATGAATGAATGAATGAATGAATAAATGAATAAATGAATGAATGAATGAATGAATATATAGCTCGAACTTGGCGCTGCATAAATTCTACCGTAAAAGTCTCAGATTCACCTTCGGTGCATGTTTTACAACGATTATCTCTCTGCAGCTAACTTACATAATAAAATTATAGGCTTATAAAAATTATTGGCTTATTAGGTCCTAATAGATTTATTATCTCACAAGTCAATAATTTAGCCAATCTGTTTAATAGTAATTGAGCACAAGTCGGCGAAACTATAGTTATAGTATCCGGATACTATATATATATATATATATAGCCTATAGTTTCGCCTACAAGTCTCGCATACACGTACACACATACGCTTGTCGGGCACTTCTATAGGCAGGTTACTAGGCAACCGAGACCGGTAATGTCGAAATCGGTTGCCTGCATGGTAACCTATACGACGCGGTCGTTGTGTAGCTTCACGATGGAAGTTGAAAGCCTTTCTTCTTGCGACTGTGATTTGTGTCGATAGAGCGATAGATCGATAGTGATCCGAAGTTGGTTCTGAGCCAGCGTTGCAGCGTGGCACATACCACCGATGCACACTTACATGCAGATATATAGCCTAATGTAGGCCTACATTTCGATACAGAAAGAATCATGTACATATACAGGGTGGGCCAAAAAATGTACCGCTAAGGTTCTTTGCCAGAAGTAAGAATGTTTAAATGAAATTTTATAGGTTTAAAGGCAATTCATATTTACGTCCAATGGCCAAGTTCATCAAAACATCTCAAATAGAACAAAAGTTATACCGCTTTTAGTGAGGCCACACACTGTTTTGTGACGAATCAAAAATATTTGAGTGAATTTCAGCCGTTCTGTGTAAATATGGATTGCCTTTAAACCTGTAAAATTTCATTTAAAAATTCTTACTTTTGGTCAAGATAATGGCTCACACAGGAGCTAATTTGGCTTCCTGGGACACTTATCGAAGCTTTCTTTTAATTCAACTCAAAAATGTATAGGCTTACCTTTTTGCTGTGCTAGAGTCGAGAGAGCCTCTGAGTAGCTCCCCTTTAAGAGGCGCTATAGAAATTCTTGAACGAATGTACATGTAGGATTACATTTCGATACATTTCGATACATACCGCCACATACAGATATGCCAATACATGCAGACACATGGCTTAATCTGGGTCTGGATGCATACAGATAGCCTACATACAGCTGTATCAGTGTATACCCTGTATAGTGTTTGATGTTCCATTTTGCAGCTGCTGCCTTCCAACACAACTCTGATTTCGAGAAAAAAGCTAACAAGTCGACATCATGTGATCGGTAAGACATTCTTGATGCAAACTCCCGGCTCTCTCTCTCTCTCATCTTCGTATACACATGTACATGTAGCATTCTTGCCTTTCGAATATACAGTCCTTAGCATGCATGCACCAGCAGCCCAGTGATGTAGTCCTAAAAAATGAAGTGGGGGAACGCTCTTTATGAAGTGGGGGGACGCTCTTTATTATAATAATATTAGTAGTAGTATTACTATTAATATTCCATTATCCCTGGAAAAAAGTGGGGGGACGGCGTACCCCCGCGTCCCCCACCCACTACACCACTGCAGCAGCCCATATATTTATGGGCTAAACTCAGGCGAGAAGATAGTAATACATTTTCTTTTATTATAGTTATGTAGAACTGATCACGAGTTATCATAGGAGTAGAATAAAACTGTTTGGCAGTCAGACAAGGCGCTCATTACGTAGGCCTACTGCCAGAGTGTTGCCATTGCTCTGAATCGTTCCCATGCATGACGAAGAAGAATACAAATAAGAAGAGCATCGAAGATTTATATGGCGCCCAATAAAGTATCTCATGCACATGGTACTCCCGACTCTACTACATTCGCAAGACTTTAGCTGGAGTTGGGTCGGGAGCGCTTCCGAGTAGATGACATTGAAGGGGCGCTATATATATCTCTTAAATTAATGACTGAATTAATGAATGTTGTTGCCCTCCCAATCCATGCAGGTGCATGGGAATTTAGATGCCGCTGCAGTGACAGTGTACGGTCGATGCACCCATTATGGTTGGGTTGGCTATATATATATATATATATATATATATATATATATATATGAGTATATATAAATATATATATAATTCAAATATTATATATATATATATAATATGGGACGTCGAAAGAACAGATTTTTCAAAAGAAAGTTTCTGCCGTCCTCTTGCGGGGGTGACAGAATGGGGGCGGCACAGGAGCATGGATTGATGGGACAGCGGCGGATGAGGTTCAAAGGGCTTCCAGGGAAGAAGAAGCAAGCAGGGCCTCCTGCATGCGATCGTCTTACGAAGTGTCAGTGTGGAACAGGTGCATCCATGGCTTTGAGCCTTCGACGGAACTTTGAAGGCACGCTGAGCTAGGAGTGGCGTATAGGAATATGCATATATATATATATTTATAATATATGTGTGTATATATATTAATATATAATGTGTATGTATAGGCCTATCCGTCTTATACGATTGTTCGTCAGCTGCATGGTTGCTCAGGTCTTTTTGAGTGATGTCAAAACGATTTAGCTGTTAACTGAGGGAGGGTGAAAGCACACGGCTCGTGTAAGCTTAATGTAATCTTAATGTATTGTAAAACACTCCCATCTAATTACTTTTCTTAGTTTTCTAATGATAATCGAAAACTTCAAGATATTTCAAAAGCACTATTATATACTCTTGTAATAGGTGTATACGAGCGTGTCTCCAGATTACGTTAGGTCTTTGCTGCAGTGCACATGCAGAGCGCTAGGTCACATCAGAGGGGTTGTCAAGAGACGGGATATGAATATTCAAATGCGGATGCGGACGAGAGAGAGAGAAAGACAGACAGACACACAGACAGAAAGACAGACAGAGAGGAGAGAGACAGACAGAGACAGGCAGAGACAGACAGAGACATAGAGACATAGAGACAGCAACATAGAGACAGCGACATGGAGACAGAAACAAACAGAGAGAGAATTAGAGACACACAAGAGGCAATTAAAGGAGCTTTGAAAGCGGTTTCATTTAGGATAAAAAACTTGGATTTGATTATGATGATGATGATGATGATGATGATGATGATAATGATGATGATGATGATGATGATGATGATGATGATGATGATGGTGATGATGATGATAATGATGACGACGACGACGTCGTCTTTGATGATGATGATGATGATGATGATGATGATGATGATGATGGTGATGATGATGATAATGATGACGACGACGACGTCGTCTTTGATGATGATGATGATGATGATGATAATGATGATGATGACGACGACGACGTCGTCGTCGTTGATGATAATGGTTTAAAACAATTAACAGCAGCAGCAGCAGCAGCAGCAACAAACACAGAACAAGACACAAGAATGTTGCTGAATTTGCGTTCTAGGAATAGAGTTAAGTCGGATACGAGAACTTGCATAATTATTATGTGTCCGCATGCCACAATAATTTATTTATCGTCTCACCTTCTTAAGCGGTGAGTTCGGAGTGGATCGCTGGTAAGCCAGGTATCCTCCCGGGTGATGTGTACTCTGGTGATAGACGACATCAAAGCAGCTCATCGCTCTCTCTCTTTTAGTCTCGACAAAGGCAATGACACTGAAGTCGACAGCGTTTGAATTGGTTCCTCCCACAATGTATCTCTGTGTCTCTGTCTCTGTGTCTCTGTCTGCCTGTGTTTTGTCTGCTGCTCTTTATCTCCCTCGGTCTCTCTTGTTCCCACTTTCTCTATCTTTCTTCACTCTCTCACTCACTGTCTCTGTCTCTCTGTCTGTCTCCCTTTCTCTCTCTTTCTATCTCTTCTCTTTATGTATGTCTGTATGTATGCCTGTCTGTATGCCTGTCTGTCTGTCTGTCTCTCACTCGCTCTCTCTCTCTCTCTCTCTCTCTCTGTCTCTCTCTCTGTCTGTCTGTCTCTGTCTCTGTCTCTGTCTGTCTGTCTGTCTGTCTGTCTGTCTGTCTGTCTGTCTGTCTGTCTGTCTGTCTGTCTCTCTCTCTCTTTCTCTGTCTCTCTATTTCTGTATTTCCTCCTACAGAACAGTTTACAGTCCTAGAACAAGAAGGACTCTCTGTCTCTTTCACAACTTTTACACCAAATTCCTTTGAACCATGAAGTATGAAATTATGACGCTTGAGAACTCCGAGCAGACGACTAAGTCTTCTAAGCAGACGACTTATAAGCAGACGACTTATAAGCAGACGACTTCTAAGCAGACGACTTATAAGCAGACGACTTATAAGCAGACGACTTCTAAGCAGACGACTTATAAGCAGACGACTTATAAGCAGACGACTTCTAAGCAGACGACTTATAAGCAGACGACTTATAAGCAGACGACTTCTAAGCAGACGACTTATAAGCAGACGACTTATAAGCAGACGACTTATAAGCAGACGACTTCTAAGCAGACGACTTATAAGCAGACGACTTATAAGCAGACGACTTCTAAGCAGACGACTTATAAGCAGACGACTTATAAGCAGACGACTTCTAAGCAGACGACTTATAAGCAGACGACTTATAAGCAGACGACTTATAAGCAGACGACTTCTAAGCAGACGATTTCTAGGCAGACGATTCTCAAAGCGAACGATCTAGCATCAGTTGATTATGAAGCAGACGATCATCCGCTGCAGCAGACGAGATATAAGACGAACGATGCCGCGAATCAGTCCATGAAACGACGTGCGGCATTCTTGCTTCTAGTATCAGCAGCGGTGGCGGAAGAAGAAACGGTGATGGGCGGGACTTCGAGGAAAGGCGGAAGTATGCGATTGGTTGCCGAACGGTCCAGTCCCCGCAGCGGAAGTAGCACAAAGACCAACCGCAACGAGTGGAGTGTTTTCTATGGCGTTAAACGGTTCGCTTCTAGGAATCGTCAGATCGCACGCGGTCTAGTAAGCACCAGAACTATCGGTGCTACGAGTAATCTTAAATTCTTATTCTTCTGAATGCGATTGTCCGCTATCCTATGCTCGTTTCTAGGCGCGAGGGGGCTGAGGGCCGACTGTGCGGCATTGGCGGCGTTGTAAAGGAGCGGTGAGCGGAGTAGATGTCGGTGGTATAGCGAACGGTTGTCGTGAAATGCATTCGTCGATGGCAATCCTACTCCGTAGTCTGATCACCGCTAACAGGTGGTTCTCCCCCGATCCCAGATCTCTCATCGTATACCTCGTCCAGGTTTCCGTGCGGTCGATGTGAGAGCGCTGCAGAAAAGTAATCGTGTTTTTTTGCGCACCGCCGCATACCACTTGAGCACTCCGCTCTCTCCTGTCTATTTCTCCAAACACCGACACCTTTGGCGATATATCTCTATTTACCACACAGCGACAGCTTGCGCAGGCCTTATATAAATTTTTAAACTGCAAACTGACACCTTCATTTGTTTTGTAGGAATATCGGCGATTCGGCGTATGAGACAAATATTGTTTTCTCGCTTGTCGTCTGAAAAGAAATCAGTGTGAGAATTGTAGAAGACGGAGGAGGGTGGGTGGAGAATCGGATCCGTGTGGTTTATTTGTGTGAAAAGACTTTTAATTAATTAGGGAGGGGGCTGGCCGGGAACGGGGCGCATCCTAAAATTCCCGGGCAACGCCGGGTACCCCAGCTTAATCTCAGCTCTGCGCTTGTTAGTTAAGCTTTAGTTAAGACGTTAACCTGTATCCATGTTATTCCTACTGTGTAAATGTTATGTATCTATAGGCTACTATACTAACGTCTATTCTTTCCCTACCTAACTCCACCATCTTGTCTAACTTAATGGTATAGCCTATAGCAGGCACGTCATTTGGGGGGGGGCAGGGGGGGGGCATTTGCCCCCCCTGAATTTGGCGGAAAACAATTTTTTATACGTAAATCAGTGCATTTTCTCATTTGATGAAAATAAGATACATTGTATCTTTATTTTTCGCTTGGAATCTAAGACAGCAGAAGACCAATTACTACTTGTATCCAATGTCAGTGCTGTAATCTGGTAATTTCTGGATGTCAGAACTTTGCACAGAGCGCTTTCCTAAAGTGATAGAAACCTCCTAAGAGATTGAATGGATCTCGTGTGCTAAGTTAGAAAATAGCTAAAATGGCAGAGCACCCCTATAGGCTATAGAGTATAGAGGTCAACAATGTACAAAAGAGTCGTAAAACCCGGTTGATGAAAGGGAGGAACTTAATTACCCCATATCTATATCATGGTGTCCTAAAGAAGTCAGCAATGTAGAAGTCAGGGCCGTAAATTTTGATGATGAAAGCAAGGGAACTTCCCCCCTATCTATACCGAGGTCCCTACTGTACATCGGCCCTGATCGACTTGCGGCGAAAGGCTGACTTTGATCCTATAATAATAAGTGCTAGGAGACAGGGAAATTGATTAAGACAGCTGAATATCTAACGTACCAGGGTATTGTATATTATATATAGATATGTATTTATGTAGGCTTTATATATATTTATATATGTGCGTCAGTATATTCTGCATCAGCTTTGGGAGTGGGAGTAGACACATAAGAATAGTTATAGTATGTTAATTAGACACAGAACCAAGCTCAGTTCATTTCGAGACCTGATATTGAAGTATCTAGAGGATTCTTAGTGAATGTCAAATAGGACTAAGTGAACTTGGTAAATGTCATAACCTATAGGCCTAGAGAGTGTTCTGCTTTTCTGCTTGTTTCCAAATCACGGTAGTCGCCAAGAGCTGTATAAAGGTGTGATGGTAAGTACAACAGTACTCTATTTTTGTTGCATGGCCTGAATAGGACCGCCTCTGAGTATGGATGTTGAAGGGCGCTATATAAATATTGATTGATTGAACTAGATAAACATTGCAAGTAGGCTACACACAACTCCAACTGCGCATAACAGAGAGAGAGACAGACAGACAGACAGACAGACAGGACAGACAGACAGACAGACAGACAGACAGAAATAGAGAGATATAGCTAAACTGTTTCAATTGCATAAATGTACATTTTTTAAATGTATACATCGGTTTCGTTCTGTCGTTAGGCTTATAATTATGCAGACATCGTGCAACACTGGCTTGTGCTGCTTGCAGTTTTTACACACACACACACACACACACACACACACACACACACACACACACACACACACGCACGCACGCACGCACGCACACACACAACCCTATTATATGCACATGTGTGTGTGTGTGTGTGTGTGCATCGACTAAATACGAAACATAAGCTAGCTAAGTTTTGCCCCCCCCTGGAAAAAACTGAAATGACGTCCCTGGCCTATAGGCCCCCTACTAAGCGGGACTTGTCCCTTCTGGAGTGCTATATTGCTCCCTAATCTGTACCGGTATCTAAAGTCTCTACCGAATGTGTTTCTACGTTAACTATCATTTGTGTTAGTGTTAGGCTACATTATTTCTGTTTCTGACGTTTTATTGTGGGAACAATAAATGATTTGATTTTAAAGGAAATATAGGACAATCTATATCATAATTATCTAAATGTCAAGTTGTCAACACGTGTAGCCTATGTATAGGCTACCGTAGACCTATGCAAGGGCGGATACAGAAACTTTGGACGGGGGAGGGGGGCCAAAAATTGTTGGTATTTCTTGGGTCCGAGAAAATTTTTAGGCCTTGGGTTTGGAAAATTTTTCTTTCGTATCCGTCAAAAAAGTTGATGACCTTTTTTTAGTCATTCGGCCAAATTTTCGGGAAAATAATACCATTTTGTCCGCCAAAAAAGTTGACCTTTTTTTTAGTCATGCCATTTTTTCCGAATGGGGGGGGGGCGCAATGCATGGGCATTTCTTAATAGGGGGGCCAAATTGTACAATATATACATTGTTCCACGGCATGTTGAATCCAAATGGGGGGGGGGTGCACGATACATGGGAATTCTAAATGGGGGCCATGGCCGGATAAGCCCCTCTGGATCCGCCCCTGGACCTATGCAATGAGATTGTCCTATAACATAGGCTACAAGGTAAACATGAAGACTGCCAAGATTGCATAATAGGCCTAGGACAAATCTTGCAGAAAACTTCCGCTAAACTAATGTAACTTACGTGTCATGCGAGTTGGTGTAATGCAGACGTAGGCCTACATATCTTTGGACGTAGACCTATAGGATAAAGTTAAACACTCTATACCCTATAACACAGTTGATTTCATTTCCGTTGGTCACTATCTTGTTTGTTTATTACGAATTAAGCAGTGGTAGATATCTCCCGCTTTTCCTTTTTTTGGGGGGGGGGGGCTGAGCCAGATTTAAGGGACTAAGTTCCACGTATACAACCAACCCTGGTGGCACCATGGCAGTCTTCATATTTCTACCAAGGAACGCGACTGCCAAATTGTGGATTTGGAGGTTGTAGAATGAAACCATGCAGGAAGTCGCGAGATAAAATAAGCCAAACGATCGATCGAAGTGTTTAATAGATTTTTATTCATATAGGCCTATTGGTTTCGTGAATCACAGCACAAGTGGTGAAACCATTGACATAGGCTCATACATCAATGCATTGATATATCAGGCCACTTCGTGCTAAATGTAGCTGCTGACTTTATTGCACTTCGCGGTCTATTATTTCAGTTAAGATAAATCACATAGACATTTTACCAAAGACTATAATTTTTATGGCCAGTAACGGTGATCTATAACCCACTTAAAAGAATTCATAATGTCACATATTACGTGTCAAAACACTGCCAAACGCAAATGGTCTCTGCAGACATAACTGCATCTTTATGGTTTATCTCCTGTATGGGTTTTCAAGTGTGTTTTCAGGCGACTGCTCTGAGTAAATAGTTTCTGACATAAATGACACATGTATGGTGAATCAACAGCGTGGGTTCTCACGTGTGCATTCAAATTATGACCTTGGGTAAACGATTTCTGACATAAACTACATTTGTATGGTTTTTCACCACTATGGATTCTCGTGTGTCTTTTCAGATCACCACCATGAACAAATAATTTCTCACAAAACTTACATGTAAATGATTTTGCACCACTATGAGTTATCACGTGTATTTGCAGAGTACCACATTGAGTAAATGATTTTTTACATAACTGACATTTGTATGGTTTCTCTCCTGTATGAGTTCTCACGTGGCTTTTTAGAGTACCACCATGAGTGAATGACCTCGAACATAACTGACATTTGTATGGTTTCTCTCCTGCATGGGTTCTCATGTGGTTTTTCAGATTACAATCATAAGTGAAGGACTTCGAACATAACTGACATTTAAATGGTTTCTCTCCAGTATGAGTTCTGACGTGGCTTTTCAGATTACCGTAACGAGAGAATGCCTTCAAACATAACTGACATTTAAATGGTTTCTCTCCCGTATGGGTTCTCGTGTGGCTTTTCAGATTACAATCATGAGTGAATGATTTCGAACATAACTGACATTTAAATGGTTTCTCTCCAGTATGAGTTCTCATGTGGCTTTTCAGATTACCATCATAAACGAAGAACTTCGAACATAACTGACATTTAAATGGTTTCTCTCCCGTATGGGTTCTCGTGTGGCTTTTCAGATTACAATCATGAGTGAATGATTTCGGACATAACTGACATTTAAATGGTTTCTCTCCAGTATGAGTTCTCATGTGGCTTTTCAGATTACAATCATAAACGAAGAACTTCGAACATAACTGACATGTGTATGGTTTCTCTCCAGTATGGCTTCTCATGTGTCTTTTCAGACCAACAACTTGAGCAAATGATTTCTTACACAACTGACAATTAAGTGGTTTTGCACCAGTATGAGTTACCATGTGTATTTGCAGAGAACCACCTTGAGTAAACGATTTCTCACAAGACTTACATTTAAATGATTTTACACCAGTATGAGTCACCACATGTACTAGCAGAGAACCACCTTGAGTAAACGATTTTTGACATAACTGACATTTGTATGGTTTTTCTCCAGTATGAGTTCTCACGTGGCTTTTTAGAGTACCACCATGAGTGAATGACCTCGAACAAAACTGGCATATGTATGGTTTCTCTCCTGTATGGGTTCTCATGTGGCTCTTCAGAGTTCCAGCATTAGTGAATGTCTTCGGACATAACTGACATTTATATGGCTGCTCTCCTGAATGGGTTCTCATATGTCTTTTCAGACTACAATCCTGAGTGAATGACTTCGGACATAACCGACATTTGTATGGTTTCTCTCCAGTATGGGTTCTCGTGTGGCTTCTCAGACTACCATCCTGAGTGAATGACTTCGGACATAACCGACAGTTGTATGGTTTCTCTCCAGTATGTGTTCTCATGTGGCTTCTCAGACTACCATCCTGAGTGAACGACTTCGGACATAACCGACATTTGTATGGTTTCTCTTCAGTATTGGAACTCATGTGGACTCTCCGAGTTTCATCTTGAACTTCTGATAGGCCTATGGCAGCCATTTTTTGGTTTCTCTTTGACAGTGTCAATTTTCATGTGTTTTTTCAGAACATCACATTGAGTAAACAATTTCTTATAAATGTATGGTGATTCTCCAGTATGGGTTCTCGGCTTTCGAATGAGCATTTAGATCAGCACTGTGAGAAAATGATTTCCAACATAACTCACTATAGATGCATTATGACCTTGAGTAAATGATTTCCGACACAGATCACACATGCATGGTTTCATCAGAGTATGTATTCTCTTGCATCCTTTTAGAAATTTTTCTTCATCCGATTGTAGGCTGTAGGGTCTACATGTCTTTTAATGTCGTAAATTATGTGTCATTTGATGAATTTCAGCGTTGCTCGAATACAAGTCACACTGACGAACTGAACTCTAAGTAAATAGAAGTGGTATTGATGAAAATAAATTTGCTTCTATAGAAGAAGTGAGATTAAGGAAAAATCTCGCTGAAATCGAAGCTAGGTTGATAAACAATAATTTTGAATGAAATAGAAGTTATATTGAAGAAAATAAATTGCTGCCTATAGTACTAAGCGGGATTGATTAAAAGAATTCTTTCCTAAACAGAAGCTGGATCGATGGAAGGATTCTTGCCAAACTAAAAGTTGAATTTATTAACCCTCAGGCTACCAAGCTTTTTTTGTAACACTGACTACCAAGGGGGGTGGTTACCACCCCCCTCTGGATTTTGGGTTTGGTTTGAGATATCATAACTTGTAATACACCAATGGATTCAGCATTCATTTCTGCACAAAATGGTATATTTAGGTTTAGAATATATGAAAGCAACCCGAAGTTATGAATTTTTTTACCGTAGGCAACCGTCGATTCCACAAAATTTATACTTTCGCATAAGCAAAATATTAGATTCTGTGTGTTTTTAACATAATTTATTTAATTAAAAATAGTTTACATATAATAAAGTCCAATATTTAACTACAAAAACTAGTAATAAGTTAGTTTTAATTACAATAACAAGAAAAAAACTTGTATTAGCTACTGAAAAACGTTTACGCAGACTTATCGGTTTGCGTTGTAAAAAAATCCCAACATTTTCACACATTTAAATTTATTTTGAGCACTTCCGGTCATCAAAATGTCAAATTAATTGGTATAAAAATAGCCCTAAATGCCCTCTATAGAATGACATAATTTATTTCTCTTACAAAATAAATTATGAATAATTTTTGATAGGAAAAACATGAAAATTTTATGAAAATAAAACACCTTTATTTATATTTTAATTTATTTTGAGCACTTCCGGTTGTCCAAAGACAACTCACTGAGCATGGAAATGTAGCCCAACATTTCCTCTACAGAATGGTGTAATTTGTGTCTCGTCATGTCAAAGGACGGATAAGATACAGCCGATAATCTAAGGGTGGTGGCATCCACCCCCTCTGGTGCCTCGGGTATATCAGGTATAACTTTTGAATGGTATGGTATATCATCACACATTTTAGCTCAAAATGTGTGCAAGTGAATCCTCTACAGCTACCTAAAACGTCAAAATTTTATTCCAAACGAAAAAGTTTGATTTGGAAAAAACCTAGGGGGGGTGGATACCACCACCCCCCTGGTAGCCCGAGGGTTTATTAAAAGTGACAATTAATGCTGCAACGAGCAAATAATTATTTACGACGCTAAAATACGCGTTTACCAAGAACTGATTGCCGAAAATAATAATTTTTTACTTTAGCAGATTTAATTAGTATTTGTGAAAACAATCTAACTGAAATCGAAGCTAGCTGGATTAATAATTAGATGAGCACTAATTCTTGATCAAATTGATGGGCAATCGCGAAGACTACGGTTTCGTCTAGCCTATAATTATAGCCTAAGCCTAATCAGCATGGCCGCACAGAAAATCGCTAAAATAGAGCGCTGCAACCTATAAGTTTCAAAAGTTTACATTGAAAACTAAAATGATATTCTAATCTAGGTCTAGGCCTAATTAGAAGAAAATTTTATAGACCTGCGGAAAGTAACGAGTGAATAATCGACTAACATGAATATGTTAACGGTAATTTCGAAAGCTCAACTAACATAAAGTCGGCGTCGCTGAAGTTTATGAGTATGACTCGAATACTCGATCGCTTTACTGCATCATATTACGTCACAAGTTGCGTGTGAAGGCTCTTCTTCAAAATGGCGCTGACCACCAAAACCAGCAAACAGGCAGCAATGCGAGTCGACGTACTGTTTGTTTATTAATTTTATACCAAAGATTTTACAATAATTTTACCTATGCTGTGTTTAAATACTGTGTTTACAGCCTACTGACAGGCTACTGTGGTTGTGGGCTTGTGGCCACGAACGTTCGCTTAAGAAATGAAGTAGGCCTAGGCTACATTTCTGAATACGAAAATACGAAATAAATAAAATTTTATTTGTGTGATAAAATTCATGTCATAGAATTTATTTATGCAATAAGATTTAAATGCGTGTCTTAATTTTATCGAAGGCAATTTTTACACAACTCTCACGCAATCTGATAAAGTTGAGGATTAAGTGACGTATTTGAAAGTAAGGTCTTCAATCTATAATCACTATGTAAAAACATATTGCTAAGCAACTTTATGTAAACAATCTCTAGCAGCAATGGGAATATTGAACTCATAATAAGTGATCAATACAAATTATTAGATACAAAGTTCAACGAGCCGTCTTCTATCGATCTCTTTTTGCACTTCTGGCTGTTCGCTCGGAACTTGGCCGATAACGGGTTCACTTGATGTGTGTTAGAAAACTTTTAGGCGCGAATTATAAAACTTTGTCACAAAGTTTTCGGTACTTGTTCAAATACTTGATTGAGGCCTTTTAAGTAAGAAGTCGCACTTATGCACAAGCGTAAGTAAAGCACGCCTAATTTAATTTGTTTTTAAAGTAATTAAATAATATTATTTTTCTCTTAAGAACTTTTAGTGGACTTTGCGAATATCCCATGGAAAATTAAATTAAATATTTTTAAAACGATGTGGTACATAGCCTACGTTTTTTTACGGTGGGCAGCAGGCTAAAAATACATTAACAGTGCATTAAACAGATGGACTGATGAGTGACACTGTGTCTAAGTGGAGAATCGGTACATAGGGATTGTGTCTAAGTGGAGATTCGGCTGCAGGAAGACTCAAAGGAAAGTGTGTACAGAAGGATTGTTGGAGCCAATTTGTGGGGCAAAGGTAGGGGCTTCTATACCAATACAGAGGGGGTTCATCTTGACCCCAGTGAAAACATGGAAATCAGAAATGAGCTACAATTCATGTCGGTTGAGGGTTGTCAGCCAGAGATTGGAAGGTTGGCCCGGTAGACAGGGCTGTTTTAAAGGAATTTTTAGAACTGCACAACTCCTTCTTTTCTTTCCCATCCTCCATGGTAAATTACCCCCAATCGGTGGAAAATGGCCTTTTCAACTAGTTTTAACTGCATAGAAATGCTTCTACAACTGCACAAATCCATCTAGAACTGCACATTTTGTGTACAACTGCACGTTAAAAAAACGCCCTGCCGGTAGAGGGAGGATAGGGATTGAGCCCGGTTGTTTAGGGGGATAGAAGCCACTGGGCAAAGGTACACCCTTGAGAGTTTGCACATTCTATATGTTCAATTTTTCATTTTTGTGAAGCAGATAGACTGAACGAAGGATAAACGATGCCACAGTTGAGGAGAATCAACTCGCTGCCAGACCCCATCTGCAAGCAAGTGGCATCTGTTCGCAGGACGGAGATTATCGAGCTGAAGAATCGTCGGAGGGAGTTGCTAGACCAGGTGGAAGCGGAGGCAGTCGAAAACGCAAGTCTCAAGTCGGTCAGAGCGAAGTTCGACACAGCGATCGCGAGGCACACAGGAGCGAAAAGCGAATTTGCTTTGACGTGCGAGAGCCATCGCAATGAGATGCGGCAACAGAAGAACGAAGTGCGTAGCAACAATAGACGGTGCCAGAAATATGACCTGAAGATCCGAGCTGCTGAGGATGAACTGCGAGAGATGAAGGACATGCTGAGAAGATATCGTGAGCTCATCGACAAAGAAAAACTTGAGGGAGCTGATGCGTTGGCCGAGAGACTGAGGCAAAATGAGGAAAGAATCGGAGAGAGGGATCTTGAAATACAGGTACATTGCAGTTCGGTCACGTATAACTTCTCATTGCACATTAATGTCATAACTTAATCTCATGTTTTCTGCATTAGAACATAATTATACTAACATACATGTAATATTTTATTCTTGCGTTGTGACAGTCTCTGTAATTGCCCTGCACCTGTCTAAGTTGCGTCTGTGTCAGCTAAGTACTTCTGCTAAACGAATTGATTGATTGATTTATTAATTGATTGATTGAGATTGATTGATGGATTGATTGATGATTGATTGATTGATTTATTTATTGAGATTGATCGATTGATTGGTGATTGATTGATTGATTGATATTGCAGAATCTCCGGACTGCGGTTGAGAGCCTGACTCTGTCGCAGCAAGAGGAAATAAGGTCAGAAAAGTTGCAGAATCGACAAGCAAAGAAACGTTTTCAGGAATTGAAAAAGGAGCTTGAGACAACAGTGACAAGACTAAAGGTATAAAAGCAAATGTTGAATAAGATAGGATTTTCCCAGTTAAAATGAATGAATTTTTTCCTATTTGTTTATGTGTAGTTTAGTTTTTTTTAAATATGAAGTTCATATGGTTGATCACGACCCTGAAATTTGTGTAGGGGCAGGAAGGTCTTTGGAACTAATTTTCAGCATCTTAATGAGTGAGTGCCACTTCTGAAACATGGCTGCTATTGTTATTTTGTTTGTTGTTGCTCCTGCTATTGTTGTGTTTGTTGTTTTTGTTGCCGTTATAGTTCCTGTTATTTTTTAGTAATAATCGGAAGTTAGTTTACAAGCTTTTGATGTGAATTATGATGGCTTGGTTTACAAGTGAATTGTGAATGTGAAGTGATGATTTTAAGAATAGATATTGTTTAGTATAATTATACTTGTAATTTTCCAGGAAAAATCGAAAGAAATCGACCTAAGGAATATCCACCATTTTCGAAAAACTTCGACCTCTGAGGGAACATTGGCATCGAAATCAGAGAAACAGAATCCTCGAACGCTTGCTTCACAGAGAAACTCCGACACTTACCTATCTGCTCGCCAGAGGGCGAAGCTGTACGCAATAAATCGACAGGCACGACTACGTAGAGTACGAAAGGTTGGTTATGAGCTACAAACATCCATTAAGTTAATCCTACTGTGGTAGCAACATTACGGTATGTGAAAAGAGTAAGACTGTTTCAAGTATTTGCTGTGCTTGATTCATGGTAGGCCTAGTAGTAGGTTACATAGAGAATGGGTGAATTCATAGTGGACGTAAATATAATGGGTCAATGTATGTACGAGTACTTGTTATAGCATCACTTCAAGATTCTACTCAGAGGCGCTTCCGACTGCAGCACGGACACTGAATCGGAGTTTCACGCCGAAGCACACAAGCAATTGCGAGTGGAGGACTTGCTCAGAGTCCCTACATGGCGACTTGAGGTGGATTCGAACCCGCAACCTTCCGGTTCCAAGGCATCAAACATACCCTACACCACCGCGTCCCACACAAGTAATGTGTAATTGGTGGTCACATTGTGTGTAGACATAAAGGTTGTATGGTACAAAGAGTGGATCACAAAATGGAGAAACGCCTGTCTGAACTTGGTGTAGTAACTTTTGTTGTGCTTGTTTTTTTCATTTCCTGTTATAACATTGATGTTGTTGTTGCTACTGTTGTTGCTGTTGTTGTCGTTGCTGCTTCTGCTGTTGCTGTTTTTTGTTGTTGTTGTTGTTGTTGTTGTTGTTGTTGTTGTTGTTGTTGTTGTTGTTGTTGTTGTTGTTGTTGTTGTTGTTGTTGTTCATAGAAATGTGCTGCGTAAATCTGGATGTGTAAATTTAAAAAGTCATATAATTTAGTGTGGGGCATTTTGTTAAGAAGTTATTTTCAATGTCACTGAAGAAAGTTAATTGTTGAATCACATGTTGAAATTAAATCCTCATATCTCAGTTCTTCTGCTTTTTAAAGTTCTTTCTCTCTCTGTTTCTCTAACTAAATATATCTTTCACTTTGTATCTCACTGTCTGTCTTTGTTGTCTGTCTGCCTGTCTGTCTGTGTGTCTGTCTATCTGTCGATAGAGTATGTATGTCTTTCTGAGTCTTTATGCTATGATGTTGTGTGCCCAAAACGCTTTGCAAAATAGTTTGCTGTTTGACTATTTAGATAAAATATTTATTATATTAAAAATAATTTATCTGCTTCTCTATCTACATTCAGAGTTTCCTATAAGCTAGCAATGCCCGACAGTCTGAAATAGAAACAAAAGATATTTGTGTTTCATTTTGAGGTAGTTTGCAAAGAAGATAAGCATGAGGTAATTTCACTTAAAATTTGATTTTTGGTTGATTTGCGTTTTTTAACTAGTTTTGTTTTGTGTTGTTTGTGTTAGTTTTGTTATTGTTTTTGTTTTGTTTTATTGCCAGTTTTGTTTTATTGCCAGTTTTCTTTTCAGCTGGTTTAGATTTTGATTGGTTTTATCGTTTTCTGTTGTAGTTTTTCTTAGACATTTCCTTTGCATTTTCTCATCATCATCATCATTGTCCGTGGATTCCACACCCGTTGGTGTTGCCTTTTCTACTTTATTTAATTTGTTAAGATAATAAGCATTACATGTCACATATTTTGTCGCATCTATAAATTTATAAAGTGCCTCTCACAGTGCACACCAATCAGAGGCGCTCCCAGTGTAATAGACCCAGAGAAAAGAAAGTAGTTTTGAGACAGCAGAAAGATGTACTAGAGATGTCAGTTAATATCAAAATAATGTAGAACGTGATGGATGCCTTTCATGCCTGCCAAAACAGTTAGATTCAGCTCCTGTAATAATTTGTGTAAATATCCATTCATGCTATGGCCTATAATCTTGCTGCCGTTTGCCAGTGTGAAATTAAACAAATATTATCATTATTCAATCTTTTTCATTGCAATCATTGCATCATAAGTATTACAATTTTATTGTAACTTTGCCTATTTAGACTTATCACTTATTAGATTAAACTTATTATGGCATCATAGAACTAAATCAGAAATGTGACTTGTGGTCTATAATAAATAGAGACCATGTGTCTGTCTGCCTGTTTATATATTCGTGTGATAAATGCACAAACAAATTGATCCTTGCAGCACAACTGCTCATTGTCATCAATTAGTGTGTTGTCGTTGGATGTAGCAGCGCTATATAATGCACGTAATCACCAAGCAATATTCTGTTATGACATGACATTGTGTAAGTTTAGGAACTTCATTACTTAGGGCCGTTACATAGGCCCTATAGAGGACTGTAACTGGAACCTGCTGCAGAAAGCATTAAATTAAATTAATGGCCTCCCTCTTATGTTACACTGTGCTTATTGTCTTGGGGGGGGGGGTCACTCCATTATGTTTCTTAAGGATCTCAAAACTGTCCTATTTAGTTGTGGTTGGGTCGGGAGTACTTTTGACTTCTGAGTAGGCTACCTTTAAGAGGCATTATGTAAAATATCCTAAATAATGATGATGGTGATGATGATGATGATGATGATGATGATGATGATGATGACGACGACGACGATGATGATGATGATGATGATGATGACAACTATGACGACGACGATGATCATGATGATGATGTCATTTCTAATTATGGTAAATTACCTTAATTGGTTCTTATGTTTTCATTTCTGACTGTATTGTCTTTTTTCAGGAAAGGCAAAAAACTCAGCAGACTACAGAGGAGGAGGAAGAACTGTGCAAGGCACTGGAGCTGGAAAGATGGAAAAGAGCGGAAAAGGATGCGGAGGAGATGACTGAACAGATGAAGAGACAGCAGATGGGAAAGTCGGTGAGCGTTGAAAGCAAAGCCGACGAATCCCGTTTAGAAGAATCATGGAATGTCGGCGCTGGAGATGTTGGGAACGAAGCAAAGGAAGCATGGATGAGATCTGAAGATGGTTACAGTCCATCGCTGTGCGAAGAAATCGAGCAGCATTTCATCGAATTGGACAAGAGACGACTAAACGAAAGATGGGAAGAATCCGCTGAAAAGAGGAGGAGCCTCCTTGATGCGGAGGAAGAAGTGAAAACGCGACCGATTGATGAAAAGGGAAACGCAAAGGAGGAGGAGGAGGAGAGAAAGCGCGATGGAGAAGAGGACATTGAAGAGAAACGTCTGGAAGAAGAAAGAAACGGACTGGAAGATGAAGGTCTAACCTTCAAGGACTATAGAAATTTGGTGAAACGGCAGGGAAGAACATTTAGGAAGAACCATCTCTCAATTGAGGAGGAGATAAAAGAAGATAACCTAGAACTTAGGGAGAATGGTCTCTTAATTAAAACAGAGATAAGAGAAGATAACAAAGAACTTAGGGAGAATGGTCTCCTAATTAAAGCAGAGATAAGAAAAGACAACAAAGAACACAACAATCATCAAGCACTGCAGCCGAGCGACCTTCCGAACGACCTTTCGAATGACCTTCAGAATGACCTTCCGATCAAAGCGCTCTTCGCTGACCTTCAATCCCGAGGCGATGCCACTCAGAGTGCAGATGTGGATACGAAAAAGAAGCGGAGGAAGAGTAAGAAGGAATATACTTTCACTCGGTCCACGTGTAACCTTCATGAAGGTCATCCGTCCCACAAGATGAAGTTTGTCTGGTGGGGGCATGGACAGAGGCATGAGAACAAAAATCCAAGAAAGGATAGTTCTTGATAGAGGAGATATAATTAGTTCTTGTAGTTTAGTACGCGGTGTCAGTATTATTTAAGAATTTATCAAATTCTGTTTTAATGTTAATAATTTCGAACAGCGAAGATTAATAGTGCCTTATGAGGCTTATGGGAAAGATGAAGAGCTCAATTGAATGTGGAAATCTAACTCTTTGAATTGTCTTTGTATTTTAAAATATATTGTGACTGCTATTTAAGGCAGCCTGCCACAGCCTGCCCTAAACTTCCAATTATGGTAGCCTATAACCTGTTATGTCGGTGGTCTAAGTTCTACAATGGCTGTCGCCAGTACTTAAAGCGCCTGGACGCCCCTTGCCTTTCTCTGTCGTGCGGGCCAAATAAGTGGCAGGACGGTGTTCAGATTTTATAATAAGTCCCTGGACGCCGTCCATGACCTTCCAAGCACACTTTGAGCCTGACTGTCGCCTAAATTCTTCATATGACTTTGACTGCATGTGGAATATACTCATTACTGTGACCTGAAGTTTCTTATGGTGTAAATGAATGAATTTGTCTATTGCACACAAAAGTCAATTAGGGCTAGTATACAAACATGAAACAATATAAGTACAGTGAAATGGGTGTCAGGAAAAGCTATAGCTTATACTACCCTGACCCCTCTAATAGACTATGTTATCTGTTTATTGCCTTGTACAGAAGACAACGCGAAATATCCGGTATAGACCTATTGTATCTCGAGGGACTAGTCACTATTGCCAATATTAATTGACTAGGCAGTAGACATGAGATGCCCGGAATTATTGCTACAGGAATTATTGCTGCAGGAATTATTGCTGCAGGAATTATTGCTGCAACAATAGACGCAGTACACACACGCGCGCACACAAACCAACACACAGTCGCACGCACACACACACACACACACACACACACACACACACACAGTCACATACACAGTCACATACACAAGCATCATGCGCAGACTTACGAATACGCATGCGTGTATGCATGTATGCGAGACTAGTTTATTTCAACATATAGTCGCCCAACTTAGACCTCACACATACACACACACGTAATTAAATGCATCATCTGTGATATGCAGGTATACGCTATCAATGACAATATACTCACGTGTACTAGCAAGCATAATTATAATTATGCACGTGCATGCATGCGCGAACAATTATTACTGTCAAAACCCCCGTTTATCAACAACAGAGGGCACACTAATTTGGTAGAAACCCTCGGGGTTGAAGCAGTTCGCCTGCTGCTGCTTCCCTGGTAGGTCTTGCCTGTCCTGGACCTACAGAGGACTTCTCCTTGTGTCACGGAGTGCTATAGCCTTCTCCTCAGTTATGGAGTTGGACGAGATACGAAGTGAGCAAAATTAGGTCTGCGTTGGTTGGTCCGTTAAAAAGTATAGAATATATTTTTTTAAAGACAGAACGTTTTGCGATGTCAGGAATTCGGTTGATGTCTTTTTCTTCGTTTTCTCTGTTGATGAGTCTGTTCTTCGCTTCATCCTGGACTTCATCGGATGCCAAAGGTATGAGATCAAGACACAATCATGCCAACACAACATCATTGTCGTGCTATTGCTATTAGGATAAATAGGCCTAGACCAGTGCATAAATAATTATTGTAGAAAGCGAAGTGCCTCAACGCATACATTGTCATCCATCTATCCATCCATCGATTCAATAATTCCTTCATCACTTCATTCATCTATCGAATCATCCATCGATCATTCCCATCCATCCATCCGTCCAGCTCGTCCATCCATCCTCCCTTCTTCCCTACCTCCAGCCATTCGTCGATCCATCCATTCATCCCTCACCAGTCCATCCATCCCTTCTCACTTCCTCTCTCCCTTTCTCCCTTTCTCCATCCACCCATTCATCCTTCCATCCGTCCGTTTGATCCACTCATGCATAGCCTATATAAATACATTACAATGATTTCACACATAGCCTACACATAGGAGCCTATCAATAAGATTCGATATGCTATACTATAATTTTATACAGTCTGCTTAACCGATTCATCTTCTGTGTTCTTGCAAATAACACACAGCCCCACCACAACCGCCACCATCCATCCACATCTCGAGCCAGTGCTTCAAGAGTCTTGGCATTCCACGCGTCTCCTTCAGCTGTCCTCAACCGCGAATGATCCTCATCCTTCGAGCCTTCCACGGCATCGGTCTCTCCCGCAGAAGCATCCAACCATCTCAACCAGCATCAGCAGCCCTACATCCACGACCAGCTCAGCAGCATCAGCATCAGCAGCAGCAGCAGCAGGGTCCTCCTCCGCATCACCAGAGATGCTACTCTGGGCCTGGCTTCGATCCGGTCAACTGCACGTACTGCCCAGGCGACTGCATCGATGACTCGATGAATCCCGTCTACGACTGGTCGACATGTCTGGGGTTCGGATCTTGCGTGCGAACAGTCATGCAGTCGCACATGCCGGCCTGCTCAGGACGAGACAAGTTCAGCGACTATCTGCAGGTCGAATACCAGTGCATCCCAAGTAAGTATACATCGTAAGTGTACATATGCTATGCTCACACATATTGTAATGCGGTCTTGTTGTTCTCGACACCATTGTCTTAATTTGTCTCGATTGCGCTCGATTCGTTTTTAAAAGTCTTGGTCTTCATCTTGAATCCAAAAAAGTATTGGTCTTGGGTTTAAGCTTCAAAGTCTTAGCTTTGGTCTTATAACTCGTGAGGTTTCAGGTCTTCTACCGTCTTCACAACAAGACTATAATTTCTTTAATTATAATTAAATTTTAATATTTATGGTACTTGATAGGTTTGCTCACTATTATAGTTGCTATAATGCCACAAAACGTTGTCGACGGCAATGGCCTTTGTTGTCATATTAAGCTGTCTTTAAACAATAATTGATCCATTCGATATAGGCTAAGTTTGTTGCTTAAAATTTGAACGACAATGACTGTCGCTGACATGTGTTTGGTTCTGTTGCCTCTCTATATGAAGAGACCCGTGTGGTGGACATCTGTAGCCAGACTCAGGATCTGATACCGGAAGTGGGTGGGTTCCTCGCATCACCCGGATACCCGGATGTCTACCCACCGAACGAGGATTGCATCTGTCGGATGGTGGCCGACAGAGAGGACGCTCGTCTCACCCTCGTCTTCTATGACCTCCTCCTCGAAACGAAGAAGGGTCGATGCAGAGCAGACTGGATCATGCTACGGCAGAACGGTTGGTCATCAATAGGGCAGTCCCTAAATCACGGTCAAAAAGTGAAAAAATCACGGCATACTTTTGCAAAAATCCAAAAATTCACGGCACCGTGATTTTCCGTGATTTTTCACATTTTCAGCACTTTTTTGCAAAAACACCTTTAAACTGGTTGCACAAATGAGTATTTATAAATAGGTCTTCACTTGTCAGCAACGTCTTTCACTCCCAAAAACAGAAATTCTTAAATTAATTTAATTATTCCGCGCTGTTTTTGGTCGTCGGCGCCATTTTTGACGTGTTTCGCAACCATTTTTAACGTGTTTTTACAAAAAAAGTGCTGAAAATGTGAAAAATCACGGAAAATCACGGCAAATGGCAAAATTCACGGCAAAGTGCGAAATTCACGGCAAAGGGCGAAATTCACGGTTTCCGTGATTTCCGTGAATTCGTGATTTAGGGACTGCCCTAGTCATCAATCGGATACGAAGCAGTTAATTAAACGACAATCTTACTTACTTCGTTGGCAATTAGAGTCATTGAGGCCTTCAGATGTATTAGAGATAGGCGTACTGATTATAACTGCAAGCTAATCTCCATGGCCATCTTTTACCAATAATTGAATCGAATAGATCTGTCTCTATTGGTGTTGCTGCTGTCATCATCCGCAGATTCATTGGGCCTTGATACAAAGCGATGATGATGATGATGATGATGATGATGATGATGATGATGATGATGGTGGTGGTGGTGGTGATGATGATGGTGGTGGTGGTGGTGGTGGTGGTGATGATGATGATGATGATGATGGTGGTGGTGGTGGTGAATCACCACCACCATCATCATCACCATGGTGATGATGATGATGATGATGATGATGATGATGATGATGATGATGATGAAGGTGGTGGTGGTGGTGGTGGTGGTGGTGGTGGTGGTGGTGGTGGTGGTGGTGGTGGTGGTGGTGATGATGATGATGATGATGATTATGCTGACGATGAATATGATGACTGCGACGATAACAATGACGATGACGATGAAGATGACAATGAAAAATGGCTATGACAATGATGATGAAAATGGCTATATGACGATGAAGATGACAATGACGATGACGATGACGTTGAAAAAGGCCATGACGGATGGTGATGAAAATGGATATAGGATATGACGATAACGATAACAATGACGATAATGATTTTGATGATGCTGATGATGCTGGTGATGACGCATGTAGCGGAAAGACATCGTCACTGTGGAGCGATGATACTAGGCACGAACAACGTCACATCGTCATCGAATACCGTTGACCTTCAGTTCCATTCGGATGGACAAGACAACCGAGTACAGAACTTTAACTACTTCACACGCAAGCTCAAAGGATTCTGGCTTCACTTCAAAGGTACGGATCATGTTAATATGAATATTATTTTCTATGAAATCTTCTCTTATTGCAGCTATTGGGCTAATGTATAATTATTATTGTTATTATTGTTGTTATTATTATTGTATTTCTTCTTCTTCTTATTATTTATTATTTATTGTTGTTGCTTGTTGTTGTAGTTTTTGCTGTTGCTGTGTTGTTATCGGGTGGGGTTATTCACTGTTTAGCTGACCGTGGCGCCAGTGTCCAGATATCATGTCGACAGCTTGACCGAAGTGACCCCGCTGTCCAGGAGTTCGAGGCAGAAGACACGGAATATGACGAAGCGGCAGACGGTGGAGGAAAAAGAAAAGCGGGAGAAGAAGGAGTTGGAGGAATCGGAGGAATGGAGGTTGAGACACAACAGCCGTTCAATGAAACGGTTGGATCTGCAGCGTGGATCAACATTACAGATGGTATTTGACTAAATTGACTTAATCATTGTCAATTGACTTAATCACTGTTGATTGACTTAATCACTGTTGATTGGCTTAATCACTGTTGATTGACCTAATCACTGTTGATGTAGATTTAATCACTGTTGGTTGGCTTAATCACTGTTGATTGGACTAATCACTGTTGATGTAGATTTTTTCACTGTTGATTGGCTTAATCACTGTTGATTGGCTTAATCATTGTTGATTGGACTAATCACTGTTGATGTAGATTTTTTCACTGTTGATTGGCTTAATCACTGTTGATTGGCTTAATCATTGTTGATTGGCTTAATCACTGTTGATTGACTTAATCACTGTTCATTTACATAATCACTGTTGATATAGATTAAATCACTGTTGATTGGCTAAATCACTGTTGATTGGCTTAGTCACTATTAATTGACTTAATTCCTGCTAGTTGACTGATCTGGTGTTAGTTGAATTAATCACCGTTAGTCACGGTTAGTGTCGACTTAATAACGATCAGTATTAATTGACTTAATGACGTAATTTTTAACCACAATCACAATCGTGATCTCGACATTTCTAAAGCGCTACTTAGGAGCAAAGTGCATGGCACCAATTTATTCACGAGCGCTGCATGATATCATTTTGTTTGTAGCTGAAGATGCGCGAAATGGGACATCAGGTTCGGCTGCTGCTGCTGGGAAAGATGCTAATCAGATGACCATCCGGTTTCTTCTCTCCATCATCGCTTCTGTGCTTTGCGTTAAATACTCGACCAGTTGGAGGCTGCGTCTCTAACTGTATACTGTTTGTGAGTGCGCGTGTGTTTATGTGTTCGTAGGTCTACATTGTATGTGCGCGTGCGTCTGAGGGTGTAGCCTACGTTTGATTCTCTATGTTTGTTGGTGTCAGTATCTTTGTACCAGTAGGCTATACCGATGTCAGTCTATACTGTAAATTAGCGTAGCCTACGTAGCCTACATGCGCATGTTTTTGCATGAGACGATCCACTGCGCATGCGCACACAACATATCGACTCCGCTTGGGCCTATTAATTACGCTTGCGAATTGTGCTTTATTGTGCGTTTCAGTATTATAGGTCGATATGTGCTTCGCTGACTGCATGTTTTGCAGGACCCTAGCTGCTTGATTTGAATTGTCAGTTAATTAATTTCTAAGAGCATGCTTCATTGAAATCGTCAGCTGTTTTGCAAGACAATTATGCTTCATTTAAAGAGTCTCTTTTAGTTACCGAAACAATGGGTCGAACTCAGTTTAATCGCGCTGCTTGTACCTTTTATATGGTTTTAATTTTAATAAAATGAACTTAATTAATGTGTGATTACAGTAGGGCCTACTGAAGTTGCATCACCAGCCAGGAACATGCTCAGGAGTCAGGAGGCCAGAGCCTTTTCCAGTTGCAAAAAATGCGCTGTATCTAATGTTCTTGTAATTATTTATGCAAATACCTATATACATACGTACATAGTACATACATACATGCATGCATGCATGCATGCATACATACATGCATACAGGCATACATACATACATACATACATACATTCATATACATACATACATACATACATACATACATACATACATACATACATACATACATACATACATACATACATACATACATACACACACACACATACATACATACATACATACATACATACATACATACATACATACATACATACATACATACATACATACATACATACATACATACATACATACATACATACATACATACATACATGCATAGCCTACGCATGCATGCATGCATACATACACGCATGATGGACTGTATGACATTATGGCCACTGGCACCATATCGTCTAGCGTCGAGAGATCTCGAGCTTGCACATTGTTTTATACCGGTACGCTTATTATTGGTAGGCTACAATTCATGCGGTATGTTTCAAATGCCAAGTTGCCAACATGGACCCCACAACTGCAATTAGACCAGAGAGGCTAAATGAGTGGGGGTGGAAGGAGACAGAGCTAGAGTTTCCCTACACGGGGTCATTATAATATGAACTAAATTGATTGTCATGTCAAAACTACTCTTGAAAATAAGTTGATTCTATTGAATTATTGGCGATGTAGAAATCGAATCTTTGCATGATTTATGACTTTTTATGAATGCAGACTGTCGCAAACTCTTTCAGAATCGATGAACTCAAGACAGCAGAAAGAGGTATACATGTACATAGACAGATAAAAAAATAAATGGCAGTCAGACAGACAGACAGACAGACAGACAGACAGACAGACAGACAGACAGACAGACAGACAGAGACAGCCATGTATACGTACATAGACAGCACGAAGTAGCCTATAGGCCTTTGGGAAAAGATGCGACGTCTGGCGGTGATAATAATTGATGTGATTGGTGACAACTGTTGTTGGCGACACATGTGTCGTGCCATTCATTAGCTACCTGTGCTTCGGAGCCTGAACATTCACGTATACAGAGAAACAAAGAGAGACAGACAGACAGACAGACAGACAGGCAGACAGACAGACAGACAGACAGACAGACAAGCAAAAGTCACGCATAGACTGATTGTCTGGAATGGTTGTCCGCACGAGCAAGACAGTGTCTACGTGCAGTTTGTATCTCCTATAGGCCCTAATAGGTAACAGCATTTATGTCTAATTGCATTGCACAGCAGACAGACATGCAACACATGTTTTCTTTCTTCACATGGACGAACACCCAGACTTGACGTAGCGCTCGTGAACAAGCAATAGGCCTAGTATACCGTATACACCTACATGTAGCTTATGAGAAGTGCTTTAGCAATGGCAAAGGCCATGATTACGAGATTTGCGCTACATGAAATTAACACGTCTAGCTGGCTGGAAGGAGACCAAACAGTTGCAGGTATTCGGAGTTTTTTTCGACGATAAGCTTACCAATAAACGGAACGTCAAAGTTTGAATTAAGCTTAATGCTGCATGAATTAAACAAGAATCTACGATGGCGCTACATAACGCAGATATAATATAACCTACTTCAGACTTTAGCAATGAACTCTTCTGAGTAGCCTATGGACAAGTGCAACTGGCGCTCTATAAATGATCCGCCTGAACAGAATGAATGACGTCTTTAAATAATAGCCTATTATTAGCAAGTGCGGAAGCTAGCATTGCGTCTTTCAATTCAGTGTCCTGGACACTTCTTCACCGGACCGTTAACATAAAATAGGTCTAGGCCTATATAATTAAGCTTATTTTGACGAATGAAAACTGAGCACTTGTTCGAAATGTTGCTTCTTATTCGGATAATATTATCTCTTCAGACTGTTGTAAGTTTTATTCCATCCGAAGCCACATCGTTACGATACGGTGAGTTGATCAATTTAATTATTTTTATACTTTTCTTAGAGTTTTTCCTGTAAATGCTTATAGATTAATTATTCATTCCTTCATTTCATTAGATGAATTTGTGTTGCGCCTTTTCGGAGGATACCAGGATTACCAGGACGGCCAAAGAAGATCCACTGTCATAAGACGAGAGAAGAAGGAATGCTTGAGAAGGGGTTCTATAGAAAGGGAGCGCAGTTTCAATTAGTCGATAGGATTCCAAGTCGATAAAATTCCAAGTCGATAGAATTCCAAGTCGATAGAATTCCAAGTCGATGGAGATTCAAACTCGACAGAGTTCCAAGTCGAGAGAATTCCAAGTCGAGAAAGTTCCAAGTCGATAGAATTCCAAGTCGTTAAAGTTCGAAATCGATAGAATTGCAAGTCGATAAAGCCTCAGATCAATAAGTGCCATAGTGACCGAGTCGACAGAGTTTCAAGTCGATAGAATTCCAAGTCGATAGAGATTCAAAATTTGATGAAGTCCCACGTCAATAGTGTTCCAAGTCGACATGCAGAGGTCAGTGGCGGATCCAGAACTGTTTCAAGGGGGGGGCCAAAATCTGAGATTTTGGACGGGAAAAAGGAAACATTTTTCGAAAGTTCGAAAAATAGTGACCGGTCGTTGAGGAAAAAAGTACTTTTCATCCGCCAAAAAAGTTGATGACCTTTTTTTTAGTCATCTGGCAAACTTTTCGGGAAAATTATACCATTTCATCCGCCCAAAAAAGTTGATGACCTTTTTTAATCATCTGGCTAATTTTTCGAAAAAATAATCATACCGTTTCATCCGCCAAAAAGTTGATGACTTTTTTTTAGTCCCCAACTTGAAAACCGAATGGGGGGGGGGGGGCCACGTTCCATAAAATTTTCTAAATAGGGGGCCAATATCCATTACACCCATATTCGTATTGCTAATTTCAGACCAAATGGGGGGGCACGTCCCATGGCAGTTTTCGATGGGGGGTCATGGCCGGATTGGCCTCCTGGATCCGCCACTGGCAGAGGTTCAACGTCGGTATAGGCAGGCCTATAGACCACTTTGGCTCCAATATTATATTCTGTAGACAGCTCAATCAATAATCGTCTACAATTGCTATTTTACAGTAAATCAACTATAATTGTTCCCTATTTGACCATACCGGTATTGTCTCATCCCTTCGAAATATTATTTCCAGTCAATTCCGCACCTGTGAGCTGGAATGCCCTCGAGACTCGAGTAGCCAGCCAGTGCTTCCACATCCACGGGGTTCCGACGCTGAATCTCCGTTGTCCAAGCGGTCAGTTGATCTACGTCCAGCAGGCCTTCTTTGGGTCATCATCGGTCAACACATCGTGCAGGTACAGCCGTCTCGAGGGCGCTGACCACTGCGTCCAGCTGACCCAGCTGCATGACTCCTGTAACGGACAGTACCACTGTATCATCTACGTCAGCAACCCGTACCTGATGAATTGCAGGGCGTACGCCATTTACCTTCAAGTCCAGTACACATGCGTACCAAGTCAGTAGGCTATATTAATATATATTAATATAGTATATTATATTATATTTAATATATGTTATATTATTTATTATGTCAACTTTGCAATTGTCATTAGAATTAATTTATCGATCATTATAAAGTATTCACCATTTCAAAAATTAATCGTTAAAAGCAGTTTGGCAGTTTATAGGCTAAACAAAGATTTAACGAAGACAACCAGAAACATAATAAAAATCATTGTCTTAAAATGGCGCCTAATAAGCGGGTTCGACAACACAATGATCAATCAATCAATCAATCAATCAAGCGATCATTCGATCAATCAATCAATCAGTCAGTCAGTCAGTCAGTCAGTCAATCAAACCTTTTGACCAACATAGGCCACGTCTACCGGAAGTACAGTTAGGTTTATCATTGCATTGAACATGGATAGTAGGCCTAGCCTATTGGTGGTTTGGAAAAAATTAAAATTCCATAGTTTCCCGATTGATTGCAACTGTCAAAGACTTCGCAAACTTACATTATTTAAGACTCGCGCGTAGGCTACGTGTTTACAATTTTGCTAGAATTGACCTTTAGCCTATAATTAGTGACCCCTGACCCGACCCACTGCGCACGCGCACACGACATAAGTAACATACATTAAATTGTAGGCCTATAGGCCTACTGTGATTATAGAAAATTGCATATTTTGATTTTTGTATGAATGTACACGCTATGTTCTGTTCTCATAATTATGATGTTCCCGCAGTGCGTTTGCAGGCGGTTCAATAAAACACATACTTACTTACTTTTTATCGATTCCGCATAAATCATATATGTCACAGAGTCATCATCAATCGACGTCTGCAGTGACGTCAGCCGAGCGTCCGTCCATAAATCACAGCAGGGAGGCGTCTTCCTTCGATCGCCAGGCTACCCGGATGTCAGCTACTCGGACGGTCTGTCCTGCTCCTGCCACCTGGCGACCGGTGACCATCGTCTGGTCGTCAAAGTCCTCGATCTTTCGCTGTCCGATCGGGACTCATGTGAGGCGGAGTTCGTTCAGTTGACGGCGGGGGGGACACCCGAGGGAGGAAGGCTGTGCGGGCGATACGAGAGGGGTCAGCTGGCCCAGAAAATGCACCTCGAAGGGTCAGAAGCGACGGTTGCCTTCAAGACTGATGGCCAGCACCACGATCGAGGATTCTGGATGCACGTCCAGGGTAAAACCAGATCTAATTAATATCACTGTAGCCTGTAGGCTACAACAATGGTGTAAAAACAAAACTTAGTAGGCCTAGGCCTAGAAACAATTAGCCTAATGAATCTAATGATCATTAATTTTTGTCAATCATGAAGATACCTAAACACTTATAAACACTCTGGCTATTAGATTATCTCATATAGGCTAGTTATGCCATGTCTTCAATAATAATGATCTTCTTGCAATTTTTGCACAAAATTAATTAGACCTAATTGAGAAAATAATTATTACATCAGAATCGATATCTGATTTTTTTGTCGTTCAGGGTCAGAAGGCGGACCCGTAAGTGCGATCTGTGGACCAATGGCCATCAGCAGAAACAAGTCGCCTAGCAACGCTGCGCCGTTGCCTAGCAACACAGCGCCGAGCAGCCAATCGCTGCCGCTCGTTTGGACAAGGTCAGGCAATCGAACGATGACCAATCGGATGGCGGAAGTGACCAGAAAGGTCCTTGACCTTGAACTGGTACAGCATGAGCAACCACTGAAGTCACATTCCATCCTGGAATCATCACCATCTACCATAACAGAGGATGAAGTAATTCAGGTGATGATTCGATCATCGACTAATGACGTCGGCAACTTCAAAGAGATTCGCGATGACAATGGCGGTCCCTTTGAAGAGGCGCTTCAAAGCTACGATTTCGGAGCAGTCAGAGATTTCATGAGGAACAACTCTCATGAAGGTAAACTGCAGAAACTTCTGTTGCGCTTTTTAAAGGTGCTCTGTAAATGAATGATTAGGCGTAAAAAAATTGTTGTGTTTCCGGTAACCCGACCGACCCATTTTTACGGCCGCGACTCAAATATTTTGGTAAAAATTTTTTATTAAATTTTTTTTTCCAAACAAAAATTTTAATTTTTTCAAAAAAATATTTTTTTAACATTTGTGTTGACATAACATAAGAGACGTCAACAAAATGAAATTAATAGGACTGTTTCTAGAGCAGTTTTAGGTGCAGACAGTCGGGAAATAGGCAGTCTATACTGGCTTAGAACACGTACTTTGTTTCAGCGTGCATAAAAGACTTTACTATGAAGGCTATGTATGTGTGTGCTTTAATTTCCATTTCAGCTCAACTGGTGGCATCTCTCGTCCTTGGTCTCATCAGCATCCTCTCTGTGGTCGTCGTCATAGTAACGGCCACACTAAGAACCAGACTGCGACAATGATCGACATTATCAGACATTCTCGATAGTGGCCATTCGAAGCGCAAGTGGCTGGTTTTGCATGTGATCAAAGTCATGAGTGATCAAGCAAGGCAGACACTTCATCTGGGGGCAATGTGTACGCGCATAATTGTACATCCATTACCATAAATACGTGCATGCATGTCTTGTGATTGAAATGAATGAACTTGGAGAAATTCAACATGCACAGAGGCAAAAAAAGAAACATTGCGCTTCTCTGGGCAGCTGCATGTGCCAACGCTTATTTTTGAAGAAGTAAGCAAGTACAGCTATTACTAATTATCTACGAGAAAGAAATGTTCAGAATTTTCGTAACTTTTGCCACATTTATTTATTTCGTCCAACATATATTACAGCAATACAATCTCACAAGCTTAAAATGAATAAAAGATGTGTAAATCATGATAACAATAATTAGTTATGGTGGCTTTCTTTCGTCTCCTAAAGTCAGATCAACGGAACATGAATATCTGCACGCAACAATTGTTCATAAAATGACGCATTGCAAAACAAATCCTGGCGTATAAATCGTCAGCAACACCAATAATTCCAACTGTAGTTCAGCTTTGGAAAGCAAATTGGTTACATGACGAGTGTGTCAAAAAGCAGCAAATAGATCTATCGAGAGAAACACACATTCAGAATTATTTTTTTAAACCTATTCCCATGATCTCTCTCTCTCTCTCTCTCTCTCTCTCTCTGCCTGTCTGTCTCTCTCAGTTCCTTTCATTCCTTTTCCTTTCAGACCGTCGGTCGACAAGGTTTCTCCATTCAGCACGGTTGGCTGCGATATTTGCTGCTTCATTCCAGTCGATACCCATCTCCATCAGATCCTCCTTGAATGTGCTTATCATCAGACTCCCATGATAAATGTCGTAAATTGCACGTACACATCTTTATCTGAGCACACACACCTACACACACACCTACACCTACATCAGGGGTGCTCAACCTTTTCGTCAGTGTCGGCCGCATCAAAGGCTCACATTCTTACCACGGCCGCCTATGTTTAATCTATAGTCCCCTCCTCTGGGTGCGGGGGTAAAATCGAGGTTTCTGGGAGGGGCAAAGGAGCGTCCGGCAGACGATCGCTGTGGCGCGTGACGCCGAGAAGGAAAATGAATGTTTGAACGTTTTGAATTTCAGCAGTGAGTGGGTGATCTATTCATGAAGTCAGATAAATGCATGATCAAGGTTTGAGCCCCATGCAGCTTTCTACGCCACCTGTTTTCCACTCTGCCCTACACAGATACAGTTGTATCCTACGTTGTAACCTAATATACTTGAAAATTATCTGTGGTGTAAGTTTCATTGGTCACTCTCTCCCGTCAGCAGCGGTCATGGCTGACGGTCGACCCTGCTTGTACAATATCCACTCATTAGTGGAGGAATCTTGGTCCGTATCGTATGCAATGATTCACTTCCGGGGTTGACCCGGCTGGGTATGAAATATTAGTACTCTGACGGGTTCTTTGAGGTACAGCTGGAGGACACATAGTATACGCAGCTGATACCTCTAAGATACGTGCGCACATGAGACGGACATAATGTGGGTGCGCCCGCGCGTTCATGTAGCCTACGTAAGTGTGTGCGTACGTGTGTGCTTCATGGCCTGCACTAAAAAGCACAAATGCAACTATCTGCTTCACATAACATTAGTTTCAAAACAATGAAATAAAAATATTCATGAATTTATCTACAAACGGCCGCCAGTATGTTGTAGTTGGATTTGCGTCCACGGCCGCCAATGATTCCTCTCACGGCCGCATGCGGCCGTACGGCCGCAGGTTGCGCACCGCTGACCTACATGAATGCTAGTATAAGTGTGTGTATGTATGTGAGCATTTATACAGCTTTGCTTTATTAAATGATTGCTGAGACAAATCCATCATAAAAAACATTCCAATTTAAGAAAGAAACTCGTTGATCTACAAGCGATTATAGCTGTTGCTTGGGTGCTTAACATTGACAAAGTGTAGATTATGGCAACAGTATCTCTCCTGTCCAGTTATCGGCGATGTAAACTTAGTTCGGTGGTTCGTACGCGTGTAGAAGAGGTTGAAGCCCGAGTTTCGGAGGCCAATCAGCGTCTTCATCATGAACGCCATCGTTTCCACGCTTGACCAGGTACAGACGTGGTCAGGGCGGTCATGGATGTCCATCTCTGGCGTGTGAACCTCCAGTGCCAGCTGTCGCACTTGGTTGATCAACCGTGTTGATATGAGGTCGTACAAGACGGGCCACTCGGAAAACTCAATGTCCATCTTCAGATAGTCGATTGTTTTCTGCAAACGAAGACAATGAAGAAATTTTAATTGTTTACAGAAATGCGATATTCATTGTTGTTCTTAAGACCTGCTTGAATTGTTGACTCTATTATGGTTTACTAACGATTTTGAAGTTTTTTTTTAATGTGCTACATAAATGAATAACCAGATACACTCACATATGATTTGCACATGCCTCTCGTGGGACCTTGCACACTGGGAGCGCCTCTGATCGGTTCACCCTACTTGACAAAATGAGATATCAAGACTAATACTACAGTTATAAAATGAAGTACAAATACCCTAATAAAATGAAGTACTAATATCTAATACGAGAGTCATAAACTGGAGTTCTAAGATGTTAATTATTATTTTAAAAAATAAAACTTGTAACGTGAGCAAGGTCACACCAAGATGTGAATCTGAGGCGGAAAATAATAAAATAAAGTAAGTACCAAGATAATAAAATAAAGTAAGTACCAAGATAATAAAATAAAGTAAGTACCAAGATGCTACAGTTAAAGATCAAATACAAAGACACTAACAAAATCAAATACTACAACGATTACCCGACTTATAAAGTGAATTATCTGATACTAAGAGTTTTAATAAATGAAGATATTAATAAAGTGAAATGTTGAGACACTAACGCCCTCGTGACCAAGATCCTTCATGATATTCTCCAGACGACGTAACCTCCAGTTTCCCCTATTAACGGTCGTTTCAATGCTGTCGATTCCATAATTGTGGAAGTAGCCATTGGCGGAATACTGATGCGATTCAACCTGCATGCTGAAATCAAGCGAAACGTTTGAAAATAAAAGTTTTATTCAATCAAACCTAAAATTTCGTACACACCGGTTGTGGCATAAATTTATATGTGCAGCAACTCAGCATTTTTACATATCAGAGAAGATCAGGTTAATTTCCGTACTTTGCGAATTGATGCGGAAGCTTCTCCATGATTGAATTAGGATCCCCTCGTTTTTAAACAAGCCTCAACTTCGGTTCCTTTTACTTCAATGCTTCTATTTTGAAAGTAAGTAAGTAAGTAGACCAATTGCTAGATGCACTGCTAAAATAATGCACAAAGCATCAATTGAAGGTGTAAATGCTGATCCACATAATATTATAGTCTATTGATAGAAAATATCCACATAATCTATTGATAGAAAATATCCACATAACCTATTGATAGAATATATCCACATGATCTATTGATGAAAAATATCCACATAAATCTATTGAAAGAAAATATCCCCATAATCTATTTATAGAAAATATCCCAACCTTGGATCGAAGGAGTGAACTTCACAGGTAAGAAGCTCTTCAATGGCTTTCTCAAAGCGAAAATCGTTGTTGATTCTGAAGAATAGAAAAGACAAAATGCCATGCAGAGCAGCCAACATCTCAATAACCAATATATATTTGGCTACATTTCAAGCTGTGGAGAAGAGAAAATATCGGACCATAATCATGGTGGATATTATTTTAGTACCAATTAATAAACTTGAATCGAAATAACAGTCCACACTCATTATATCTGTTAGACAGACTCAGTAATGATTGGTTGACTGACTGACTGACTATCTTCCTGAATGACTGGTTTCACAGCATAGCAGCACAAAGGCAGGCTTATATCAAATGTAAACAATAAACAATGCAATGCCAACAATACTATTTACAACTAAAGTTTAGATTCAGGATATATTAACTTTGACCAGTCATAAATAAACACAATCAGATAACCTAGAATATAGAAAGAGAGGCTTCAGAATGAGAGCTGGAAATAGTTCTTACTCCTACCCGAAGGAATAAACGAGGCACGGTTGTCGAATGTTAAAGCGGGGATCCAGACAGACGTCCCAACCACCTTCTTCTGGCGGACCGAGATGCTCCTGGTCCTGGCAATTGACTGTCATCGTGCTCACAAAACTACGAGAGAACATTTAACATGAAATGCTAGATCTACTCGTCTCCCAGATTTAGCTACCTGTTCTGTATAGTAAGTAAGTAAGTAAGTATGTGCTTTATTGAACCGCCTGCAAACGCACTGCGGGAACATTGGGCAAGAACAGATTATAGTGTGTACAATCATAAAAAAATCGAAATATGCAATTTTCTATAACCATAGTAGGCCTATATAACTAAAAAAATTGCTCTACAACGTTTGTAGAGCGTACGCTTGAATATGATATGATTATGAAGTTCGATGTTAAACTGAGTAGAATTAGCCGTATGTGTTCCGTTTATGTGAGAGGCCAACCTAGATGGCAGTGGGACATTTGACTATATTGGATTATCCTATTGACGTCAGCACATAGAATGCTATTGGTCCAACTACCATAATTGATTTGTTTTTGGGTGAATCAATATGTGGTTTCAATCAATCAATCAATCAATCAATTAGTCAATCACAAAGTCAATGATTCACTATAAAACACCAAAAATTACTGTCACAGCACTAATTCAATCTCACATGTACTACAATCATACTACAATCACATTGATTAGTAGCTGAATAGCTGTAATCACATTCAAATTCCCAATTTCATGGGTGACAGCCACGGCACCTAGTGTCTGAAATATTTCAATAATTTAGTAATACTCACTAAAAGAAGTCGTTTTCCAGATCATAGAAGTTATTTCCCATTGACTTAAGATAATCCCGCATCTTTTGTTCATTTGGCAATACAATCTAAAAATAAACAGGAAATCCAGTAGGGCAATGATGTACAGCTAACAGAACATAATCTTAAAACTGTTTGAAATTTATTCTCCAGTGTGGTGTAAAGCAAAATATAATTAAGCATGATTTTAGCAGAATGAAGCAATGGAATATGTAGTCCTACCTGAATCTGAAATACACTAATTTTGTTTCAACCTAAGTCTGCAACTGATTCGAAACTTCTGCAACGACATTTTCTAGAGATAATTACTTTATTGATCATCATAATAGCAGTGTAACACATTTCCTGTACAGCCGCACAAAATTGACATCAAAGGATAAGCACATGGTTCCGCCATCTAAGTTACCCACTTCAGAAGAATTCTCATCACTAAAAACACACCATGCATCAACGTACGTGTCACGTGACCTAAGGTCACTGGATCAGTGACAATTACTTCTGTAAATCGAAGTCGCTGAGCAATATTATGCGCGGACTTGCCCTTGAAAGGTCTTTACAAAATGATCGCTTGAGTTGTAAATCAAACCCATACTCGCCGAGTTAGAGACCGAGCCCTCTATTCAAACGTCAACTTTTGCTAAATGCGATCTCGTAGAGACATGCTTACAAGAATGAATGCCTGAAACCATAACATTAATGCCACACGTAGCTAGAGGCCTAGGCTATCCTCACCTGAGCGATCTTAGTTTTGCAACTGATAGACGAAGTGAAAAATACTGGCGGTTTGAAGTATTGACGAATCCATAAAATAACGACGATCAGACCAACAACAGTTAGAACCCTTAAAAGATATCTTCCTGGTACGTGCTGTCTTAATGCACCACGAAATTGCAACCAACGAAATTCTAATCTTTTTAAAGACTTCATTTTCGTAGAAGGCATGCTTTTCGCAGCAAAACCAACACCTGTAAGATGTGTGCGCCAGAAGCCGTTCTTAGCAGCCTTACTGTCAATTATTATTGCACTAACGTAAACATACAGCGTTCTGCCTGTTGTTTAATTGAATTAAACAAATATAGATACATCTTTGATATGCCAGTTTCAGTTTGACTCAATAGGTTTTTTTAATGTGGCCATATTTTCGTCGGTGATTATGAGGCATAGCCATATCGCACTTTCTCATAAAAATGCAAGGCGGGAATCTTGAGACCGTTACTTTGCCCTGTGTGTCGCGGATTCATTTATTAAAATTATAACCTTTTTACCCTACTGCAATAATACTCATACAGTACTGCCAGCGCCAAACCTGGTGAAGGACGACGCTAACAATCTCTGTAATATCACAGTTTTCTATAACGCGCTTTTGTGCAAGATTTCTATTTTGTTTAGGCGTGCCAGAAATGACAGTTTAATAATAATAAAAGTAGAAATCAAGAGTTCTATAAGATACAATTGATGTCAGATAATACTTACTTACGTTTATTCTTACTCTCGTTCTGCCTTGTTTGGAGGCGGAGCATCTTTACGATTTCGAACGCATGTTGCATGCCTTCCAGTTATTATACTTTTATTTCTACCGGTGAAATTTCTCTTTCAACAGTTGATGCAAAAAACTGTTCAAAACCTATGAAAAACAGATGGAGTACTGTGCAGAAGTAGCCGTATTTCAGTCGGCCTGCGCTTTAGCTGATACGGTATGTACAAATTCACAGCGCCGAAAAAGCGGCGTCGCGGGAACCAGCTTATTCGCAGGCGCTTAGTCAAAACAAAGTTGATGGAGAGAGGTCAAAATCGATAGTCAAAAGACTGTTAAGGTGGATGTTATTTAGGACTTGAACGGCGACGGAGTCTGCATTTACCCAAAAAACAACAACGAACAACCGCAGTTTTTCTTTGTAGACCGTGTGATGTAATGTAACGACACTGCTCACGGCTGCGCTTGACTTGCAGCTTGAACTCAAAATACTGATCTTGCTGTTTTTAAAATTTCCTTATTTATTACTACCCTCTCACCATAATCAACTTTTATTAGTATAGCGTTTAGTTGATGCCAAAAACTTGACTTAAAACGGCGATTTATAGTTCTGGACTCGTGCGTGTCGTCAATTTGCAGCACATACGGCTTAGAATAATTGTGCAGTGAACTATTGCATGTATGCTGTTAATATACAAGTGCATAAAATTATATATAAATTATAGTTGGCTGTGAGTCTATTTATAATGTAATTGTCTATGTTGAGTTTTAGGGCATTGCATTTGGATGTCAGTTATAAATGTGCACTTTATTCTTATTTTTCTTGTGTCATCAGATGCAGTGGAGTTGTTTGTTGTTTTAGTCATACCCTGGTGGTCTAAAGGAATTCAAGAGATACGGCCATGACACAGAATGTGTGCGTAAAATTGTCGGTTACTCTGTTGCTGAAATAACGCATGGTCTTGGCTCTGACCTGCCGTGCTCACAGGCAGACCACTGGAATTTGATGCTTACTGCTTTGTCCACGTGGAGAACCATTTCCTGTGTTCCGAAGCTCAATGCTGTCCTACCAGCGGATGATCTTGTGACCGATTTCGTCCAGCTGTTGCCTGAATGGAATTTTTCATTTTTCTACGACCTCATCAAGCATAGCAATTGGATCCAGCAATTCTTGCAGGTAGTTATTACTGTAATGTAATTTGAAGATATGTTAACTAAGCTTATAAATTTAGAATGCTGCAATCTGATTCACAGATCAATTTTGATGTATGGAACACCAGAGTGTGGATGTGCAACTAATGTTAAAAGAATAAATGGGTACATGCTTGCGTTCATTCATACATATTCAGCGACAAATACAATCCCTGTGGCTGTCCCTGCGACATGGAATGGGCTCCGTGTTATCCTTCATCAAATACCTAATATTGGTCTTTCTGCCTCATTTCTCTCTCTTCCTAAAACTCTCTTATTCGACCGGGCAGCGCTCGCTCCTGAGTAGAAAACCTTGAAGGGGTGCTATATCAAATTGCTGACCGAGTAAATAAATAAATAAATAAATTTGTTTTCGAAACAGGTCGTCGATGCCACAAGGAAAACGGCTGGTCTTCTTCTTGTTCAATTGGTATTAGATGAGTTGAATGGAGACACTCTTGATGCTGGTGACATTCAGATCATCACGGGAATACTCGAGTATTTTTCCGTAATCGAAAACAAGTACATGTCCTGTTTGACCGCAGGGAATAACTCTGAAGACAATGGACTGGAGATGGGAGACAATGCACAGGGTGATTCTGCAGCGGTTCCACCCAGCACAAAGAGACAGTCATCCGGCGCTGCAGGTAGGACGTCTGGCAGAAAGCAAGACTTTAGCACGGCCATTCAGAACGGACAAGAGAAACTCCGCATTCTGATGTGCGACGAAAGTTTCGTGAACGGAACAAGCGATGCCGGAACGAAAGCAGGCAGCAGAAACATCTCCACTTCGGGCATGGAAGATGAGACCAGTTTGCAAGAGGCTGACAAGGAGGAGGAGGCTGCAATCATCGAAATCCTCAGGAAATGTTTCGAGAAGGCGTTGTCGGTCGACCTGTCGAAGTTGACGTGCATTTCCGACTCTTCACGGCTGCTGATCGCCGTCTTAAACATGGCGAACTTTATTGTCGGTGGATCGGTTGTGGTGTTCAGAAACCACTGTCTGTTTGAGTCTTACTCTCTGCGTCCACAACACGTGGATCCAGATCGTAGAAAGGCAGGATCTCGAGCGATGACCGACAGCGAATTCGATCGATTGATTGCTCTGAACATCGTGGAACGCCCGTTGCTGTATGTCGAATCACCGGGATTTCCCGATCCTCTCCTTACCGAGTGCTTGGACGGAGTAAATAAAATCATCGCGACGTTTTCCGAGAGTCTTCTGCCGGTCAGGGACTATCTTTGCCAGACGTCGGGAGCGATCGATGTGTCCGGTGTTTTGGTCGTACATCCGGTGTTGCGTCTAGATTGTTATCGCAGAATCATCTTGAACGCGTACGGCTGTCTGGCTGCTTGCGTTGGCGAAACTGAAGTGGATGGTTTTCAGCAAAGCGTCCAGTTCTTAGCGGATCTTTGTGTGAGTCGCGTCTCGCAGTGTGTTCAGAGTTTAGATTCGCTGAAGGAAGATCCTGTGATGGAATTTGAGCGTGCGTTGGTCGTGATTGAAGAGAACTTTGTGGGTGGCAAAGGTAGGTTCATCGTCTGTTAAATGTTTTTGTTTCTTTGAAGAAATGGCATGGTCTTGTGAAGTTTTTACCATATGTCTCTCTCTTGGAAACTTATATGGCCGGTTGTGCCTCTGAGTAGGTCTCTTGAAGAGGCGCTATATAAATTATCTGAATGAATGAATGAATTGTATGGCATTTATTTCAGTCAGCCAACTGATCGCTGTGAGTAACATCATGGAATTATTTTATATAAATATTACAAATTGATAGTGTTCAGTTTTAAGTTGATGTGATGTCCAGCTGGATAAAGCAGAAGATGTTCTACATTGTTCACTCATTGGTGATCCTTCTAGTAATTTAGTCAGATATTACGCTGACTTTTTATTTTCAATTGCTGCTCGGCTGGCTAAGGCAAGCGCTGCATTCAGGGGCTCTCGCGACGACTGTGGAACAACCATGGCATCCATGTGCTGTTTTGGTTTCCAAAGGTTGCCTTGTTTCTTGACATTTGAAACATCTAGCTGAGCTTTGCAATTCTTTTTTGTTTGTAGAACATTTCGACTGGTTGATTGAAACTGATTGCATTGAGATAATGAAAGATCCAAGGTTAGTTGTCACTTTAGTTTGATTCCTTATTTTAGTACGAGACTAAAGTACGTTGATAGGTAATTAAAAGAGAAAGAGAATGAATGAGAAGTTCTTTCGGTTAGTGTGACTGTCGTCTGATTGGCACTTGTGGGTATGATTTAATTTCTTTTACCTCTCCCTCTGCATGTAACAGGGTGAATTTCCTACCGTGCAGTAGATTTGTGTCTGTGTTATAATATAGCATTATCAAAGTGGTTCCTTTGCATACACACCTCGGCAGCATCATTATGCTTTTTTGGTGGTTGGTTATAAATCTACCTGGAACCAATTCCCTTTCTTATCTTCACTTTGCCTTAGATGAGGATGATCTGCTTTTATATATTTATTTATTGCTGATATTATCAATGTTTTAATATTTGAATGTTTCACAGGTGGTTGAAATGTCTGGTAGACCACTGGGAAAGCTTCCTCGTTTTGAAGACAGACGCTGTTCTTAACCTTCTACGTGCATTAAAAACGTTGAGGCTACATCTACGTGAAGAATATTTAAATAGGTTGCAGCAGGTCAGTTTTCCTGCGTCACACATGATGCTGTAGGTTGTTGATTACTTTATTCAAGTCTGTACATTGTTTACTTTATTAAATAATTGATTGATCCGTAACTTACTAGATCAAAACTTGCTGCGGTGTTGTCGTTTGGAGTTATAAAAAGAACCATGATGTAACGAGATCTTGTTTTGTGAGCTCTGGTGTATGTATCTGTTAAAATATTTAGTGCCCCTTCAAGGCTATCTACACAGGTGTGCTTTCTCGTAGTCCAACGACTGCTAATTGGGCAGTCTTTTAAGTTAGTCAAGAACATTTGCCTCTGCTGAGCTACGGCGCTATATAAATCGTCTTGTTATTATTATTATTATTATTAACATTGTGGTATGACCTGCAGGCTTCTGGTTACTTAACATGGAGCCTATTAATTTATTAAAACCTTGTAGCTATTCGCTTCACTTTAAAAGTTTGATATGGTGCATTGTTATCTCATGTCTTGTGTGTTAGACACTGGCTTTGATTACCAGGATTTATTGTGTGCTATATATTTTTATACAAGCCATATACGCTTTTTTGTTGCAGTTGATTCTGAAAGTCTACAGTCGTCTGCCACTGAACGAGCAAATCGACGTCTTGACGCTGCTCTACGCAGGATCTGAGCCGAGTCCTTTCAACGTTGATTCAAACGACTTTGCGAAACAATTGCTCAACGCTCAGAGCAAACTCATGACAAGCGATGTGCAACATATCGACGACACAGATGTGAGCAATTTTAAGAATTTACCCTTCAATTTCTCTGCCTTGTTTGCTTTCCTTGGTAGTGTGGTAGTTAGTGTGTGGGAACAGTGGGCCTGTCGACCCAGGGTGAGAGCCCTGAGGGGTTCAGACCCATGCTTGGACAGAAGGTGGATTGGTTAGAATGCTTAGAATTAATTGATTTATTGATCCCTCGTTGACCCTGTTGGCGGAACCTTTTACGTCCCTCTGGGTTTGCCTTTTGACGCGGTTACATCATTGTAGCAATATGAACTATGTGAGGGACTGTGTTTTGTGTATACAGTGAACAATAAAGTATATATATATAATTATATATTGATTGATCAGTGCTTGATTATGTTACTTCCCTGTTGCTATTAACGTGAGGTCATTATAACTCGTTTTACTAAACTGCCATTTTTATTGTAAATTTAATTTAATCAGAATTCTGTTTTCTTATCTTGCAGGTTGTGAATGATTTTTCATATCTGGTCTTCCAACGACCTCTGGAAACTCTCGAGAGATTGATTCTCGTCGCTGCCAAAAATAAACAACATGTTGATCTTGTTGCCAAGGTAGATGAATTATATGAACTTTGATTGAAGTGTCACATAATTAGCTGAGGTGACCTTTTCCTGAGACAACCTCTCCTATTAGGTACCGTACATTGCAACAATCTTAACTTCTGGCTTGCATTGATACACCTTTCCTTGTAGGGTACCTTGAGGCAACCTTTTGTTGGGATTACCTAGTGATGATCTTTCATTGGGGGGGGGGGTTACCTTCAGACAACCTTATGTTGCAAGTTGTCTGGTGACGATATTTCATTTTGGTGGTTACCTTGAGACACCCTTTAGGTTTGAGACAGTTTCTTTGGTATTTGCAGATCTGATCTAGAGGTGGATGTTGCAGGCTCGCAGCCAATTGTTTGGAGTTGGTCATTGTTATCCTGTTGTGTTTGTAGATGTTTCTTCGGTTGCCAACCTTGACAGAACTCGAGAACAAAAATGGCGACCTCGTCTTTTTCGAGACCGTTAGTCATTGGTTGTGGATGGCCGAGACGTTCAAAGATGAAGAACACAACGCCATTGCACTGTGTCGCCATCTGCTCAAAGTAATAAACTTATTTTGATAATCTATCTATGACAGTATTGTGTTATGATCTGTGGCTTGTTACGAGTTGCCATTAAGGACTCAGGAGCATGAACAAGTGCGTTATTGCCTCTCTTTATCCCTTTGCATGAACAAGTGCATTACTACTTATTTTTACTTCTTTGCATTTAAGCAAGTAGTGCTTATTATTAAAAAACTCTATTATTAAGAAAGTGGTTATTATTAAAAAAACTCTAAACTAAAAACTTTCCTCTTTGAGTCTACCTATAGAGTGTTATAGAGTATAGATAGTTTTAATTACCACCGAACTTCAATGTGCACTTCTGAGATTTGTAAGGAGGGCATTATCAAATTTCAGTTGTATTGTATTGTAATAACAATAATAACAATAAATAGTAGTAAAATAATATTCATGCGTGCATTTGTCATTTGTAGTCCGACTTAAACGACCGCTCGCTGCATTTGACTCAAAAATTCCTACAGCGTTGCATCGTTTTGCACGCAAGTCAACTCAACATGAATCTCAACAGCGCAGCCAATCTGCTCTACGCCGATCTCACTCTCGAACTCATCCAGGTCGTGTGCGAAAGTCTCGCATTGCGAAGACCGAAACTTGCGTCTCTGGTGGAGTCGCATTGCGTCGCTCCATTGATGGTCTGGTTGTGTCAGGTCGTCGACAGCTGTCGCAATCTCTGGCTCAACTGGAATCAGTATTGTCTCCAGAAAACCGCGCTGAAGGAAAAGGCCGTGATGGCGCTGGGAAGTCTGGTGGAGACGGTGGTCTCGTCCGAAGACAAAATGCCAAGTGAGTTGAAGGATCTGCGTGGAAAGATAGGCTGTGTCATCTCTTTTTCCATGGCCCTGAGCCATCTGCAAACATAATGTAACAGTAAATTTATTACTGATTGACGTCTAGGCTGCCAAGTTTGATTTATCTGCAAGTCCTATCCCCTCGTTCCATGAGTAACACAGGGAGGTGCTCATCTCTTTTTCCATGGCCCTGAGCCATCTGCAAACATAATGTAACAGTAAATTTATTACTGATAAAATTTAATGAAACATAATGTAAAATTTAATTCATTGCTAATAATATTTGATGAAATATAATAAGATAAGATAAGAATATTCTTTAATATACCAATTGCTATCCGCATTTTGGTGTACAGACATGGTATAATAAACAAGCGTAGATAATTTCTATATCCAATCAATGTCAAAATGTTTTCAAATAGCACAAGATCCTATGTCCAAAATCCAATATAAATTTTTGTTTAAAATAATAATTGTGTTATTTTAATGACCAACAATGCAAAAGTAAATTTATTACTATTCATATTTTTGATTTCTAGACGTTCAGGTTCAGTGGCTTTTGCAACAGTTGTCTCGTCTGCATTGGACGATTCCACTTTACGTTCATCTGTTGTTCAACACCGATTCCGGTCACCTTCCATTGGTAGACGCGTTTTTAAGTCTCGTCGATATTTTTGTAACTCATTTCTCAGATTAAATCATTTTCTTACCTTAGTTTCCGGCAGTTATTTCTTGTTTGTTTGTTTGTATGTGCACTTGTTAACGCGCCCCTTCAAGCTCTTCCTACTCAGAGGCGCTCCCGAATGCAGAGCAGACACTGCATCGGAATTTCACGCCGAAGCGCTTAGCAATTGTGAGTGAAGGGCTTGCCCAAGGTCCTTGCGTGGCGAGGTGGATTCGAACCTTCAGGCTCCAAGGCAACGATGCCACTACCGCACCCCACACACTTGCGATTGTAGGAGTAATGCAGACATGACACTATTTAATAACGAATCGGGATGCGGATTTAACTTTAGGCCCTTGTAACGGTCTTGTTGCTCGAGCTATGCATAGCATTGCATACTGTACACATCCTGCCTTTGCGTTCATTCACAGTGACCGGTCTGTCCATCGGGAATGTTCTACCTTCTCCTCTCTGCAGCATTCCTATTTCACATTTCGCCCTATGAAATTTTTCTTCTTCTTTAGGTTTTCTGCTAAGTGGAAGTCCAAACGTCCAATGTTTCCACTTCACACGCTGTTGTGCCATGTCCTTAAGTTCTCTGTATCTTTCCATCATCCCGTCCAGCAGTTTTTGTCTAGGTCTTCTTCTGCACCTCTTTCCCTCCAATCTTCCTTCAATTATTTCTTTCTGCAGTGAGTTACCTTGCAACAAATGTCCCACCCAATTCTTTTGTCTCTTCTTTACTGTGTAGCAGAGATCTTTTCTCTTCTACCATCGTTAGTACTTCTCCTATAAAATTACCAGTCTCAAACAAACATGAGGCAGGATGGCGACGCTAATGATTTTATCATCGCAGTATCGCTAGACTGAAAATTAATACCATACTTCTGAGTGGTGTTGAGATATGGGACAAAGTAGATCTTAGACACCTGTTTTTCTGTTAAATCTGTCATTATATGTGTACGTCGCAATATGTGATATCACTTCATCAGAGAAGCGTTGATATCCCTCAACTCTCACAGAAACACGTTAGCTACTATACCTTCTCATCTCTGCAGCTTTCATATCGAGATTAATACCTTTCTCTCTAAACAGAAAACTCGAGCTGAGAGTACACAAAAATTGATTTTCAGACCTTTGCAGCTTGTTGCAAGAGCGCTGATGTTTGCCAGATACGCAAATATAGAAGTTAGATCTATATTTGTTGAGCCAGTTTTGTTTGGTTTCTGCAATTTTTTGCAATAAGTGTAATGTTTCTTTGCCGTTGTTTTTCAGAGCTATCCACAACCATTGGCTAGAGTTCTTCAGGGACCCAACAATAAATCAATCATACTTGAATTACCTGGTAAGTTTCAGATGTATGATTAATTAATTATATGTTGTTTTCAGTTATTTGCTGTTTTGCATGTAAACGTCGAACATCTTAGTGCAAAAATTTTCCTTTGCATCTTTTTACTCAGTTTTAGTTGATGTTTGTGTCTGAGATGGCCATTTATGAAGCAATTATGAGATTATTAAAGGCACTATATAAATAGCCACATGCATGCATACATTACATGCATACATTACATACATACTTAATACTTATGCATATTGATAGTACTTACTTACCCGTCATTCATTTTATATATATATTGGCACAGATGAGAGGCAGAGCTTTGATGCATCTTACTGCTGCAATTTTAATGAAACTCATAATTTTAAACTGATCTCGACAAGTTGTCTTAAACACTATTTAACCTAATTGTTATTAACTATCGGAGTGTGACAGAATTGTTGTTGTTGACTTTTGTTTCTGTAGAGCTCGTTGCATTGTTTGAGTTTTGTCGTATTTCTGATGCTACGCTGGATGTTGCGCTGAATAGTCTTACGTTGCCTGATATCACCAACGACTGTCACAATTTCTACAGCAAAGTTACACTCAGCCTTGCTCGGGTAAATGAGAAATTTAATCCAGAACTCTTTATTAATATTATTGTTATTATTATTATTATTATTAATGTCCATCATCTAATAACTAAGCATCTTTTGATGGCGCTGGACGCTTGTGTATGAAAAACGTGCATGAAGTCCTTTAGAGTCTTGAACCCATAACCGGTCTATGTTGTATGGTCCTACCATATTCAATGACGTTTTGATGGTCCTTCCATATTCCATGACGTTTTGATCTATGTTGTATGGTCCTACCATATTCCATGACGTTTTGGTCTATGTTGTATGGTCCTACCATTTTCCACGACGTTTTTTGCCAGCTTCATCAATCTGTTTCATGTTTGCTCCAAAGTTTCTTTTTTCTAATTTGCTGTGTCCATGTTCTGTTTTTATCTTGGATTTTTGGTTTGGCTGAGCTGTCAAATTGCCAATTTTACTTAAAAACGACCATTGCCTTAGACGGTTTATTAGTTAAACCGACATTCTGCCAGTATTGAAGGTTCAATTCCTGTTGAAGTTGATATCATCCTTGAAACTGAATGAAGAAAACGCCAAAGTTTTATTGACGTTGAATTTGTTTTGTTGTTGTTTTTACAGGTTCTTTTGAACAGCATTTTGCCAGAGTGGTTTCGCATTGGTCGGATGCTAAAACGACTTCTCTGCGATTATTTCATCCAGCGCAAAATTCACGTCTTCAATGGTAGGAGCTTTTTTGTCTTTCATGTTGATATTTAAACTGTGATAAAAACCTGGTAACTGTCACTGATTTGAAATATATTGGATTGTATATAATATATTTATTGGTAATTAATTATGTACCTCTTGCTGGCAAGTGCCTCTTGTAGCACCTCCGAGTAGGATTCGTGAAGGGGTGTTATATAAAATTCTTGAAATGTATGAATGTACACAGTAAATGCATAATTTATATATGTATGTATGTATGTATGTGTGTACAAACATGTGACATGTCTTGTAAGTTTTTGATTTAATTTATTTTCAGATTTAGCCGTCTGCAAGGTATTTGCCGATGCAGTTCTTCTGATAAAGGATGGGGCGCCAGAATACGGCGACGCAAAGTTCATCTCAATTTGGCAACATCTAACGAATGCTTTTGCTGCATACTTCAAGGTAATTTCCATTTAGTCCAAATCACACTTTTACGTCTATGACGATGGGGCGGCCTCACAGTGGGGCGCGTTGGTGTAGTGGTGGTGTCGTTGCCTTGGAGCCAGAAGGTTCGAATCCACCTCGCCGCGTAAGGACCTTGGGTAAGTTCTTCACTCACAATTGCTCAGCGCTTTGGCGTGAAACTTTGATGCAGTGTCCGCTCTGTATTCGGGAGCGCCTCTGAGTAGAGAGAGCTTGAATGGGCGCTATAATAAGTGCGCATACATACAAACAGCGTAGTGTTGTCCCGTTGCGTTCATGGGTAATTTTGTCATCTTTTCACTGATGCTTCTCTATCAACTTTTGCTTGTTCAGTAATTTCTTCGAACCTTTAGCTACTAGCGGCTTTTCTTTCCCATGCATTCATAGGCGTAGGAGGCGGGAGTCCAGGGGGGGCAAATGCCCCCCCAAATTTCGGGCAAGTCTGATTTTTCGGGCAAGCAGACCCGGAAAAATAAAAAAGTTTAAAAAAAATTTTACTTTTTTTTATTTTTTTGGGTCTTCCTGCCCGAAAAATCAGACTTGCCCGAACAAAAAACCTTTCGGGCAAAAAGTAACGGGAAATTTCAGAAGATTTCGGCCGGATGACTAGAAAAAGGTCGTCAGAATTTTCGGGCAAACGTAACGGAAATTTTTCTTCAGATTTCGGCCGGACGAAAAAAATTTTCGGGCAAAAATTTCCTTTTTGCCCCCCCCAACGCTGAAATGTCCCCTACGCCTATGCATGCATTTGAGTACATACTCGTCGTTGAGGGGTTAAGGTTGTTGATATCTAAGCTTGAAACTAGTTTCATCACCTTACTTGTTCACTCTACCCTAGCTTCTGGTTTCCTTCACCTACCATCACTTCAACGGGACTTCGTTGTCAGTTTACGGGTAGAGAGAGTGTAGTGATGCAAAGTTGTGTACTAAGCCATGCAGGCCTGTAATCTGACAATTTGCTGAGGCATTTTGACAATGAATGCAATTGTGAGCAGAAGTGGATCAGTGCTTAGATTACTTAGATCGGAAGAGTGTATTGAAGTGGAGTCAGATGGAAGTTTTTCTGGTTTTTTACATCCTGCACTTTGCAATATTAATTATAAATTCAAGGTTTATAATTGTAAATACCATTTGAATGCTAAGCGCATTCATACGAGGCGTGTGGGCATAAGTACAACCTCACAATTGCTGGTATTATTATTATGGGGCGCGGTGGTGGCGTCGTTGTCTTGGAGCCGGAAGGTTCGAGGTTCGAATCCACCTCGCCGCATAAAGACCTTGGGCAAGTCCTTCACTCCCTATTGCTCAGCGCTTCGGCGTGAAACTCCGATACAGTGTTCACTCTGCATTTGGGAGCACCTCTGAGTAGAGAGAGCTTGAAGAGGCGCTATAACAAGTGCACATACAAACAAATATTACTGTCTTTGTTTTGTAGAGTGCGCTACAAACAGTGGATCAAGTTCAGTTTGCTAAAGTCGGAATCGGTCTCGTCATTCGATTCGTCTGCGTCGTTCCAAAAACCGTGACTCATCCGCTTGACATTCTCGTTGCTGACATAATCAGTGGCCTTCGAACCGATTCTGCGGCAATCACAGAAATACGTCTCACGTTTGCAGAAGTCGATCATTTAGTTGACATGGCAACGTCGAAGGCTATACTTGATCAGATCGAAAGCTATACTTGATCAGATCGAAAGCTATACTTGATTAGGTCGAAAGCTATACTTGATCAGATCGAAAGCTATACTTGATCAGGTCGAAAGCTATACTTTATCAGATCTAAATCTATACTTGATTAGGTCGAAAGCTATACTTGATCAGATCTAAAGCTATACTTGATCAGATGGAAAGCTATACTTGATCAGATCGAGAACTATACTTGATCAGATTGTTGTGTGAATTTTTCAGTTTTTTTACGATAAGTTGGACGATCGTTCTAACGCACCAGATTTGCTGAGGAAGTAAAACCTGTGTTTTCGCAAATGGATGAATAGTGTAAGAAACCACGCGTGTTTTATAATTTACTGTGTAGTGCTCAAAGTGTTGGTTTTATTTTGCCTGAGTTCTTGCATCGCATTGCAAGATTGACTGTAAAGGAAGTCTACTGACTCGTAGATGTTTGATTTAAATGTTTTATTAGTTATAAAAAAGGAGCTGAGGTTGAATCTCTTACAGATTTCCAAAGTACATGAATACAGGCCAAAATCTGGTGTTGTTTATGTGTTGCTTACGAAACAAATGAGCTGGTAGTCATCTCTAACGTCTTCAAAAACTTGACCTCTGACAACTAACTCAGTTGTTGATGGAAATATTAATAAGACTTGTCTTCTGACCATAATATACAATACGATATAACTAATTTGCTAATGCTTTCATTACAAAGCTCAGAAGTTCACATTGAAGTTGGGCAGCCATTAAGAACTACAGGTAGACTGAACCATATAAATTTGCCCTGTTTTAGAATAAAAATAAGGGAAATGCATTTCTGCAGTCAGTTCCGAATTCAAATGGTGTGTATTGAAGAACTAAATCGGATATGGAATTTGGTCACAATTTAGATTCCTTCTGACTTTGTTAGGCCTTTAATTAAAACAAAATCCCTTGTATCTTCTTAGTCATCACACACCATCTGCCACAGCTACTTCGATTCAAGTTGTTACTGAAGCAAGTGAGTAAGTAGCATTTATTTGCATCTGACAAATGCACATGCATTACATTGTATAAAACGACTTCATACACTTGAAAATCTAAGTTAGAAATTTAAGTTGCTAATGCACAGCTAAATATAAGTGAAATTTAGCATCTATTGATGAAACTATTTTTAGACAAATTTGTTTTAACGAGAGGCAGCGTGAAGGATGTCTGCCTGACTGCCTGCCTATCAATTCTGTTTTGGATTCTGAAAATTGTGAAAGCAAATATTTGTGTTTGAGCTCTGAAGAAATTTGAGGTTACGAGTTGCCATCGTCTTGCTTCAACCTGTCAGTGTCTGTCTGTCTGTCTGTCTGTCTGTCTGTCTGTCTGTCTGTCTGTCTGTCTGTCTGTCTGTCTGTCTGTGTCGCATTTGTATAGTCAACGCGCGATTGCATTGTGAGTACTCCGAGCGAGACTCGATACATTAGTCGAAGACGTCCTCCGAAGATCTGACAAATTTGACGTTCTCAGCAGCCAAGGACTATATATATTAAAGAGGGTGCCACCGAGTCTGTTAAAAGCATTCTTTTCATCGATAACAGTTACTGGTAAGACCAGGCGAAAAAAATACGAGCAATGTTATGATTTTCTAGAATTAATGGACGTAAACAGGTGGATGGCGGTTGACAGCGATCAGATTAATAGAGAAACAATTCTTATGATGTATGGCTACGAACATTGGCTACGAAATACACACATGGGTTCTCTTGTATCGCTCGTCTTTGCGCAGCCCGGTTGATGGTTTAGTGCATGGTTTAGTGCGTGAACTTCCTTGTATTGTGGAAAGTAAATAATGTTAATCCGTGATGTTTTAATTGTTAAAATCAGTACTATTATTCTAAAGAAACTCGGAGCTGAGAGCTGTACTGCAAATTTAAACTAATATTGAACGTGGCTACTGCTGCATTTGATATTATTGTGAGTTGGTCGTTAGTCAGTGGCTGAGTTGGAATTTATAGAGCTCTGCTCGGATAGGAGTGCTTTCGATCTCTAGCTGAGCAACGGAGTTTTAAAAAGGTGCAATAAACGAGAGTAGTTTTAGTAGTTTTTCGTGGGCGAATTAGCTGTCCCTCTAGTCAATCAAACCTCTTAATTTTCCAGTGCGAACGCCATTCGAGTCCTCACTGACTCCGCAGCGATTATTGTACACTGGGCTGGAAGTCATATGAGACAAGGGTAAAATCCCAGACTGGCTGCCCGTACTCCAAACAATATGGCCGTTAACGAATGCAATAAAATTAGAGCGCGTGAGGGTCGGTTAGGGCTCAGGTTAGGCGTCGTGAGGGTCGGTTAGGGTTAGTTTTAGGGTTAGTGCAGTCATTCTGCTGAAATTGAAGCTGAATTGATGAACAATGTTGTCGATGGTCGCGCTCTAATTTTATTGCATTCGTTGGCAGCCATATTGTTTGGAGTACGGGCAGCCAGTCTGGGATTTTACCATTTTTTAGACTCTAGGCTGTGTTATCAACAACACTAAATAGGTCTATTATATGCAATGAATTCAATTTAACTCTGAATAGTTTTCGGGAGTTCTGCCACTTTCTATTATAAAACTGTTTTCGGGAAATCAGACTTTTGTGTACTTTCAACGTTTTCGGGAATTCGGGTTGACTTAATGCGTAAACTTCTTTGAAACTAAATCTGTTTGCAAAAAGGCAACACTGGTTGAGTAAAATGAAAAAATACGATAAACGGTTGTTAAATGAATGTTTTTCCTGGCAGGCTTCAATTCTTATAACAGAGGCTTCCAGATTTTTTTATTTTAACCGGGGGGTGGGGAGAAGTCCATAAGAGAACATGGGCTTATATAGCTCATATGACTTTTGATTATGCAAGAATTACTGCAATTTACTGGAAATTTGGATCACCACCAAGCATTCATAACTTCTGCTTTAATGCTACGACAGTGTTGACTGAGAAAGTACCATAATCAATATTCTGAAAATTTTAAATGTAGTTACACAGAAAGATGACCCTTTAGGACAGTTAACGGGCCACCAGTAGTTTGTACAACCTGTGAATTTATTCGATACTATTAGTTAAATAGTAAATAGTGTTTAAATGGTGTTTTTTATTTTCAGATCTGCGAGAATGTCTGCGACACAGAGGGATACGCTGGTGGAACGGAAGAAAGTGGGCGTGACGTTTGAGGTCCAGCTGCCATACTTGCTTGAAATGGACATAGTGAGTAACTAGGGATGTTAAACGATAACCGGAAAACCGGTTATCGGTTCTAAATCCGATAACCGGTTTTCATATTTGACCAACCGATAATCGGATTAATTTTTATTATCATTATTGGGTAAAAGTACTAGGGTGTAGACCGGGTACAAACGGTACAATTTTCATAGATTCTGGTACCTAAGACCGTAAGTATTCAAACGCACCTATTCCCGTTATCCGGAGACGTTCCTGCCATTTTATATGAATTTTTGAAATATAAGGAAATCCTATGATATTTACCGCAGCTGACTATCGGCCGCCATATTTACACACACCGGTAAAGTCCTGGGCACTCGCGACGTTCAAATTTAAAACTTTTGTAGCGCATTTATTTGTGTAAGCGCATTACAAATAGATGTTTTAAAACAAATAAATTCGCTACAAAAGTTTATAATTTGAATATCGCGAGTGCCCATGACTTTACCCGTGTGTGTAAATATGGTGGCCGAGAGCGAACTGCGATTTTATCATTGGATTTCCTATACATTTAACTAGACTTCAAAAATTCATATAGATACGCCGGAACGTCTCCGGATAATTCTAGTTACCAGAATCTATGAAAATTGTACTGTTTGCACCCGGTCTACACCCTAGTACTTTTACCATTATGGTAGCGATAATTACCAGAAATGCCCAAAAATCACGCATAGCGCTTAGATTACATTCGAACTTTCATCCCATATTTTCATCAGTCTGTCGGTTGAGAGCGTCGATATCTATATTTAGAATTACAGATGAGCGTATAATATAATGTCTATGCATACGTCTGTCTTAAATTCATGTGCGGTCTGACCTCCAATCGGATGAGTCATCAACGAATCAAGTTGCAACCAACGACGGTTGTAACCGGCCTTTGATGTCCGAAGATTGCTATTGGATGAATATTATATATCTACGTTTTTTACTCTATGGAAATTTCGCTAATCTATATCCCTATACCTATTCTTAGATCTAGGCAGCATGGTCGGAAATCGTTAAGTTTCGATTTGTTTTGTAGAGTTCCTTTTTGCTTTGTAAAGACTAAAGACGTGTTTATAATGAATATCTTTTATTTATATTGTATTATGAAGATTTAATAAAAACATACAGTGTAATTTTGTCCATTTTTATTATCTAATAAGAACTAAAGAATTCGTTGTGAATACTTGATTTCGCGTGTACACACTTTGCGTTACATAATTGCCTACATTGATTACTTTGAATTATATCATATCTAATATTTCCGGGAGGCAATAAAAAACCGATAACCGGTTTTAAACCGGTTTTTACAAACCGATAATCGGTTTAAAGAAAAAACCGATATTAACATCCCTATGAGTAACACAGACGCTGCGTAACGGCATAAAATCTTTCTGTACATGTTGACTATGCAAATTGAGGAAAAAAGGTAGAAATGCGTATAATATGTATAATATCAGTGTAGTATTGCAAGTATCTGATTAACCGTTTACCCGTTAATTTTTAGATTTTAAGCCTGTTTTCAGCGGATATTCTCGTGGCAAACGGGTAAAAGATTAATAGAGGCAATTTTAGTAGACAGTACTTTAATTAAAATATTGAGTCTATCTGAGCAGGACTTTTGTGAGATATGTAAAATCTGCCTTATTCGCAATGATTTGCCTTGAGCCTTTACTTCTTAGATTTATTTTGTTAACTTGCTGATATAACTGTGTGGAGCCACCATACACAATTTGCTGTTTGTTTTGTGTTGTAGACTCGTCCTATCAAATTAGTCGTCGCGGACTTGTGTTCACAGTAAGTATGAATGCCGTTCTCGTTTCGATGTTGATGTCTTTTGTATTCTTGTAAAATTAGTAGATTTGTTAGGCACTTGCGTTGTTGCATGTTTGTGTTCAGTCAAGATATTGTTCTACCCTAGGTCCTTAACGTTGAAATTATCCAAGAGAAGTAGAAAGTAAATGGTTGATCCAGTGGCATTCGCACAAGCTGGTTTGGGATGATTTGAACGACATCACTGTAAAAAATATGATCTGCCCAATTTGTTCAGTTCTGTTGAGTTTTTCATTTGTGTATAGAGAGGGGGAGCAGAGTTAGTTTAAAATGCCAAATAGTGATCTGGACTCCTATCATTTCATTTTTTTTCGCAACCACCCCACTTTGTAAGTGTTGGATATGCAACTAGGTTAAATTTAATCACCTTACTCCGCCATGTTCTACCTCTGGATCCTTTCAAATGGCACCAGTCAGTTTCCTGCGTCTTGTATATCTCGTGATAAAAAAATCTCGACAAGGAATTTAGAGTTCTTTTGCTATTTATGTATTGGCTTAGTTTTGTATGAATTTGTATGATTGTACTTTGCATGTTAGGTTGATTGCCATTCATTTAAATCGTTCATTTTTAAATTTTAATTTGTTTTTGTTTCTTGCAGTTACAAGCTCAACAATCCTGAAGACTATGCGCTTCAGTTTAAAGGATCGAAACAACAAATCTTTGTGACCGAACGAGTCAGTAGATTAAAATTTTCTGTTTGAGCATTGTGAATAGCTGCACAATCTCATAACAATCATTTTTTTTATCTGCATGAAACTGGCCTGAGTGGGAAAAACTAAAATCCGGGTTTTATATTGCATTGCATTTGTAGTGCTGAGTAATTTAGTGAACACCTTTGTATTCTGAGCGTTTGTTTGTAGTTGTTTCTGACTTTTCCTGTTTATATATTTTTAGAATCGAAGTGAAATTCAGAATGGACTAGTGATGGAACTGACACCTTCACCTGTAAGTCACTTCTTCTTGTCTGCACATCTTATATAGTGCCTTACCATTTAACCTCACAGAGGTGCTTATTCTGCATGAAGTCCTGAAAACAGTTTAGGTTTGAGGCTTATCCGTTGGCGTGGTGCTATCAGGGACGTAACTAGGATTTTTCATTGGGGGGGGGGCTTAAGCCTTAAGTATGACGAGTGCGGTTGTCTATTTAGCCGTAAGCATACAACGGCTTGATTCATTTGTGGCCCAAGCCCAACGCTAGTTATGTCACTGGGTGCTATATAAATACCTTTACTTTGTTTTCAATGATTTCTTTTCTTGTCAGGCAAGGGCGGCGAAGAAAATTCTCGATTCGCTAGATGCTGGCACCGACGCGCAACAATGTTCAGCGATGAAGATATTGTCAGAATTGTCGGTGGACGACACTTTCACGCAGGAATTCATCAACCTCAAAGGGTTAAACGAAATCATTCAGATGATTCAGAGTGGCACGTAGTAAGTTCACTTCTGCCGACGTTCTTTGTTTAACCCTTTAATGCCGGAGGTCATAGGATTTTCCATACCATTTACTACCATCTCGGCATTAAAGGGTTAACATTTCCTGGTGTATATTATCCGTATTGCACTATATAAGAAGTTGGAACAGCGTGGCACGATGGTCTGTTTGGTAGAACGATTATATATGTGCAATTCATCATTTGCTGGTTCTGTAGGTGCCAAACAGCCACTTTTTGGAAGTTTCTCATGCCTCTGATTCCTGACTTTTGTGCTGATAACGATAATCTTCGTTTAATTTCTATCTGGCACAACGCACTATGATTACGATCAGTAATGAATGGCACAACGCACTATGATTACGATCAGTAATGAATGGCACATCGCACTATGATTACGATCAGTAATGAATGGCACAACGCACTATGATTACGATCAGTAATGAATGGCACAACGCACTATGATTACGATCAGTAATGAATGACACAACGCACTATGATTACGATCAGTAATGAATGGCACAACGCACTATGATTATGATCAGTAATGAATGGCACAACGCACTATGATTACGATCAGTAATGAATAGCACAACGCACTATGATTATGATCAGTAATGAATGGCACAACGCACTATGATTACGATCAGTAATGAATGGCACAACGCACTACAATTACGATCAGTAATGAATGGCACAACGCACTATGATTACGATCAGTAATGAATGGCACAACGCACTATGATTACGATCAGTAATGAATGGCACAACGCACTATGATTATGATCAGTAATGAATGGCACAACGCACTATGATTACGATCAGTAATGAATGGCACATCGCACTATGATTACGATCAGTAATGAATGGCACAACGCACTATGATTACGATCAGTAATGAATGACACAACGCACTATGATTACGATCAGTAATGAATGGCACAACGCACTATGATTACGATCAGTAATGAATGGCACAACGCACTATGATTACGATCAGTAATGAATAGCACAACGCACTATGATTACGATCAGTAATGAATGGCACAACGCACTATGATTACGATCAGTAATGAATGGCACAACGCACTATGATTACGATCAGTAATGAATGGCACAACGCACTATGATTACGATCAGTAATGAATATCACAACGCACTATGATTACGATCAGTAATGAATGGCACAACGCACTATGATTACGATCAGTAATGAATGGCACAACGCACTATGATTACGATCAGTAATGAATAGCACAACGCACTATGATTACGATCAGTAATGAATGGCACAACGCACTATGATTACGATCAGTAATGAATGGCACAACGCACTATGATTACGATCAGTAATGAATAGCACAACGCACTATGATTACGATCAGTAATGAATAGCACAACGCACTATGATTACGATCATTAATGCATGGGCGATCGCAAGTTATTAGGAGCGAAATTTGAATTGCAGCAGCCCATCACGTCTTACTGCTCAATCTACCAACAATGTCTGCCGAATGGAAGGTTGAGTGGACCTTTGCGAGGATAGTGAGAAGCCTGTAATGTGGAGCGTACTGGTTTGAGCCTCTAACCTGGCGGTTTCAGTGTAAGGACACTCAGCACATCTTTCACTCGCAGTTGCTCACAGTCTTTGATGTTCTGCTGTGTGGTAGTGAGTTTGGAAGAATCTATCAAAGACAGTCTTGTAATGTATTGATTAGATTAGTTTTGTAATGTATTGATTAGATTAGTTTTGTAATGTATTGATTAGATTAGTCTTGTAATGTATTGAATAGATTAGTTTTGTAATGTATTGATTAGAGTTATGATCATGATATTTATACAGTTGATGTTGTTTTAGTTTTGGCGAGATGCTGGCCTACATGTTGAAAGCGTTTGTTGAACTGATGGATCATGGTATTGTTTCTTGGGATGTTCTTGAACCAAAGTTTATCACCACGGTTAGTATCTGTTTGTTTTTATTTTTATTTTTTTAAATTATATTAATTATTATACATTGCAATTATATTAATTCAAACAAAATATTTATTTATGTTGCATATATAAACTGAACTTATACATAAAACCTTTGTAAAATTAGTTGTATGTAACATGCTGCGTTCTGCCAGCCTGAAGTGTTGATTAAACGAAAACTGATTGATCCATTTCTATAGCACCTCTTCAAGCTCACTACTCTGAGGCGCTCCCAACTACAGCGCGGACACTGCATCGGAGTTTCACGCTGAGGCGCGCAAGCGATTGCGAGTTCAGAAGACTAATTTAAGACCCGTGTAAGAAGAACCACCACTAAAACGGTGGGGGCTTAATATCCCATCTGTCCAAACTTGTGCTTGAAGTTTCTGAGCGTCTCAACTGAAACTGCCTCATCACTCAGCTCATTGTGGGGCGCGGTGGTGGAGTGGTGGCGTTGTTGTCTTGGAGCCGGAAGGTTCGAGGTTCGAATCCACCTTGCCGCGTAAGGACCTTGAGCAAGTTCTTCTCACTCACAATTGCTCAGCGCTTCGGCGTGAAACTCCGTTGCAGTGTTCGCTCTGCATTCGTAAGCACCTCTGAGTAGATAGAGATTGAAGGAGCGCTATAACAAGTGCACATACAAACAAATACAAACAAACAATTCCAATCCTTTATTTTACATTGTGTTTTGTTTGACTTGATTTGAACTTTTTTGGCTGCATTTTCAGGTTGCTAACTGCATTAACAATTCAAAAATCGTTGACGTCACAACACTTCAGTCGGCGCTTGAGATCCTGGAATCCATTGTTCTTCACAGGTGAATGATTTAATTGTATTGTCTGTTCAAGACAAAGGCATTGCATTGGACGTTGCATTGCATTCACCGTGGAAGCATGCGACGCATTACAATGTATAGTAGAAATGTAATTTGTATTGTATGTACACTTGTTATAGCGCCCCTTCAAGCTCTCTCTACTCAGAGGCGCTTCCGAATGCAGAGCGGACACTGCGTCAGAGTTTCACGCCGAAGCGCTGAGCAATTGTGAGTGAAGGACTTGCCCAAGGTTCTTACGCGGTGAGGTGGATTCGAACCTCGAACCTTCCGACTTCAAGGCAACGACGCCACCACTACACCACAGCGCCCCACAATGCATTTGTTGTAATAAAGTAGGTTTAACTCTTTAATGACCAGCGTGCACTAAAATGCATTGAAAGCATATGTAGCTGGTCGTTAAGGGTTAAAGGAACACCATTTCAGTTGGTATTCGTTGACTGGTCTAATGTAGTTGTTCTTTTGACTTGTTCGGCTTTTTCATGATGCTTAAATTTACGGTCATTTTCTTACTCTAAGCTGATTTAGTAATTCAGACGCTGTTCTTTTTTGCATTTATTTCGCACTCTCAGCTTATCAGAGTTAACGTCTTTTTTAGATGTGTTTTTGTGTAATATAACTCATATTACCCTGTTAAGAGCACTTAAGTTGTCTTGATCATTGTTCATTATCGTGTGTTGTTCTCCTTTGTTTTAGTTCTGGCAAGTACAATAGCATTGTTGAACGAGAAGTGTCGGCCTCCAGTCTCATTCCGCACTTACAAAGGTTGCGACTTTTTCTTTAAACACGACTTTATACACTATTTTTAAAAATTATGATGTGTTTCTCATTAATTCAGTGGTTAGCAGGCTGGACTGTCCGTTGAGAGGCTATAATATATATCTTAAAAGATTGGGTGCTATATAAACGTTCTGAGTGAATGAATCAAAGAATGGAAGAACGACTGTCCAGATTCGCAACTTTAAGTAAGTAAGTAAGTTGGAGTAACGACATTGCAGTGAACAATCAATGACGGGACTGTATGAATTTTGATCAAGTTTGATTGATTGATTGACATATCTGCCAGTGAGGCACTTGTTTTTGGCCTTCTTTGTTGTCAAGTCAGTTTGAATTAATGTTGACATGATCACCTTAATCTGCTGTTGTCATTTAGTCCAAATGAAGAAGTGCAGAAGAACGCTATTGCTCTGATCAACGCTCTCTTCCAAAGAGCCGACCCAGATAAACGAAAGGTTAGCGCTTCTCAGATAACTACATCCAGGCAGAGTTCTCTTTTACTTAACTATAGTGTGCTTTTGTATTTGTAAAATTTAAACAATGCGTCTAAGAGAAAAACTACTTTTGTATTGTAAGCGATTTAGATCGTGCAATATTATAGAAGAAGTTGCTGCAATATTATAGTAAAAAAACTACCATGTGTTGCTTTGATTATTTGATTCACTTGTTCTTGTAGGATATTGTCAGTTTGAAGATGCCATTTGCAGATGAAAAATCATTTGCGATTGACAATAGAAATATTAAGGGAATTTATTTACAACGTTGAAAATTGAATTTCTTCATGACCTGTTTTGAATTTTTGTGTCTCTTCTGTAAGTGTTATCAATGATCTTCAGGAGTTTTAATTGAATTGCCCTTCAAATCATAGATTGACCTTCAAATCATAGATTGACCTTTAAATCGCAGATTCGCATGATGGGTAGCATGGAACTTGAAGATAGAAGGAAAGTCTGTCCTTTTCTTTTCATATATTAAGTATTAAATCAATAGTTCATTCGTGACAGTCAATCTTTCAGTGAATCTCTATCTATCACGAATCGATTGGTTTGTACGATGTCTCAACCGAATAATAGAGAAATCCAACAGGCGTTCTTGAAAATGACAGGCAGTGATGCAGTGAAGTGATTTTTTTCTTTAGAAAATTGCTGAGAATCTTCAGTCCAAAAGTATGAGAAATCACATCCTTGACGTGAGTTACAATAAACGCTTTCTCCGTTCAAACATTTATTGATGCATGCAAACTGAACACTGACAGTACAGATATATTTAATTTGTTATGCCTGTATACCATACCAGTTATTTATTGAGGTAGTAGACACACACATAGATATTTAATTACATATTATATTGCACTATATTATGCTTATGCAGTTTGGTCTAATTGTAGATAGGTTTATATGTGTACGTTTATATTTAATTTCTGTGAAGGCAGCAGTTTTACAAGTGTTTCTGTACATTGCTTGTATGTCGTAACTGGCTGATGTTTTTGAGTGTTGCCCTTTCAGAACATTGTTCGCAAAGGTAACTTGAGTGCAGACATGGCTCACCAGCTTTACATCCTCCAGAATCTGATGTTCAATCTTTTGAACGAGAAGCGCAACACTCCGGCTGACGTCAACGAACAGGTAGAAAAGAACGGTTTAGTTGTTCTTTCATTCTTGCATCGTAAGCTAGTACTTTATTATTGTTTTTATTATTACTAATTAGTTGCTTCTATAGCACTGCCTCCAGAGGATCTGCCCCTTAAATTTCCTCCCCTAACCTTTGTGTGTTTCCAATTTTTATATATCTGCTCCTACATCTCTGTCTCTCCCCAAAACCAATTTCTTTTCCTGAGGTACTCGCACTGTAATCACTACTGAATGGTCACGGCTGTGAGTGGCACCATATTGGTTTCAAAATACATTACATGATTGCAAGTTTTTGCTGATTTTACATGTTTTGCAAGTTATTAAATCATTCTGGACTTAATCGAATGCCTCTACGTTCTAAGCAGAGTACTTTGTGCTTCTAAGTTTTTTTTGATATTTTACGATTTGTGTTGTTTGAAAACATTTCAGAATGTTCAGTCGAACGTTCAAGAGTTGCGGCAGATCGCGTTTGACACGGACCCTGAGTCGAGTTCCAACCAGAAACGACAAAGTCATCTCAACGAGTTCAAGAAACTCGGGTTTCAGGTTCGATATATATCTTGTTTACTTCGATGACATTTAGTAAGCGTAATTGTAAATTTATATAGCACCACTTAAATAAAACCTTGCCAGGGCGCATCAGAGAAGATAAACCCCTTAGCTGCTCAACAAAGTGTGTACTGAAAGTGACTGGGAAACCAAGTCAATGCAGATTACTGTTTAAATGTTCATAGACAGAATGGGTAAAATGGGTGTGAGGTATAAGCAACTTCATGCATTCTTGCATGTATATTCCACTCGCTTAGCTGCCAGGCAACACTGAGCTTTCTCGGTTGTAGGGCCGTCCATCTGGAATGACCTCACTTCAAAGCTGCATTTATTGCATTTGACCAGTCAAACTTTGTTTCATAAATCTTTTGAGTCTTTTTTCTTTTGCCAGTAGTGCTGAGAAAACTCATAAGCAGATTTCTTGATGGGACGCTTACAATTAAAAATGAATGAATGAATGAATTGATGCGCATGCAGCCAAATAATTAAAACCTTGGGTCAGTATAGAAATTCACAGATTCAATCTTCTTATCTCTTTATCATTGCAACCTTCATTTCCTCATCATCATCGTTGTCATCATCATCATCGTCGTCGTAGTCGTCATCGTCGTCGTCATCATCATTGTCAACTACTTGCAGTCTGTGAAAGTTAAATAGATGTTACCAAAAAATCGTTAAAAATAAGCGGAGATGTTTGCTTTGTTGTTTCAGAACCAGATGAATCCAGCCGAGGATTTTGTGCGAGTGCCTCCTGGAATGCTTGCGCTTTCTTGCATGATGTACTTCGCAAAGAATCACAGCGAAAACTACACGAAGGTATTTAGCAAACGACATCACACAGCTCTGTAAGAATTCTTCTTGTGATGTGTTCCTAAGCCAACAGCATGGTTGTAGGACACTAAAGCCTTAGGTAGGTGATATTGTCCCCATGATGTTGGCATACACACTCAAAATCCTTCATGTTGCAGCAAGTTTGCATTAATTATAATGAAGCCTTACTGACTTGGGCCAGGACAGTTGAATTAGGTCAGTGCAATTGTATTAGGTCAGGTGCTACTGACCTGGGTTGTTTTAGGTCAGGTCATTGGGTCAGGGCAATTGAATTAGGTCAGTGCAGTGGAAATATGGCCAAGATCACGAACTGAAATTTTGAGCCTTGCTCTGTTGGGTGGTTTTTCATAACTTTGCTTGTTTTAAAGAAGTTATCGTGTGCTTCTGATTTCTTTTAATCTTTGTGTATCAGAACGATGTCTTATTGTTGTTAGGTTGTCTTGGAGAATTCATGTCGTGGTGACAATCACGACCTGCCATTTGCTCTCGCCAGCATTGAACTGACAAACATGATGTGCGATATTCTCAAAATTGGAGAAAGCCGTGAGTTGGTCTTTTCTGCATTCTTCCATTTGATAGTATGTTCATTCATTCATTCGTTCAGAGCATTTATATAGCGCCCCTTCAAGAAACTGTTATGTATTCATATAACATCTTTAAAACCCAACAGAGTTACAGTGTATGTTTTTGATCCTTTATATAGCACCTTTAAAGGGACCTTTTAACAAGCACTGATTTACATGTTGCATGTGTTGTAGCTGCTGATGATGGCCAGACGTATTATCCATTGTTCTTCACGCATGATCATGCGTTTGAGGAGTTCTACTGCACGTGCATTCAACTGCTCAACAAAACCTGGAAAGAGATGAAGGCCACATCGGCGGATTTCACCAAGGTTGGTGAATAGCGAAAGATCAACTTTTGTCATTTCAGACTTTCTGTTTATTATTGTTTATTTTAATTTTAAGTTAAATAGGACAGTTTTGAGATTCTTCAGGAACAGTGGAATTGTAACAGGGAGGCCATTCCAGGTTGTAGGACCAGCGACTGTGAATGAATATTATATATTTTCCTTTATTCAGCAATCCGGTTGACAGACCACAACTGGTTACAATGGACAGTTATGCAGTTAAAACAGTTCACAGAACTCAGATCACAGAAACATAAATCTTAACTACTAACAGAGCAAACGCCGCACTCACATAAAATAATGCTAAGACTGTGACTTGTGACCTATGAAGTGCCCCTTAGATATCAGAAAGGGTTTCCAGGTAGTGACCCCTACGTAAACCAGATTGAAAATTTGGGAGTAAATCTAATATACAGGGGTCATCAATGATGGTACACCAAGATGAATTATGGAAGAAGGAGGACCAATAATAGAATGTTTATATAGCATCTTTGAAGGTTATTATCACTGATAATAATGTCACTGAATTATGTTTCTCTTTTAAGGTGTTCGCTGTCGTCAGGGAGCAGATATCGCGAGCGCTCGCAACGATGCCGCTGACGTTTGACAACTTCCGGACGAAACTGTCGCATCTGACGTACCAGGAAATCGTCACTCTCTGGCAGAAGGACAGACAATTGAAAGAAGAATGGGAGTCGCAAGCAAAGCCTATTGTGTAATTCTCTTGTGTTTTTTCGCTTTTTTCTCGTGCTGTAGTCGAAGATGAAAATGTTATTCTGGTGAATTTTTCTATTTATCTTCCATTAGTGCGTACTGTGTAATGTTGAATTAACCTGCTACTTGTAATATATTTATATATTTGACTGTCATAAGGATTACTTAGTGGAGGAGTTTATGGCTGCAGAATATCTGACTTTATGAAATTGTAAACAGAATGATATGGCAAAAGTTTGTTCTTGTTATATAGGTTTAAATATAATATTGATAAATTTTTGGTTAGTGCTGAATATCTCCTGCTTTATTACTCCAGTGTAACGATTTTTAAAAGTGCACTTTTGTATTTGTGATTCTTTAGCGAACTGCGGGAACAGATCACGCCAGAGATAATAGAGTTGATAAAGAAGCAGCGGCTGTACTACTTGATGGAAGGAACGCAGTTTACGCTGAAGGTTGCACGAAGACAAGGTGAATGAAAATCATGTGCTCCAATCTGTTTAAAATAGACACATTTGCTAACATGATCGTCTCATGGTTTTCTTTCCATGTGAGCTTCTGAAACCGGTGTTCACATGAGCTTCAAAAGTTTCTTTCATGTGAACCTTGACACACGATACTCTGGATACTACTACTCTCTGCACCGAGAGTCTGGGGACACCACGTGATCTGGAAAGTGATTTTATGTTCATTACTGCATAACTGTAGAGTGTACCTGGTTGCGGTCTGTGAACTTGTTTACTTAATAGACAAGAATTTCTGCCATGTAAACCACTTCTCAGCATTGCACGTAGCTAAAAATCAAGTTTCTGGGAAATCTTTCCCCCTTCTGTCTGTTGGCATAATTGAAGTACTGTTATAGTCATAAAGAGGTTTCTGTGAAATCTCGTTGCCTTTGTATCTGCTGGTGTCATTGAAATACTGTTGTTTTTAATGCTGCTGTAAATATATTTCAGACAAGCACTTCTTCTGTCGTCTGTCACCGAACCACAAAGTCTTTCATTACGGAGACTGTGAGGAGAACGCTCAGCTGTCCATTGAACAGCTTCCAAACAAGTGTAAGTTGATAAATAACAATAATAATAATAATAATAATAATATGATAATAATAATTGTAATAACAATGATGATAATAATAATGATGATGATGAAAATGATAATAATAAAAATAATAATAATAGTAATTTAGCAATGGTGATAATAATAGATAGCCTTTCCAGAATAATTTTTTTTACTGTCTTCAGACAATTTAAAAAAAAATAATGACTATAATAATAATACTAATGATAATTGACTTATTGAACGCTGTTGAAGGGAAGATGAGATGGCGAGGGAGAAGACTACCAATCCTCCTGCAGTATGTGATGCAGTGTTTCAGTTTTCGTTAAATAGATAGAACATTTCAAATTAATCAAAAATAAGTTGAATAAGAGTGAAGAGGTGATGCAGTTTCTGTACAATGGAAGAGTCTTTTTTTCTACGATTACCGAACTTTACCTTTCCTTGAGTGTCTGAAAAAGCATTGCACTTGATTTCAGGTCCAGGATACTTCTGGCGTGTGTCGTCGAATTGGTGCTATATAAATTGCAATTTTAATTCCAGTTCCAATTGATGAGTTGGTTCTTTTTGATCTTCTAGTGGCCGTAGTCGACATCAAAGAACTGTTGGTTGGGAAAGAGTGTCCGCACATCAAGGATAAGAAGAAGGTTAGAGATTTTGTGTTTGTTTATGTGTCATTCATTTTGTATGCACCCAATTCTTAGTGTTCAGTTGTCTCTGTTGCTCTTAACTGTTCAGTGTGTTTGCTTGTCCATTAATTGATTCTGTGTATTAACTGTTTTATTTTATACTAGCGTACCCGGCCACGCGTTGCTGTGGCTGAAAAGAGCATTCAACCATCCCTCCAACCTCCATTCCCCCTCGCCCCCTCCCCATCCCCCTCCCCCTGTTGAAATGCGCTACATAAACGGAACACACATTTGAACCACCATTTGAAACGCGCTCGAATTGGAAGGCAAGGCTTATCGATAGCGCCCTAAAACGCTTCAGTAGAAAGGCCGCAATGGAATGTGTTGAAATGCGCTACATAAACGGAACACACTGAACCACCATTTAAAACGCGCCCGAATTTTAAGGCAAGGCTTATCGACAGGCGTATGTGTTGAAAACGGTAGAAATTGCAAAGTTGCTTTTTTGGTTTAAAAGATTGCGCTTTTCCCCAAAAAGCATTTTGCAAACCCGGCCGTGTTGGAACTAAACGTTTTGGTGAAGTTTCGAAAGCAATCAATGAAGAAAGTTCGGAGATCTTTGAAGCCGAGCCAAACGCGGTTACATTTTTATTTATATAGATGTTGCGCTTCAGAGTGCATCTTTGTCAGCTAGTTAAAAAATAGGAAATAGGTCTTTTTTAGTGTGCAGTTTTTTGCAAGATGTGCAGTTGTAAATGAATTTTTGCAGTTTAGAAACACTCCGACACCAAGGCAACAATGCCACCACTACACCACCGCGCCCAACAAAAAATTTGTTTTTTGATATTGTTGCGCTAAGGTGAACTCGAGTTGGGCGTTCACACTGCAGCCGGAGGAACCGCAGATCAACGAACCTCTGAACTTCATAACAGACAAGGAAGAGATCTTCAGTATTTGGCTGGACGGAATAAACGCTCTTCTTGGCAAAGTGGTGAGAGCAGAAAGAGAAACTTCTGCTGCACCTTGTATTGTTTGACAAATGACGTGTTCATTCATTCATTCGTTTAAAAATTATATAGCGGCGCTTGAAGAATTCTACTCAGAGGTGCTCCAAGCCCAGCCACGGCTAAATAGATGTTATCGTTTTCCTCAATGACTACCTAACCTGGAATACTGTTGTGAAGTTATAAGCAGGGATTTTAGTGTTTCAGTTGACCTTCGTTTTCTGTTCTTAGCTGATCTTTCATGCTGCAATTCAAAATTAGATTGCAGGTTGAAGCTTCTCCTGAGAACAGTTACTGTGTAAGGACCTTGAGCGAGTCCTTCAATTACAGTTTGTCAGTGCCATCAACTTATGATTGGTCTAATCATTAGATTTGGGCACTCGGCAAATATGTGATAAATGTCTTATTCGACTGGGGTTGGACTGGGAGCGCTCCTGAGTAGATAACCTTGAAAGGGCACTATATCAAATTGCTCATAAATAAATAAATAACTGTATTAAAATAAATGTTTTACAATACAATAATTATGTGGGGAATTCAAAATTACACTGATTTTTGTATTTGCATCTGTGTGGCAGCATTTTAAAAGTTTTAGACGCTGTTAAATATTTTTTTTACTGTGAATTGTTCTGAACGCTGTAAAAAAAATTTTGGGACTGTGAATTGTTCTGAACGCTGTAAAATTTTTTTTGGGACTGTGAATTGTTCTGAACGCTGTTAAATTTTTTTTTGGGACTGTGAATTGTTCTGAACGCTGTTAAATTTTTTTTTGGGACTGTGAATTGTTCTGAACGCTGTGAAATTATTTTTTGGGACTGTGAATTGTTCTGAACGCTGTTAAATTTTTTTTATTTAATCGTGAATTGTTTTAAACGCAGATGACAAGCGACGAGACGAAACGCGATCTTGAGACGCTGCTGAGCATGGAAATCAAACTTCGACTTCTCGACACTGAAGGGATAAACATTCCGGAGACACCGCCTCCGATCCCGAAAGAACCTCCGAGTTACGACTTCGTCTTCAAGAACCTTTAAATGTGCCTCACGTGGTGTGTTCAGTATGCTGGGTTCATTTCAGAACGTTGTGACATGCTTGTTGATTTCTTACTGTAATGATGTTACCCAAAGAGAGTAAAGACTGCACAGTTTGACCCAAATGTGACGCCGGGGCTTGAAACCTGTCGCTTTTCGCTTCCTTGATATTGCGCTAGATGCCGAAATATGCAGGAGGGGTCAAGAATGAAGAATATTCTTAAATTCAGCAGATGGCTATGAATTCGCCAGAAGTTGTGAAGTAGTAAACCTGATTTTGATGCTATTTGCGTCATTTGATTCAGGATAATATACTATACTCCTTTAATGCCCGGCAAAAATTGCAGACTATTCTGAGAACTTTGATGACATGGATCTCTAAACTAAAGAAGGAATCAAACGAGTATAACTTTAGTTAGAAAAAGATATTTTCATTCAGTAAACATTTCATTCAGTAAACATAAGGTCAGAAATCGGCGTATGACAGGTTTTGAGCCCCTTTGTCACTAACAGAAAGCTGTGAAGTCACTTGCCATCATAATTCTACTTCTAACTATTCTTCATGCAGAAAGCTGCGGCAGTACATTCCCATTTGAATCCAAGACGTTCAAATTATGTTCGCCAAAAAAACCATTGATAATTAATTATTGAGAAATCCGAGGTGCTGAATGTTTTGAATGTCTTGCTGTCGGTTATTTTTTTGCAGAAATCGTGTTGTCGCATGTTCGTGTGTATTTATCGCGTATTCGGACGTTAAGCTTTATTGTTCTGTTTTAGTATTATGGTACGTAGAGAACTAGCTGTCGATCTGATTTTATGGTGCTGCTTTTTAGGGCTTTGTTTAGTTGCGACGTAATGCATGATGTGGTAGTCATTGTGAAGAGACGTGAAATATATATAATGTATGTACGCTCTGAATGAAAGTTGACCGATATGGCTTTATAACAATCTCTTGTGTTGTTGAGTGGTTTTTTAAAATATACTTTATTTTAAAAAATTACTCTTTAGTCGTTGACAAGGATGGAACCTCATTGCATGACAGCAAATGACTGTCTGGCCATCCTTTCAACAGCGTGCAGTCAATGTACATTTTCTCATTTTAAAGTGAAAGAGAAGTCTTGAAATATTATTGTCTACTGTTAAAATAAAGTCAAAGAACTAAACCACAACAACACCATGTAGTTCACGAAATGTAATGTTACCATGAATGACCGTACAAGACTCCATTAAGCAAAAAACATCACAGTCTAAATATAATGTGCAGACACATTCTATCTGATGAGCGCAAAAAATTCAAAATACTACTCTATTCTTCAGCGTCTATATAACGATATTTATCTTCTGACCAAACAGATTTTCCAAGGCGTGTGACTTGCCAAAAGATGTCAACAATGTAGTTTATGCCGTTTGTTATAAAGACTATCAACTGGGAAATCTAGAGCTTTCATTGGCTGCAAGAGTTCCTTCAATAATCCATGGAATTTTTTGCCCTCCAAGCATTCTTGTCCTCAACGAAACCCTTATTTCCTCTTTCCTCTCTCTGGCAATTAGACTTGTATTTTCCCTTGACCATCTCTGGACAACCCTTTTGACTTGACTTGCAGCATTCATGAATAAGCAGTTCTCCACACCTAGCTTTACAGCAGTGCATTACAAATTTGGAGTTTACAATTACAGCTTTACTGGAGGAAAGATGGTGTTTGATCAATGTCCAGTTTGTTTATTATGGCAATTTTCAATCACACAGCGTGGCAACTGACATCCATTGATTATTGTATCAGTAGTTGATTAGTAATTCAGTACTGCAACAGGATGTCTAGTTTACCTTTCCTTGCACACTTTTCATTCACATGTCAAATGAATTTCATACAAGTACCGTAATAAAATATTTTCAAGGAAACAGTGAAACCGTTGGAAGGTCCTTGGAGAGTTAAGGCCCAAAAATCTCCTACATATCATTTCCTTTCAGCAGTGATCTACTGAATTCCCAAGTTGAGGATTGCACCCATGGGGAGAATTTACCCAAGTGGTTCAACCACCAAGTCTTTCTTAGGACCTCACAGTTAAGTCTTCATTGCATACCCCAACCCCACATGGATCAAAGTCTGCCGTCAGACCCCCAGTTATTTTTTTTACAATTTTCGCACTGAATGCACCTAGACAATCTTTTGTGCCCTGAAAGGCTGATGTGTGGTTCCCTCCCTGGTTTCACACCTGGTCTTGTCTAAAACACAGGGTTCCGTAAAATGGTTTTATGTTTTGGAAAAGTCTTTCTATTTCAGAAAACAAAACTCAAATATTAACGGTGATGCATCTGTTGGAAAACTAAAATCACGTCTTAAGTCGAATACAGAAATAAGACAAATTAAGAATCCAGTTACAATGCCTTGTACCACCAACTCTTAACACAGACCTGAAGTCTGAAGACCAACTCAATTGCTCCATTATCACAACATGCACAGCAAGAACTGATGTCATTTTTACGTGATATTACACACACCAATCACAGTCCAGATGAAGTTAAAGTCCTGCCAAAATACAAGATAATACTACTCGCAGCCAAATTCGTGGCTGTTTTAACGAAACCGGATAAAATTCAACAAATCTTGCGTAAAAGTTTTACCTACAGCACAAACAAGCACTACATTTGTCTAAAGATAAAGAACGACATACTGCTTTCACTTGTATTTCAATCTATAAAACATAAGAGTCAATCTAAGACTCTAAAATGAAATCAACGATCACTAGAATGCAAAACAGAGAGAAGTCAATAATTTATAAGACTGAAAAATGAAGTTAATGCTTATTTGAATGCAAGGCTTTACAAAATTAACGTGCATCTTAATTTAAGGAACATTAGTTCGTTATTCGTTAAGTTTTCACATCTGTTTCAATTCATAAAACAGATAGTCAAGAAGACTCAAAAATGAAATTAATGTTTAATATTTGAATGCAAGGCTTTAAGAAATTAATGTACATCTGAATTTAAGGTTTTAATGCTCATTAAGTTTTCAATTTCGTTTCACTCCATAAAACAGATAAAGTCAATCCAAGCCTCTAATATGAAGTTAATGCTTATTTGAATTTAAAGTTGTAATAGTAATCAAGTTTCCAATTCAGTTTTAATCCATTAAACCGATAAAGTCAATATAAGACTCTACAATTAAATTAATGCTGAAGGTAAGTAAGGTTAAACATTCATTAAGTTTTCACTTCTATTTCAATCCATAAAACAGATAAAGTCAATCAAAGACTCTAAATAAGTTTAAGCATTCATTAAGTTGTACTTCTGTCTCAATCCATAAATCAGATAAAATAATCTAAGACTCTAAAATTATCGTGCATCTGAATGTAAAGTTTCTTTTATCTTTTATCACAAAAAACACACGACAATATGCACTGCACTACAACAAAGTAATACGAAATATGAAATAATACTGTGGAAAATCAAAAACTACACGGAATTTAAAATTAGAATCTTCTGCAAAACATACATCAACAAAGTTTTCTCCGGTGAGAGAAACTCTTCCTACGTTGCAAGCAGCATACATGTGCGAACACGCAGATTGTCATAAAAACATAAGCAGTCGCCCCAAAACAGCCACATTCATTGGATCCCGGAGTGGGTTACCTAAGGGGATGCCTAAGGGGCAGTCCATATTACATTTACAGGGAGGGGGTAACTGAATTTAGGCAATATGCGCATGGGTGCATACAGCAGAGGATGGGTCTAGACAAAATGTACATAGGCAAAATACATTTCTAGTTAGGACGTCAACATTAGCCTAATTATTTTACCCTGAATTTCATCTGATGGCATTCTGATTGCATTATAATCAAATTCTATTCAGATCTAAACAGTAAACCATAACAGTAAAAACATTTAGCTAACAAATATGATGTTTAACAAAAATAAATAGTAGCCTACGGTAAATTAATGCTATTATAGATGACTTTAGCTAATTAACTTTTGTAAGGGGAAGGCAGAAAAGCTTATTCGTACATACGCAAAGGAGAATTTCAAAATTATCTACAAATTACAACAAGGGGTAAGGGGTTGAAAATACGATATTTTGCATACGTAATATAATGGATGGTCCCTAAAGGCCCCAATGAATACAGCTGTCGGGAAACACCTCAACTCAAGTCTTTACTGAACAGTTAGTTACTTATCGTCACGACATTCGAGCACCATGTTACGGAATCTCTGCGCTGACCCAGGTCTATGCACTTGCGTTTGGTTCAGCTTCGACATCGTCGACGATGATGTCGGCGGTTTTGGAAGCAGATTTGGCTGAACGACCCTGACTCCATCTGGCGCGGTCACGCATGATTTGGCTGGTATGGATCCGACCTTCACTAGCTTTGTGCTGGGCGGAAGAGACCCGGTCCGGATCGTTACGTGGGTTGGCAGAGCAGCCTGGAGTAATGCGCTCATGGAGGGCGACATTTCGGACACGGGCGTGGCGATGAGGGGGGTTTTCGTTGGACGTGTGGGACGTGGTTTTGAATGTGATCGGTGGGGTTGAGTACCGTTTGAGGATGGGGAGGGAGAGGAGGATTCTGTGACGTTGAGCATTAGTGTCTGGAGAGGAATTGCTGATTCAACGGACAATGGTTTCGCTTCTGATGGTGAATCGGAAAAGACGGCTGCTGGTTTTTCCAATCGTTTCCTGTAAAATCAGTTAAAACACGGAAATTAAAAAGATTTGCTCCCTAATCTGTATCCTAACCCCTTTGCCGAATGTGCTAATACTTGAATTATAATTGTGTTATAGCATGTTCTGTAAAATTACGTTTATTGTGGGATCGATAAATAATTTTGAATTTTGAAAAAGTGGCACATAAATAGTAAATAGTTGGTCATCATAAAAATTATACTTGCATTAGATTTACATGACATTAGGATGATGCATATGATTTTAAAATATTTGACTTTTCATCAACGGAATGGACGCATTAAAAAAATGCGGATCATAGCAATTGGTCAATTAAAGAATATTCTTATCTTACGTTACATTAATTTTTATGGTTAATCGTCACCTGATAAACTTTAAATTAACATAGAAATATAAGAAAGGAATTTGTAACAAATCAAATGGAGGCAGAAAAGAAAACTCGGGAAACTAGACGCTTAGTGGGGCGCAGTGGTGTAGCGATGGCGTCGTTGCCTTGGAGCCGGAAGGTTCAAGGTTCGAATCCACCTCGCTGCATAAGGACCTTGGGCAAGTCCTTCACTCAGAATTGCTCGGCGTTTCGGCGTGAAACTCTGATGCAGTGTCCGCTCTGCATTCGGGAGCGCCTCTGAGTAGAGAGAGCTTGAAGGGGCGCTATAACAAGTGCACATACAAACAAGCTTAACCTGGCATGAGTTTCCCTCAGACGATTGTCTGGCAAAGAGTTCTTCCTTGATGGAACGCTGGATGGAGGTGATGACAGCAACTCCCTTTCCAGCTGGTTCCGCTGTTCTCGAAGGTCTAAAAACACATATCCATCACATGTTAAACTTATGTTAATTTTTTAAATGTTACATTTTAGCATATCAATATTTAACTTGCTCATTCTTAACCTGTTCATTTTTAACAAGCAAAAAAGCAATTCATCATAATTATGTTTATTATGATAAATTTGCTGCAATGTCACATTTTAAAATAAGCTGGAAGGTGTTGTTCCAAAGTCAATATTCAGCTTTCCACGTGACTTCATAAGGATATGTATACAAGCATCCAATACACCTTTGAAATACTTTTCCCGACTGGTAACAAATTGATCAGACTGTCATTGTAAGCCCTTGAAAATTCTTCTTTTTGGCCATGCTGGAGTCGGGAGCACCTTTAATCGAGTTGTTTCCTTGAAGAGGTGACATATAAATACTTGAATAAATGAATGAATGAATGAATGAATGAATGAATGAATGAATGAATGAATAAGTATGTACCATAACCAAATGATTCAAAGAACCATTCAGACCAGACCAGGCCTTGTGAACCCCTTATAAAATATAACGGCAATAAGAAAGACCTACCACCATATTTTGTTACCTCATCTTATCTTGAAAAGCATCCCTTTAAATGAGATCTTACATACCATACTAGCGGGATTACGAGTTAAAATTACCATTAACATTAGCCCAGCTGCGATTTATGCTTAAATCATCCATTATAAATTTTAACATTTAAAGTATCACTAGCTTTATCGCACCTGTTAGCGTAGGTTCACGGCTGGTTAGTGAAGATCTCGTATTCATTTCAGCATCAAGACAACCCTGAAGTTTAATCAAAGCATGAACCAGACTATGATAGGCTCAGGTCAAAATAAAATGAGGTCAAGTAAGTAAAAAAATATGGTGAGGTCAGATACAATAAGGTCAGGTCAGAGAAAATAAAGTAAGAGTCAGGTAAGACAAAACAAGGTTAGGTTATGTAGAGTAAAGTAAGGTGGGATCAAGTAAGACAATTGCTAGCATGCACTTGGCTTTACACGTTTATTTTTTAAACATTCCAAATAACGTAATTATTTATCATTGCTGAGAAATATAAAAGGCTGTTCGGATAAAGGAGTACTCTGAGGTAACGTATTCAAAATCTGTAACTTTACTAACTGGTTTTATAGCCATGTGACATATCTCACGGGAAACATGCTCACATAATTTTCCCCCAGTTTAAACTCCTCTAAGTGACATTTTGCTAGATGTTTTGCACTGTAGAGGATAGTAAATTTATATTATATAAATTGAGGAATGAGTATTGTTGACAGCATTATTCACCTGTAGGAATTCAATATCCTGAAGGAGAGAATTCACTTCTTCCTGCAAGACTTCCCTACGACACAGAAAAATCAAATGAATAATTAATCTTCCATATCCAGCGGCGCCGCCAGGATTTTTTTTCTGTACGCACAACTTGCACAAAATAATATGAAGCGAACAGCGGTCGATACGAGCTTATATATATATATATATATATATATATATATACCGTATATCAGTGCTTAAAGTGTAAAAAAAGAAGTGCCAGGACGCTGTATTGTAATTGGTCGTCAGTGGCGGCGCTGAAGGCGCGAATGCCGAAGGCACGAAGCCCGTCCCGACTAGGGGGTCTGGGGGAGCGTCGTAAGCTCCCCCAGCGGGGTCTGGGGCGGAGCCCCAGCGACCAGCGCATTTTTGGCTGTGTCGACCTCAAATTGAACCATTTAAAGGCTTTTTTGCCAGCTATTTGTGAACGACAAAGTCGCGAAAACTTCAAAAAATAAGTGGTTTTTTAGTGTCGCAAGCTATACTACCAGGATAATGTAATGTAATGTAAATCTTCGAGAATTTCTCAGCGCCCACAAAAGCCACGTCAGGGAGACCAGCTTATTCACCGGCGCTATATCAAATCAAGTCCAGTGCCAGGTCAAAATCCGGGGAGGTCAAGCCGAGGAGACAGCAAGGTGCTACGGTGGTTGTCGGTGATGGTGGTAGTTGGGTGATAAAAACTGATTGGAATCTGGATAGGATAGCTTGAAGAGTTCGGGTTTCAGTCGTGAATGGAAAGCAGCAGAGGTGAGTGCAAGCGGAGGAGAGGTTGAATTTTGAGGGGAGATATAGAAACAATAGAAATCAAAATGTTAGTGTAAAATAGAAAGGTTTTTGTCTTGACCGTAAGCTCCGCAGCGGGGTCTGGGGCGGAGCCCCAGCGACCAGCGCATTTTTGGCTGTGTCGACCTCAAATGGAGCCATTTTTAGGCAGTCATGGCCGGTCGTCCGTAACTGCATGGACGCCGTCCATGCAGTCATGGACGACCGTCCAGGCAGTGGTGGCCAAATAAGTGGCAGGACGGCGTCCAGCCTCAAAAATAAGGGTGTCCGGACAATTCGGCGCCGGACAATTCGGACCGGACAATTCGGACCGGACAATTCGGAACCGGACAATTCGGAGTGCATGTAAAAATAATGCTCTTACGGCTATGAAACTTTTGTTTATCAATGGTATGAAATAAAATTATATGGCACCAAGCAAATATTGTCTGATCTTCTAAAATTTATCCAATAACAGAAATAAGACACTGAAATTAGTAGCTAAATGCAGTAAATTATCAACTTATAGGCATCTCATTTAGATCAATGTAAGTTTCATATCTATTGGCCCATGGTTTTTTTTATGCCCGATATAGCCTATAGTGAGGTGTCAGATTAATATTAGTTTCGACAGTATACATTTTGGGTGATTGTCACAAGTCTTTTCCCTCTTCTTCTCTACGTGTGACCTTCAGTCTCTTCGGAAGCTTCTTCGTATAAGTTCGTGGTAGCGTAGGCCTATCCCTAGATAACTGTTTCATTAGCTAAATGGCTAGGTTAAAGAATCTACAGTCTTTCACTGTTTTGTTAACCAACAACGACGACGTGTTTAACTCTTCTTATTATACTCCAAAATCCGATATAAAGTAAAACGATCAGCAACAACACAACAATGACTACACTTGCGTTATCATAACAACTACACGACTACTATCTTCATCAGTCTACTCTATCGCAACTCAACAACAACTCTTACAGCCTATCTCAACGGCTCTCAACACGCAACTCTCCTTCTTCACTTCCACTCCCTTCTTGTACAATTAAGGTACGCTCGTCTGAACGTCACGTGCTGTCCAGACAATCACCTGTGCAGACGCCGCGCGGCAATTTGCACCTGGCCTACTTACGTCGCTGTACGACAATCGGCGTGCACTGATTAAATTAGCTGACATTACCTCCTTCCTTTCTTTTGAAGAGAGCTAATTAATCTTAAAAATTAGCGAACGTATAATGCTTAAACTAAATACAAACAATTCTTATACTAAATGCAATCACAAAATACCTTATACTACAATCTCGATAAGCAGTCTGCTACTACATTCAACTTTCCTTTCTTATAGTTCAACAGAATGTCAAAATTTTGCAATGATAAAGACCATCTGACTAACTTAGCAGACTTCGACATTGACTCAGTCAAATAAACTAAAGGATTATGATCAGTGAACACATTAATCTTGGAACCAATAATGATTTCTTTCAATTTGTTTAAAGCCCATATGATTGCATAGGCTTCCTTCTCAATCGTCGCCCATCTCCTCTGGGTATCTGTCAGCTTCTGGCTGATAAATGAAACGGGACGTTCTATCCCCTCATCGTCCACTTGTGACAGCACAGCCCCCACAGCAAAATCACTGCTATCACAGTACAAATTAAATGGTTTGCCAACCTCGAACATGTACAGAATAACATTCGATAAAACAATTTCTTTAAGAGAATCAAAAGATTTCTGGTGGTCCTCAGTCCAAATAATGTTCTCAGGTGTCTGCTTGCTAGTTAAATCTGTCAATGGTTTAGCAATCTCAGCAAAATTACAAATAAATTGTCTGTAGAAACCAAAGAATCCTAACATTTGCTTCACTTGCTTCTTCGTTTCAGGGTTTTTTAAATTAATCAAACTGTCAATCCTATCTGGATTCCTCATCTTCTTCCCTGAACCAATGAGGTGACCGATGAATTTCACCTCACTCTTACCAAACACACATTTCTTCAAGTTCAAAGTTACATTATGCAGTCTTATTTGTTTCAAAAACAATTCTAAATGTTTCAAATGAATGTTCCAATCATCAGAATGGACTGCAATGTCATCAACATAGGGTTCAGTAAATGCATTAATCGGTTGCAAAATCATGTTTATGGCTTTTACAAAAGTCCGTCCAGAGTTAATCATTCCAAAAGGGACACGTGTAAATTCGTACAGTCCACTATGGGTAACGAATGCGGTTTTCCATTGGTCGGATTTCTTCACCGGACAAGTCCAGTAAGCACTGCGACAGTCCAAGACGGAAATAAACTTGGATTTCCCGACTTTGCTCAGCACATCGTTGACGATCGGCATGGGGTATCGACAATTTTCAGTATATGAATTCACGTACCTGTAGTCGCACGCGAGTCTCAAGGATCCGTCCTTCTTCTTGACGATGACCAGCGGACTTGCCATTCTGCTCGACGACGGCTGAATGATGTTTGCTTTCAGCATCTCTTGTATTTGTTTGTCCACTTCTGCGCGGTATATCAACGGTATTCGATAAGCCGTGAACTCCTTCTCTCGAAAGTCTGGTCTCAGCACCACTTCGTGTTCTACCAATGTACATAATCCAGGTTTGTCCGAAAATCTGTCTGCATATCGGTTCAGTACATCCAGTAGCTGTTTCTGTTGCTCGCTCGTAAGATGTCCGATCTGTTCATAGTCCAATTGCAGCGATTTCTGTGTCGTCTCTGCATGGTCTTCTTTCAATGGTAGCTCTACCACTGATCCGAATTCGTCGTCCTCTTCCACGATGAGACCACACGATAATGTTCTTGCGATGAACTTCCTCATTTTGTTGGCATGGACGATTCGTCGGCCGTTTTCATTCATGTCCACCAGATACGAATACTTGGATCTTCTTTGTAGCACTGTACATGGACCATGCCATCGTGAGATCAATTTATTGGTTGACGTTGGATACAGGACGATGACGTTTTCTCCTGGTTCGAATTCTTTATCCTTGGCCCTCTTGTTGTATTGACTGGCGTATTGTTTTTGCTTTTCCTCTGCACAATTCTCAGCAAATATCAAAGCTTTCTCCATGTCTGCTCTTAAGTTCTTCAGGTACTTTGCTGGTTGTACTCCAATGTTTGGCGGTAGATTTATTTCTTTGGTCCAGCTTTCCTTTAAGATAGTTAATGGTCCTCTTGGCATTTTTCCATACACCAGCAGATATGGTGCCACTCCTGTCGTTGCGTTAGGAACTTCTCTCAATGCCCATACGGTAAACGGAATGATTTTATGCCACTGTCTTGGATTTTCCACAATGACATGATGTACCATTTTCTTGAACGTCTGGTTCCATCTCTCGACTAATCCGGCTGCCTCTGGATGCCCCGGTGAATCGAATCGTGGACAGCATCCCATCAATTTCAAAAATTCTCTTGTAAGACTGGCTGTAAAATTCGTGCCTCTGTCGCTGGTGATCACAGACGGCACCCCCACGTCAATGAAAAGCTTCATCAAAGCTTCGCACACAGCCTTAGCAGTCAATGACTTCAGCAAGAAGATTGTCGGCCATCTTGTACATGAATCCACTATGCACAAGCAATACTTATGCCCAGCTGCTGACTTCGGTTCTATTGGGCCTACCACGTCCATAGTCATCCGTCGGAATGGGACATCTTCCCTTGGAATTGGTGTAATCGGCACTCGATCCATCACCAAACTTCGTGCCTTCAGCTGACACTTCTCACAGGACTTACAAAATTTCACCACGTCTCGACGCATCTTTGGCCAGACAAAGGACAACTTGATTCTCTCTCGTGTCTTCTCTTCTCCCAAGTGTCCGCCAAATACTGACTCGTGAGCTAATTCCATTACTTGAATTCTTCTCTCTTTCGGTAACACCAACTGATACACAAGCTGATCCAGCATTTGATGCTTCTTATACAGCAATCCATTCACCACGATAAACTCTGATCCTTGGTCTTCAGCGATCCTCCACCACGATTTCAGTGACTCGTCATTTCTCTGCTGCTCCTCGAATTTCTTCGCATCTTCCAGCTGTCTTTCATCGTTCGAATTCTCTGTGAACAAGTCCCTCATACTTGTCTCCAGTTCAGCGTCGCTTCCGGAATCTTCACTATCATTTCGTTCACATGCAGCCATCTCTTCTTCAGTTTCATTGTTCTCAGATGTTGTTCTTTCGTCATCTTGGATGCTGAGTTCATCTTCGCTTTCCGTGTCATCTTCTTGCGAACTTTCGTTTATTGTTTCATCTTCTCCGTCTTCGACTTCTGCTCTCCGACTTTGTGCTCTTGTAGTCACATTCGCTTGTAGCTCTCCTTGCAATATACTGATTGGTGGAACCTCTTTCAGTTCTGCAATTATCTCTGGATGTAGCAGGAACTTTTCTGGATTTTCTTTACACAGTTCTGCTGAAATGCTGGCACACACTAAAGTTAAATATGGCGCGATATTTATTGTCCTGTCCTCTGTAGCTGCTCCTTCGTTACGACCGCTCATCCGCACTTCGATTTTCACCAACTTAGCTGGAATCGGCTCTCCAGCTACACATTGCAAATGAACTCTGCCGATTTCTTCTACTGTCGTTCCTTTCAGTAGTTCCTCGTTGATTACTGGTATCTCGGTCCCCGAGTCAATCAACGCCTCGACTTGCACAGGCTGCCCATCAGTCCCACGTATCTCCACATTTACATGCTGCAACGATATCTTCTTTATGCGTTGACACTCCTCTTTACTTTTTGTTTCTCGACAACTTTCTGCAATGGAAGTAGTCTTTATCGCTTCTTTCAGTATGGTGAACTGCGGCGTACACTTCATCACTGACTTTACTTCTGTTTCTTGGTTGCATTGTTCTTCCCAACCAGGAGGTGCATTTATCACTTGTATCTGGTTTACTCGAAGATTTTCTGCACTTCTGCTAAAGTTCTTCCTCAGATTTGCCGCTCCTGGTGCTTGGCAATGTTTTATTAGGTGTTTATCAGAATTGCAATTGTGGCAACGCTTCTTGATAAAACTTCTTTGCTCCTTGTTCTCCCACTTGTTGTACGGCGTGTAAGATGCATTACTTTCTGTTGGGCGTCCCAGCGGCGGAGTTCGATTGTAGGCTTGTCTGTCCCACGTTGACTGTTGTTTATCTTGCGACCACTGCTTTCCAGAATAATCATCTTTCTTTGCATCATTACTCTTGGCTTGGCTTCCGGTGTCTTTGCTATCCTTGTTCCACTTGGGTTGCTTTGGACTATTGTCCCATGCTTCAAATTTCGGTTTGTCTTGGAACATCACACCAATCCGATTGTTTACATGTATATCTGCGAGATCTGCAACATTACTAGCTTCCAAGCATTCTGTGCCCTCTTTTGCTAAGACAAACTGCAGTGGACCTGGTGGTAAACATTCTTTCAGCTTATCCGCCACTAACAAATCAAACAGCTTCTCGTAGTCTTTGTCCACTCGTCTACTTCGGACATAATAATTCAACAGGTTCTTCAGCCTAGCCGTGAACATCGTATACGTTTCTTCGGCTGTCTTCTTGGCATCTGCAAACCTGGACCTGTACTCACGAGCTGTTAACTTGAATTCCTTCAACAAGTGCTCTTTCACTGCATCGTATTTATCTAAATTCTCAAATGATAATCGATTCAATACCGTTCGTGCTCTCGGGGTCATCAATGGCAACAACAATTTCACCCAGTACTGCTTTTCCACAGCGAAGCTATTGAATGCATTCTCCACGGTCTCAAAATATAATGGCACTTCCATCATATCATACGGCATCTTAGGCAATACATGCTTCATGGCATCACCAATCTTCTTGATCTTGGACACCATTGTCTCACTTTCTCTGAGCCTAATCTGTTCTGACACTTCTCGGCTCTTACGATCATCTTCGTCTCTCTTCTTCAGTCGATCTTGATCTTCGATTCTCCGCAGTTCTTCTTGTTCTATCTTCTGCTGCAACAGTTCTAACTGCTTTCTGCGTTCTTCTTTTTCAATGGCCATTTCTTTAAGTTGAGCCTCCTTGATAGCAAGTTTCTTTTGTTCTAACTGCATCTGCTCTTCTCTTTCTCTTTCTGCTTTTTCCAAATTGTCTTTTCCAGCTTGAAATTCTTCCTGACGAATTTCTTCTGCTCTCTCCAGTTCTTGTAAACGCATCTTTTCCTTTTCTTCCTCACGAGCCTTTTTGTCTTCGATCTGCTGTTTTCGTATTTCTTCATCGCTTTTTCTTGCTTTTTCGTATTCTATCATTAACTCCATCCGTCTCCGTTCTGATTCATCACGATCGAGTCTCATTTGTTCTAGTTGTATCTGGAACTGCTGCCTCTGCATGTCTATCTCTTGTTGTCGCAGTTCTTTCTCTTCTTGCTTACGTTCTTTCTCCTCTTGTCTGCGCTGCTCTTCTTTCTCTTTTTCTTCTTGTTTACGCTCTTTCTCCTCTTGTCTGCGCTGCTCTTCTTTCTCTTTTTCTTCTTGTTTACGCTCTTTCTCCTCTTGTCTGCGCTGCTCTTCTTTCTGCTTCTCTTCTTGTTTACGCTGCTCCTCTTTCATTATCATGAATTGCAGCAACGCCTCCATAGACATCGGGGGCACGGGTAAAATGCTGATTTGCTGATTGCTGATTTGCTGATCGGCAAGGGGTAAAATGCTGATGAGGAAAGTGCTGATTTCTCATGCTGATTGGTGGGTAAAATGCTGATCAGAAAATGCTGATTGTAACAAGTAAGTAAGCAAGTACAGCCTTTATTATTCCAATCGCAAACGAATAATGCATGGGAAATCGAAGTAAAAATACATCACGATGATATCAATAAATGAAAAGTAGACTAATGTAAACAGAATGTTAATAAGTGTAAAGCGTTCTAGTTAACAAAACAAGAGAAACAAAGGCGCATATTAAGTCATTTTATTCGAAGATGAGTAGGACTAGGCCTATTTGATATAAAAACTCTCTGAATTTCATTGCGTAACTTCTAGGCTATTTAATTTTCGACAGGCAAAGTACATATTAATATGTAGGCTACTTTCCGCGTATGTTCCGCGCAGATGTAGGCCTACACAACTTATACTCTAACTAGCCTATTAGGCCTACAGGCTACAGGTAGGCATAGGCTATATTGCGTAAAAGTTGTGTAGGCCTACTTCTACGCGGAACAATGTCATCGCTACACCAAATCATCATTGACTAGGCCTATAATACTAAAACTAATAGACCCATAATTATTAAAAGCAAAACTGTGCAACTTCGTATAGGGCGTATTAGGCCTAGGGCCTATAGATGTGCACTGTTGAATGTAGACTATTCCTTACTGGTTTTTTGCTTAAATGATGACTTCTCAACTGAGAAACATTTTAAACTTGCCTGTGCTGTAGAAATTGATTGGCAGGCTATACATGGGCGGAGTTTATCAGGGGCTAGGGGGAGCTAAGCCCCCCCCAAGAAGGCCCAGATTTAGCTTTTTTACCATGAAAATGATATCTTTTCCCGGGCTTAGCCCCCCTAAGAAGGCATTAGCCCCTCCAAGAACGGAAACCAAACTCCGCCCATGAGGCTATATTATGATGATAATTATTTTCATTTTATTAGACTCTTGCTGATAATATATGAAACAATTCAAGCAAACTAATATGAAGAACCTTTCGATCACTGCCAGCGACAAAATTATAGGCCTATAACTTCCGAATGAGATCACATACTTTACAATGCTACCAGATCGAATAGGATGATGCGGTCTCCTGTAGCCTATAAGCTCTTACAGTGAAATAAATGGCAGAACGGTGTGCAGATTTGAAAATAAGTGCATGGACGCCGTCCATGCAGCCACTTTAAGCCCAGAGCCATATTGACATTATTCATGTTGCCTACAGGCCTAACTATATGGAAGCCTCAACCTGTAGCCTAGGTCTACTTGTGTAATTCGTTTAAGTTGTGTCTGTGTGAGACTGTGTCAGCTTAACTAAGCTTGTTGGTATTCAATAAACAATTAAGTAGCCTATAGACGTGTTCCATTGTTTCATTTTTTGCTGGGAAATACAAAATTGGTGACGTTAGAACAGTAGGCCTACCAGCTGATATGCATCAATCTGAGTTGATTCTGAATTTTCAACGACGATAATTCCGTGCTTTGGAACTCTGAGACAAGAAATAATTTGTTCGTCATAATTCTCATTATGCTCATCCTTACTTTCGACATTATATATATATATATATATATATATATATATATATATATATATATATATATATATATTAGTTTCGGCTATAGGCCCAGCCCTCCATGCAGTGAAAAATCTTCCAAAACAATAATCAAACGATAATTTCTAATCTCCGATGATCCGATCAGACTCATGGAGTGCGAGTCTGCTAATTAAAAGTCCAAGCGGCCTCTATTCTGTTCAGAAATGGGATAATGATCATAATGTCATGCAGTTGGTCAAATCACTCATAATTATACTATTAATTATATAACAGCTGTCCTTCTGCTACTTCTTTCACCTTAGAACCATGGCTGATAAAAGAATTACAGGTAGACCTAGATGATGACACTGTGGAGTGTGGACTGGTTCAACATAGTTACGATATTTAGCCTAGGCCTACTGTGTGAAAATGATCAGCTAAACCCAATTTCTTACAAGGCCAGTTTCAAGAGCAAACAGCTTGGAATGGGGCGGACATAACCTAATAACTCAAGGTGAACTGAAGTCGACCTACGCTACTCGAAACAGCTGTCCATGTCCAAGGCAACGAAAACAGACTTGCTTGTCTAACAACAGAGTCATTCCTATGATTTACCATTTTCAAAATTTTGACTTCTGTTTGGAAAATTGAGAGGCATGCAGTTTGCCAGAACCAAACACTGACTAAACCTCTGAAAATGAGGACTGTGACTTAGTGTCATGGTTATTGATTATTGCTGTTCACAACTGTTTAGCCTTGGTTTTATTAAGAAATTCGGTATTATGACTTTGAGGCATTCTTTTGCAATGTTGTTAGTTTAAATTTATAAACATTATTGAATATTGCCAAGTTGTACAATGCTTCCTAATTCTATAGTTTATATGGCATCTTTAAAAGGATATTAAAATACATAACAATTATTCAAATTTGATATTATTGTTTTATTTATAATATATGTGATCAGTTCATAAAAATCTTCACTTTGAAGTTTGAACTTAAAATAATTATTGCTCAATAAGTCATTGGGGCGATGGGCAGTGGCCGGGGCAATTCGAGTAATAATAAAGAAACAGTAAAGAGAACGTTACAAACCACTACACTTATAATTTACAATTTCTCTTCCATAAGAGAACATCATTGTACTTGTGCCATAAGTGCATGTATACAACACAGACAAAAGACAATACAGGCAAAGTGAATACTTAATGATACCTTACAAGCAAAAAATGCAAAATTCCTTTTATCTGCAAAGGTGCATTATTATCTTGAGACTTTTCAGCATATATAGACTATAGAGACATGTGTAAAACTGAAAAGTGTAAAGATGGTTTGAGGAGTGCTTAATACAAACCAGAAAGCGGAGGATATGGAATGTTTCAATGAACTGCAAATATAACGCTACACACCACTACACTTAAAATTCACAGTTTTTCATCCATAAGAGAACATCATTGTAAAATGTGTCATGGCCCATAAGTGCATGTATACAACACAGACAAAATACAATATAAAAGTGCATATTTAATTATGCCTTACAAGTAGAACTGTAAAGCTCCTTTCACTGGCAAAGGTGCACAAATCCTTGCTCTTTCAGGCAAAGGTGCATATGTATTATTTAATTATATGTATTTTACAAGCAGAAGTGCAAACTTCATTTATTAGAAAAGGTGCATAACTTGCAACTTTTCAGCAATGTCAATTTTTTCAAAATTTGTGATAAATTAATTTATTTCTGAAGTCATGCCACTTTGTGTTCATGTTCCAGGGTCTCTCTGCAGTTATTTAAGATGTGCTCACAATTCTGTTGTCGCCAAGTTTTGCATTGTGCAAAAGGTGCAAACGTTCAAATTCGAATTCCCTCTGAATGCTAGAAACCTATTATTTGCACCTTTTCTTGTAAGCCTTCAAGGCCTCGATATTTTTAAACTGACAATAACTTATATCACAACAATTGCACCAAAAATAGTTTAAGGTCTCTAGTACATTACATATGATATGGCAATTTGCAGTCATGATTACGAGGAATGACTACTTGGTCATATGACAGGTCGTAGTCCACCAATCCATAAATCCAACCATCCGTCCGTCCGTGCATCCATCCATCCATTAAGTCTGACTGTCCACCAATCCACCCATCCATTTTTCCATACATCCATCCATCCATCCATGCACTCACCCATCCACCAACCCATCCATCCATCCATCCATCCATCCATGTACTCACCCATGACCCATCCACCAACCCATCCATCCATCTATCGATCCATCCGTCCGTCTGTCTGTCGGTCTGTCTGTCTGTCTGTCTACCTGTTTATCTATCCCTTCGTCCGTACACCAAACCATACATCCATCCACCAATCTATCCATATATCTCTCTGTCACAGTCACAGCATTTCCACAGCACTTCTGCCCAACAACGAAGGAGCGCTAGGACCAAACAAACAGGTCCAGTCGAATCCAGCGACCGGCGTCGGGAGGTGAAAGGTCACTGGGTCATAGGCCAGCGGGCAAGACACTATTAACACCTCTGATGCACCCACGGGGCGCATTATGAAGAAAAGGCAAAGGGCCGACTGCTGATAGCCCATGGACGAACTAAGGCGATCGACCTCCCTAGCCCCCACTGCTTGGGCGAAGTACTGAAACGCTGGCTGACAAAGCGACTAAGTCAGCAAGGCCTGTCTGTCTACCGATTCTAAAAATAGGCCTGCTGTCTGATTAAACGTCTCATCTAATACCTTTACACAACATCTGCCAAACTCATCTAACTAAACTAAATAGACTGCAGAAAAAGCCATAAGAATTGTTACTAAATCTCCCTTTAATACTCACACTAGCCCCCTATATCATCAGTTGAACGTGCCAAAAATATCCCAAATTAAATTCATCCAAACTAGTACAGTTATGTGTAAGTATGACAACAACCTTCTTCCACTTGCATTCTCATCCTATTTTAGACCTAACTTATATACTAAACTACTAAAGGCATTAGAAATAATAAAAATTTAATCTACATAAGTGTTTTTGCTAAAACAAACACTAGAAAGTTTTCTATTAAGTATCAAGGTCCTCTTTTATGGAACAATGTACCGGAAAATATTCGTGCATCCACGAGTCTTGCTCGATTTAAATCCCTATAATCCGTGCACACACATTAAAAAAAATGAAATGAACAGCCCATTTAATTTGTGGCTTATTTGTTCTCATTCCTTCTTTTCTTTTCTCTTTAAGTTGAGCAGAGGAAGGGTATCCCACTGATACAAATCATACAATTTAATTGATTCAAAAAATACTGCCATTTCCATCTGTTTCTTGGCCTATTATCATTTATTATATCATAGTGAAGAATAATTTCTTTGATAAATAGGCCACAATAGCAGGATCACTCCCCTTCGGGTAGCCTATTGTTCCCTATATTTCAAAGTAATAATTGTACACTAATTAAGCTATCCCAATGCAATTGTTAACCGCAATTAATCGCTTTGTGTACTTTTATGAATGCATAATTGTATGTTTGACATTTCTGGGATCAATAAACAAGTTCAAGTTCAACTTCAAGATTGATCCAATGATTCCAATCGTCCATCCATCCATCCATGATCCATCCATCTGTCTGTCTGTCTGTCTGTCTGTCTGTCTGTCTGTCTATCGATCCAATCATTCATCCATCCATCCATATGTCCTTTCATCCATCCATCTGTTCATCTATCCATCCATCCAACCATATCTCTGTCTGTTTGTCTGTCCATCCGTTAGTCTGCCTGGCTGTTTGTCTGTCTATCTCTCCGTCTGTGTGTCTGACTGACTCTCTCTTTGTCTGTCTGTTTCTGTCTGTCATACAAAGCGACAGACTCTGTGTATATATTTGTCATTCTGCCTGGCTGTATGTCTGTATCTTTATTTCTCCGTCTGTCTGTCTGTGTCTCTGTTTGTCTGTCCGATTGTCTCTCTATCTGGTCTATCTCTCTGCGTGTCTGTCTGACTGTCTATATATCTATGTCTGTCTTTTGCCTGTCTTTGCGTCTGTCTATAGGCTATGTCTGTATGTCTGTATGCCCTGTGTGTTCTGTTTATTCTGTCCGTTTGTTATGTCTGTCTATTCGTCTTTCTATATTTTATCCCGCTGTCTGTTTTTCTTAAGATCGTTGTTTCCTCTGGATAATTTATCTTCTGATCTTGTTTTCCTATGGTCCTTTCTTATTTTCAACAGATAGGCCTATGAACTTTTATATTGAAAAGCATTTGTTCGCCCATCGGTTTTATTTGCAGTAGGCCTAAAATTCAATGTTGTGTACATGTGTTTTATTATAAGGCTATTGTTTCGTCAGCTAAAAAGTCTGCTGGCTCTCACTGATTGCACAGGCCTATGTCTTGCAGAGGCGGTCTCCTTCATGCAGTTGAATTAGAGTAGACCTTTGAAATTAACTAGTTCAAGCTCGCACTGGGTAAATTTACTAAGTTAAATCTTGTTTTATCACTGTGGGATGTGCAAAAGCATCCTAGTTTGCATGCTTCAATGTTCAGAGTTGAATATGCGTGGATGAATGTGCTATATTGTATCATTTGTCGATCGATGTCCCATTGTGCGTTTGCATATGAATAAATGGTATATAATAATTTACTTACTTACCCATTATGCGTTTGCAAATGAATAATTGCTAAGTACTTAGTTACTTACATCTTTGTCTGTATTCCTCAATCAGCATTTTACCCACCGATATGCTGATTCTGCTGGTGGGTAAAATGCTGACCAATCAGCATCGGCTAATCAGCATTTTACCCCTTGCCGATCAGCAAATCAGCAATCAGCAAATCAGCATTTTACCCGTGCCCAGACATCGGTGCCTCAGGCTTCTCCACTGGCTTCTCCGCAGCGCCTCCGACAGCACCTTCTTCTTCTTCTTCTTTCTTAGCCCAAACCTCGGCTAAATTTCTCATCAATTCTTCCCTCGACATCTGTTCGACTTCTTCTGCGTCTAGATCTGCTTCAATTAGCAGTTTTATCAGTCTATCAGTAGACATCTTCTTAATATTTGCTTGCTTTTTCTCCGTAAGTTTCTCCATCTTACTTCTTTACTTTACAGATGCTCGATAAAATAGTAGGCTACTCTTCAAATGTTTGCAATTGACTGACTTCAATTCTTTAAGCAAACTTCAATAGACAAGCAAGTTTTTCTACCTTGTAGTCGTTGTGTTGTCGTTTCTCACTGACGTACGGATGCTCGATGTATCGTTGCTTCTCCCGTGTGCTCGGCTCCTCGATAAATTCACAGCGTCCGTTTCTCCGCAACGTCTGTTGATTGGATAGAATCCCTCCGTTCCTACTTGGCACGTAGACCCACCGTTCGTAACTACGATCGTTCTCCTGCAACTTGGATCGTTATCCTGCAACTTGGATCGTTATCCCACCGCTGCCACCAAATGTCACAAGTCTTTTCCCTCTTCTTCTCTACGTGTGACCTTCAGTCTCTTCGGAAGCTTCTTCGTATAAGTTCGTGGTAGCGTAGGCCTATCCCTAGATAACTGTTTCATTAGCTAAATGGCTAGGTTAAAGAATCTACAGTCTTTCACTGTTTTGTTAACCAACAACGACGACGTGTTTAACTCTTCTTATTATACTCCAAAATCCGATATAAAGTAAAACGATCAGCAACAACACAACAATGACTACACTTGCGTTATCATAACAACTACACGACTACTATCTTCATCAGTCTACTCTATCGCAACTCAACAACAACTCTTACAGCCTATCTCAACGGCTCTCAACACGCAACTCTCCTTCTTCACTTCCACTCCCTTCTTGTACAATTAAGGTACGCTCGTCTGAACGTCACGTGCTGTCCAGACAATCACCTGTGCAGACGCCGCGCGGCAATTTGCACCTGGCCTACTTACGTCGCTGTACGACAATCGGCGTGCACTGATTAAATTAGCTGACAGTGATGGAGAAGTCCCATCACGAATTTGGGCTGCAAAGAATTGTTGGGTTCGAATTGTCCGGTTCCGAATTGTCCGGTCCGAAGTGTCCGGCGCCGAATTGTCCGGGAAACGAAAATAAGTGCCTGGACGCCGTCAATGACCGTCCTGACACACTTTAAGCCCTGCCGTATATGCCTACTGGCGATTATGAGGTATCACCAGATAATAGATTAAATAGAATTTCATCGCTTATAATATTTCACGCTTTAATTCTTTAATTTACAATTTGTAAAAAAAAATTGCCTTTCCCCGCTGTACGCACTTGCGTAAGTGCGTACGTCCATATCTATAAAGAAAAATATATGCACGTACATTAAATTTTGTCCTGGATGCATGCCCACATTTTTGCAGCTATTGACCTTAAACCTTGCACCTAGACCACCAGGACCACCCAGTATAGAAGAGGTTTAACCCTTTCCAGCCGGAATTGTTTTGATACCTATCCTGTTAATGGGGTCACGGGTGACCCCATCCGGTGGGAAAGGGTTAAGACATGCAATAAAAAACAAACCTATCTTATGTTAAAAATGCATAATTTCAACACTTTCCTAGACTGCATGATCATATTATTTTAGCTTGTGGTAGACTAACCTCAAGTGTTCCGTAACTGCTTCCATCTTTTCAAGTGTAACATTTCTGCCGAGGATATCGTCCATGGCTGAAGTTCTTCCACTTCTGAAACATGTAATTGTAAGTGTAAGTGTAACTAGCAACTTCTATTACACCAATTCTTAATGCACCAGGCATAAAATGATGGCACTTTGAAACAAAACCCTAATTTCTTTGATGGTGGCTAAAAATAGAAATTAATACAAAGGATTCGGTATGCCTTCTCTGAATTTCTCTCCAGCAACTGAATAATGAAATTAAATGAACTTATGAAATAAAATTGAATTATGAAATTAAATCATGAAATTTAACCATTTTGGTTTACAGCTGATTGTTTAGAGCTCTCAGCTTACAATGCGGAGCGTATGAGACTACGGGTCTGAGCCTAAGCTCAGCCAGTTACTGTGCTGGTCCTTCACTCACAATATTATTGTGCTCATCGATTTTCCATCGCATAATCATATGTGCACTTCTGAACTTGGAAGAAGTGCAAACATCAAATGCATTTGTATTGTATTGTATTAAATGCAACCATATTGCATTTTGTATTGAATTGTACATATCATTATATTTCAAAAGAGTCTGGTTTAAGATACCTTCAAGTTGTTCGATGTTCTAAAACTGCTAAACGGCACCTAAGATTCTGGTGTGCACTGTGAGACGCACTTTATAAATTTATAGATACAATACCATGCAATACATCTCAGGAAAGACACATCACATGGCAAGATGAGTCCTTGATCAAACCAGATACAACGTGTAGGCCTAAGCAAGGGCATTTGCATGTGGATAGTCCTACCAGACCTACCTGTTAGTCTTCAGTGGTTCTCTGAAAGCTGGAGTCTCGCGACCGTTTGATACGGCAGACATCGGACGAACACAGGAACTTGCTTTCGAAGAATTACCTGATTAATTCAGAGATAAGTTAAATCACAACCACTCAAATGTAAGAGCAAAAGCAAAAATAAAATACGGTAACACAAGGCAAGTTAAGGTAAATCAGTGTAATGTAAAAAACAAGGTAAAAAAACATAATATTAAGCATTTGATTAGCAATGTGGGTTATGGTATGGCAAAGTGAAGGAAGTGAGGCAAAAATCAGTGACAACATTATGAAGATATAAATCAAAATCACTGGCATGATAGAGATGATGAGTAAAATGGTTCATGAGGATTTTAGAAGATGATCAAGACACTTGCCTTCGTTCGCTTGCTTTTCCAAGACATAATCGAGGACAAGTGAGTTCTGTCTTGAGAATATTCTGTCTGGATCGCTACAACATTCTCAAAAACTCAATTTCCATATCTAAGTATGTAAGTAAGTAAGTAAGTAAGTATACTCTTAATTACACCACTTGCAAATGCACAATGGTATGCACAACATAAAACACTGTTATTTTTTATATAGAAAATAGCAAACATGTGAACAATCCTGTTCTTCATTTAACCTGTATCTGGACATGGTTTGATATTTAGAATCATCAATAAATATTAAACAAAGACACTATATATATATACAGAAGTAATAATTGGTAATCAAAGATCTATGCAAATGAAATAGAAGCTGAGTAAAATAGCTGAATATCATTTTGTCAAAGAAATCATCTATGCAGCAACATGATCAAAAATCTCTTTTACATTAACGAATCACAACATGGCATCTCTTGCTGCAACTCTTTCAATATCATACAAAAAATATGCTTTGTGTCATCTTAAAAATCCTGTGACGAGACATACTGGCACAAAAGAAGCTTATAGAATAGATTATCATAATCTATTTCTACAGCATCCAAAAAGTTACGTTATTTGTGTTCTATCAGAATTAATTGTCAGCACTTGGCATAAAATGTTAAAAACAACAAACAGGTTTCTATTATTCATACCCTCCGCTTCTCTTTGCCTTCTCTCGTATGCTCTCTATGAAGAACTTGATCTCAGACTTGAGACGATCTCGTGCTTCCGGAGGTTCTGGAAGTCGGTTGTGCATGAGAGTTGACTCTTGCTGTTCCGTCTCATGACGACAGTCCCTCCAGATGTCGAGCAGAACCTCAATCTGGTTGGAATGAAAAACAGAAAGTCACACAACGTTGATGGTGGTTGTGGTGGTGGTTGTGGTGGAGGTTGTGGTGGTGGAGGTGGGATGGTGACTTTGATGACAATGATGCTGATGATAGTGATTCAAATATTTAGTTAACAAGCATGATGATGATGATACTAATGATGATACAGGTCAGATATGCGGTAGGATTAAGAAATTCATGAAAAAAATATTTAATTGATAATGATCATAAAACTAGTCCGAAAATGCAATACGGAAATGGGATAATGGTAATAATGATATTTAATAATAATAATAATATTCTCTTTATTCAACAATCTGGTTGACAGACCGAAACCGGTTACAGTGTACAATTATGCAGCTTTTAAACAATTCACAAGAACGCAGATCCCAGAATACACAATACGGTGATATAATATATAAAGATAATGATGATGATGCTGAAATCAGGAGTATCCAAACCAAACACTGGATGACATAATTTGTCACAATATGTATGTATATATTTTTGCATATATATTTTCAGTTAGTTTAAACCGCAAATATTATTATGAACAATGCATTTGATATTTGTACCTCCTGCTGGAGTTCTTTGCTCTGCTCTACAAGCGACTCGCCAAGAAGCGTCTTGACTTCTTCAAGTTCATGGCTTGGCAGCTGAGATTCAATGAGAGACCACAGCGACGTCGGTGGATTATACGCGTAGAGATTGCCTTCGCTAGCAAGTTCCGCCATCACACATTCTTAACACGTTCTCAACGAGTCTACGGTAGCAAAAAACACCACACGCTCAACATAAATAATTTCTTCAGTGATCCACGGTGACTTAGTGTCGGTGGTTTCTATGTGTAATCTGCTCAGCAAAGCCTAACCCTGCAATCGTTACATCACAGACCTAATGTCTTAAAGTTTTGATAAGACTACCATGCTGCACTACAAGCAGACGGACAAGCAGACGTCTATTGCAAATGGCATGGTAGACAATTTTTATGCGTCTACACTGAAGTATGAGATGAAACCCACATCACATTGCACAGTCAATATATATGCCATTCGGAAAACCATGAGTGTGGGTTGGGCCATTGAAATAAATTAAAAACAAGATATCTCAATATATTATAGATCTCAATCGCTTTGGCGCGAATGGACAAACAAGCACTGCCAAGCAGAAAGAGAGTAGCAAAGAAACATTTTACCAGCATTCCATTGGAATCAAAAGTTATTAAATCGGAAAATCACTTACGGAAGATGGATGCTAGCCTTGCAAGCATTTCCAAGGGTAATACATGGAACTTATCTTGGCTCCAAATGGGTCCTATATAGAAATATCCCATATAGCTCAAATTTGGCAATCTGGCAGAGGCGAATGGATGCTAATTCGACTAACAGTAACAACTATACAAGACTACTCTGAAACTGCAAACAATTCCTACGATCGCAAAATCGGTCTTCTATACATTAATTGGTGCATCTCGTTTTACTATTAAGATATCATAGCGCTTAATAAATACCTTAGAAACTGTTGCTATGGACAACAACGTTTGTAAAACTTTACGCGTACATAACACTGCATAAGATGTTTAATTGACCTAATGCGAAAAAATGGCAAATAAAATTAATTGTATTAATTTAAATATAAGTCGACAAATAAGTCTCGTCGTTTCTATTCAAAACAAACAACTTTGCAACTTGCAGCGTTTTACAGTCATAATCTTCCTTACGGACCATAGACAACATTTTCTTCACACGCCTTCTTGGTATTATAGCGCATCTATTTCAGCAGTGTTTCTGTATTCAATAAAATTCAAAACTTGTGTTTTTAAAGCAAATGAAAGCCAAAAGTCAATATTAGTTAGCATCGATAACGAAAAAGTATAAGAATTGTTTTAAAAATTATTTTTGATTGACACATTTTCATTTATGCAAGTTTTGCATATCGCAAAATTTCAAATTAAATAGAGGGATTTTTTAAATGCATACACTGCATTTTGTTGTGAAACTAAGTAATTATTCGAATCAGCAAATACATAAGCAGCTCATAGCCGATGAAGTGCAGGAACAACAACGCGTCAAATCGCCAATCTAATCTGAAAATTATTGCGCTAGAGCAAGAAAAATCGTCAGCCGCCAAGTGACGGAAGTAGCAAACGGAAGTGGACTTGTTTTAGCCGAAACTTAGGACGGGATTTAAGAAGGTCGTTCAGAATTGTTCATTGAGAAGCGAACGTGGAAAATGTAAATGTTTTTCTGTGTTCTGCGTTTGTGTTAAACACGTTTGCTTAATATGTGTATAAGAATTATTAAAGCGATTTATTTTAGAGTTAAATTAATGACTTCAGTTTGACTGGTGCATGGAAGGTCGAAGACGCGAGGTGCCCTAGCATGGGCAATCCAAGTTCAGTCGTATAGCAAACTAGTGACGGTTGCTGTTCCTGCACGGAAATACTTCATCGGCTAAAAGCTGCACATTCATTTGCTAAAAGTCTATCAGAGCATCCAGTGCAAACTGTATGTATTACTTGCAGCTCCCTTCAAACCCCCCCCCCCCCACTTGTCATGTATCCAACTAAACTAATTCTACTGACTCCTCACAACGTCTTTAGCGGTCTTTACAGGCTAAGCCATTTCTTTTAAATGAACTCCAAAAAGGTATCCACCAGTCGTCCTTGTATGTTTGTCGATTTTACCTCTCTGCTTGCCCTTCTGAAGGTTTTCACTTACGACTGAAAACTGCACTTTTGAAGCTATCATATCCTTAATCTCATTTACTATAGGTTATTCGCATAGGGAGGTTCTGAGGTAGAAAAGTGTCGGGCTAACTTTAGGCAAACTTGATAGCAGGAACTTGGTAATTCTGTTGCAACTGCACCATATGAGTTACTTCCGTGCTTGACCCCAAGTTCTTCATCAATGTCTATTGCAGTGGAACCAGCTTGTGAAAATTTTAAGTTGCCCACTGTTGTTGGTTTATTCTTACTGTTGTATTGTTATCGATAGCTGTAGTCAGTATGGCTTCTGCTGCGCGTCCTCACTACTCCTCAGCTGTTGGTTTATTCTTACTGTTGTATTGTTATCGATAGCTGTAGTCAGTATGGCTTCTGCTGCGCGTCCTCAGCTGAGAGGTCTGTTGAAGGGCCAGCTACTTCGACATGTTGCAACAGTTTCTGTCCTGTCCGTAATCACTGTTGGGCTTACGAAACACTTTCTGAAAGATGCCCGCATCAAGGCTTACGAAGAATTCTACAAGTAAGTTTAATATGACGGATCATCATATCATTTTCTAGGTAGTGTTGGGGTAAGGACCTCTATCTTCTGCTCTAATAATTGTTATTTTTAAGATAGCCTGATCTTAGTTTTGCTATTGGGAAGTGTTCCTGCAATTTTGATCGTTTGCTTGATGCGCGCAGCGCTCTGTGCATTTTTAATGGATGTTCTACTTTTGCTTTGCCTAATCCTTATAATTGATAAATGTTTTCATTGACAAATGTTTATCATTCTCTCGTAAAGTTAATTATCTTCTTCTCAGTTACTTTTGCCAAATGTTTCAGTAAAAGCAAAAATCCAGTTTCTGCAAATCCATATGACTCTTTGGAATTGAACTTATACATACATACTTTTTGCATCATTTTATTACTTTAAGTTTTTTAGTTTGCACTGTGTTATTGTGATCCTATGGTGTTGAAGTCACTTTTCTGTAACCTGGACATATCATGGCACTGCTAGTAGTTTGTTAGGCGTCTGTTTGTCATCGAAAAAACTGTTGGACTAACTTTACATTTACAGTAGGCATGGCTAGAGGTAATCGTGATTAAATTCATTGAAATAATTTTGACATTAATTTTTTTCAGGACGTACGATGCAGATAAGGATTTCGAACGGATGCGAGATGCTGGAGTTTTCAGATCCGTGAAACCAGCGAAGTAGAACGTAGATCAACGGAGGTAAACAACAGTCATCCAGTGATTTTTTAATGGCACTAATTAGTTTTTTACTAGAAAATCACATTATACATTGGTATGCAGTATAGACAAAGTTATTTTTGGCTACTATGTTCCACATGTCACAAACATGCAATTCATTGTATCCTGTGCTATGGTATGGAAGAAGGTGTTCGATCAGTCTTAAGTTACCCAAAATAATAGTTTATGCATTTAAAAATGAAGCAATAAAATGTGCTTGAAAATAGTGCATGGGTTTTCTGGATACGTCAGGATTATGGTTCATTTAGGAACTAGGATACTACTGAAATGTGGTAAGCATGGATATTAGTTAAGGCATTTGAGCATTAATCGGTGTTACTGACTAGTGCTATTTAAGGGTCTTTAAAATGAAGGGATGTTGTGTGCAATGCTATCCAAGATATGGTTGTTCCAGTCCATAAATGACTCATTTTCAAAACATTGCCAAAGTTTGTCAATGGGGTCAAATTACTTTTTGTATACGTTGGTATCTTATTGTAATGGCATATTTTAAACTGCTGTTATAAGTTATGGTAAGCCTACACAGGTTGTGTGATGTAACTGTTGTGGTGATTGTTAGTCTTTGTTCTATTTTAGGCTGATGATTGGCAGTTGGTTGATGGCAGGAAGACGAAAATTCTAGCACGTTCTGACATTTACGTTTTTTCATATGGATACATTCATGAACATTGAGTTTCTCTAACATGATTAGTTCTTCAAGAAATAAACTTGAAAGTTTGTTCTGTCTTGTCATTGCTGATTTTGTGAATGTTACTGGTAGTTGTTTGTGAATTGGTTTTTGACGGAGCTCTGTGAGATTGTTTTGTGAACCAATTGAAAACTTGGATTTATTGTGTTCCTTAAGTTTTTTGAAAAGGTGCTGTGTAAACTGCTCTGAATTCGTGAATAATGGACTTGGATGCCAATTGTTACTTTACGCTATGTATTGAGCAACTGGTTAGGTGTTTTAATTTAATTGTTTTAATTCCATTGTTTCTAGATTCTGATGTATACATTGATCACTGCATTCCTAATTTCCTACTTCAATGAAGGCTTCTCCGCCAGTTTTTGGCTTCTGTTTATGTGTGCCGATTTGTTAGATTAGATGCCTGGTCTTGTTTCTTCTGTCATTGCTGGCCTTTATTTAACACTAATCTACAATATACAGTAGGTCCTGTAATGTGAGACACTTTGATATTGCCATGTAAAACAAGTGCTTTTGAGAGTTCCAAAAAATCTCCAGACTGTAGATAAGATGTCTATCGAGTCTAAAGACGTCTTTAATTACTGAATTATATTACACACTGGAAAGCTAGGGAGCGTCCAGGCACTTCTTTTTTTGCAATGTAAGCGCTGATTATGTTACATTTGTTTATTTCTCGCATTTGCTATAGCGCCCCTGCAAGCTCTTCACTCAGAAGCGCTCCCGACTGCAGCGCGGACACTGCAATTGCGAGTGAAGGACTTGCTCAAGGTCCCTAGACTCCCTACACGGTGGCTTGAAGTGGATTCGAATCTGGAACCCTATGGCTTCAAGGCATCGACGCCACCACCACACCCGACAATTATCGTTGTTCGTTAAAGAAACCTGAGTGACAAATTGCAATCAGTAACAATAGAGATGAATAATAAAAATGAAAGCCAGAAGTTATGGTCTCTAAAGTAATAATTATAGGTATAATAGTTCCTGTCCTCTTTTATCATAGTTTAAAGTAGTGCGACCTGCATGGGGCACAGGTGATAAGAACAGTGAACTATGGTCGGGAACAAAACCTTGCAGATTAACAGTGTCAAAAGATTGGGTCACATCTACTTTAATGCGCAGCCTTCGAACTACGCCTTTCGAAATCTGAGGAACTGCAGCCAAGGCAATTGTTTGTGTCTAACAATTAAACACAAGTTGTGGGAATTCCATAGTCATGATCAACATTGATGACCTTGTAGTTCAAGGTCATTTGACCTGTTCTAGTCAATTTTAGGTCTCGCCGAAACGATCTACAATTATTCGAAAGGTGTTCTTTTTGTTTATTTTGTGGTGGCGCCGAATCCCAAAAATAATGCAGTAAAATATGCCGTAAAATTATATGTTAGAATAGGTGAGTATGGTGACTATTTCGGATTTCAAGATGTTCACTTTTCTTAACGTACAATTCGGAGAATAATCTGGAATAATTTCAAACTACACTTAGAAGCTGTAATAGTTTTCTAGCTTAATACAGCAGTGCATTTTTACTCATGTATTAAAATTCGCAGTGGCTTTAGACTGATCAAACGTCTTCTAAACCACTTAATTAAGACCCCGTCGTGTTATTTATTAAATATTTTGTCATGTTATTTATTAAATATTTACTTCCTTAATTTACTGGCGCACCTACTTATTTTCTCGCTAATCTTTGGAAGATCTTTGGCCTGTCATGCCGCCGACGCATGAACAAGCTTAGCTTCGTGTTTTGCCGGTTGTCATCGCTTTTTCATCGGAAAACTCGTGACGTTCGCTTGCTAACTTGTGATCGATTGCCAATTGATAAAACATTTATGGTATTATAATTTATCTATTTCATGCGTCCTACGTGATATATAACTGTTGTATTTCGCCATAGGCTGCGATGACCCCCTTCGAGGGCGGGCATCTCCTCCCCGTGCCACGTCGGACGTTTAGTGCACGTCCTCCATACATGGACGGTGAACGTTGGGCCAAATTGTTTGTATGGCTAATCATTTGATCAGTTGTTCGTTGTGATCGGATTATATTGTACCTGGCATTTTATGTTGTGGTCGTCAGATAATAATTGGAAACGTCCAGTATTTGATTAATTAATTAGAAACGTTAATTAAAAAGTTATACTCAAGCCTAACTAGCGAAGGTAAGATTCGTTACATGTGTCAATCCAAACTTAGTAAATATGACGTTAAGGTTGGTCGCAAGAGTGATGCAACTTACTAACATTAGAAGAAAGGGTATACATGTACAATCAGGGGGCGATAAATACACGGTGTCTTTTGCCACCAATCCACCGGAGTTTCTAATGGCTAAACTAACCCTAACACTAACCCTAACCGACCCTCACGGCGCCTAACCTGAACCTAACCAACACTCACGAAAAAGACGCGCAATGACAACGCTGACGGCACTGCAAAAGACTGCGTAATTTTCGCCCCCTGATTGTACATGTATACCGAAGAAAGAAATATATCGCTATTATAGGCGATAATTCCATGGCATTTGCCAATCAGGTCCAGTTCGAGTTATTGTGTATTTTGACACAGATGTTACAGGTCGTGGAGGGCATATGCAAATGAGACTGACCTAATTTAAGTGTGCCATAGTAACCGCTTGAAGGACTTATACCTGTTAGGTCCCTTTAATAAATCCTTTAGTTACATAAATTTTTCCAGCAAGAACAATTTTTATATAATTTTTGACAAAGAGCTTGCAATATTACCCTTCTCAGTAAGGACTTGATGAACTTTATCTCTAAAATGGTATTTCGAAGCATGTTCTGGTGGTCTTAATATGAAACATGTACTGGGGTATATTAACACTCTCAATCGTAGGCTACAATTATAGTGTCAATTGTTACTGTACACCTATTGTGTTTTGCCTGCTGTTTTTGGAAATATTCGAATATATATTTACATATTTTCAACATGTTTTGAAACACATACAACCATTTTTTTAGCTTTACCATTGCAACTGTTGGATGAACATTCATGAGATACTAAACTGTTTATGTTTGGTCAAACCATTCCCAGTAAGAGGCACTGGTTTGGAGTGTTATTCCACAATTATATTTTTTATTCTACGATTTAAAAATGTGGCTTTGAAAATTTCAGATGGCCGCGGAATCTAGCAAGTGTGTTCTGATCACTGGTGGGGCCGGATACATCGGGAGTCACACGACCGTTGAAGTCTTACAAGCAGGCTACTCGGCTGTAGTCATAGATAACTTATGCAATGCAAGTGAAGGTATTTATCCCGGGCAGAGACTTTTGCTTCTATCAAACTAATTGTCATTAATTATAACAGTCATGTACATTGGCATATATAAATCCAAGATGAAAATTAATTACTGCATTTAAAATAAGTAAATAATAAAGCTTTAGATGTCGATGATGGTACTTTTGGAAGATTTTAAAAGTTAGATTTGTCTTATGTATGCAGAAACACGAAGAGTGGCATCATTCAAAGATTTAAAAAATTGTAGTTTTTGTAGAAAGTATACGACGTGTGGAAGAAATAACTGGAAAGAAAGTTGTCTTTTATAAAGTGGACCTGCTCGATAAACCTAGTCTTCAAGAAGTCTTCAAAAAGGTGTGAAGTTTAATTTAAAATCTATTTATCGATTCTATTATGTGATTCTATTACATATCCACCATAGGCTGACTCTCTTTCTGTTTGATGATGCTGCATCCTTACAAAGACGATCACTGTTGCGGCAGTGTTGCCCCTCTGCTTTGGATACACTTGGGACTTGCACTGGTCACTAAGAAGTGCACATGAAGATTTACAATTATAATTTAGAATGGATTAATTTATATATATATTGATATATTGTTATGATTAATCCCTTACGCGTTTGCCCCGAGAATATCCGCTGAAAACGGGCTTAAAATTTAAAAAGTGAACCGGTAAAGGGTTAATTCACATAATTAATTAATTACAGCGTAAGGATATGTATTGTTAGGTGATTTTTGAAACAGATGAAGCGGTAGTAAATTCATGTCTTGTGATCGATAATGCTGATAATATTATGTTCCGCTGTGCATGAGACAGTTTGCTTACTTATTTTTATTTAATCTACCTGTTTTTTTTAAATTTCAGCACAAGTTCAGTGCGGTCATGCACTTTGCGGGTCTGAAAGCTGTGGGAGAGTCGTGTCAGAAGCCACTGCTATACTACAAAAACAACATCGAAGGAACTATCAATCTCTTAGAGGTTCGTCTAAAGGTTTCTTGCTGATTTAAAACTAATTATTTTAATTATGAATTTAAATATGATTGCAATAGCTGCTTGTTATTTAAAACCGACAAGTACACAAGCAGACTTCATGATTATAGTAGTAATAGATAATAAGAAGTCTAATAGGAGTGCCTATTTGTCCATACTGCTAATTTTACAGTCGCCTTCTAGGGCGTGGAAGGCTGGGTTAATATTACGAGTCTTGCAAGTGTTGAACCTATATCCTGATCTTCATACATTGTTATTTCTCTGTTACTGAGCTGATAAGTTACTGAATTGCCTTTTCTTGGAGGGTTTTGTCTGTAGATCAGTGCTTTAAATGGGAATGAATTTCATTTTTTAAGGCGATGAAAGAGTTTGGTGTTTACGGAATCGTCTTTTCGAGTTCCGCCACCGTTTACGGTCACCCGCAGTTTGTGCCGGCGGATGAGACGCATCCAGTTGGCGCCTGCACCAACGCTTACGGAAAGACAAAGTTCTTCATCGAAGAAATCCTGAAAGACATGTGCTCGGCCGAGAAGGTAAATTCCCGTATGGTAATGTTCGGTTGCTTGTGACCATGTTGACTGAACATTTCCATATATACATGCACTCTGGACTGGAAAAACTATCATTGACTGTTGGTTGTTCGGCGCATGCATGTGTTGAATGTTACGAATGGCTTGATAAGAGAAGAGTGCAGAGCATGGTAGTATCCATTTTTGAGGTTCCTTTAGTTCATGACAAATGCAACACTGTTTTGGAGCGCTTACTAGAGAGAGTTTCATCGGACAGAATATCTTATCTTCTGCTGTACTGAGGCTAGGCACTTAACCTGGCTCTACGTGTGCGTGTGGGGCCTGTGGGCCCACCTATGGTGGTGTTTCTGGACTGCAGTGCATTGTTTTGTTAACTGATATAACATAACGTAGTCTAGTTGTGAATGATGTTTGACGTCATATTGGCTAGCATAGAGAACACTTCTCATTAGTCAATCAATCAATCGATCAAAATTTACGTAGCGTCCCTTCAAGATCCGTAACATAGTATTGTGAATGTATTTCTAATGGTGCTACATAAATTTCAGCTACAGTTGCGCTACAGGTGATTGTACTTCCGTTGAGTGATGCATTCAGCAATGAACCAATGATCGGAGATAGCTTTCGTTGAGTATCTAATGCAAATGTTTTCCATTCTTAGGATTGGAACGTCGTTCTTCTACGCTACTTCAATCCAGTCGGGTCGCATAAGTCGGGTCGAATCGGAGAGGATCCTCAGGGTCCTCCGAACAATCTCATGCCTTTCGTCGCTCAGGTGGCCATCGGAAGACGCGAATTTCTCAGTATCTATGGCAACGACTACGACACACCTGACGGAACAGGTAACCGCATTATCACTCAGCAGATCTATTGTGTTCCCAGGTGACGAGTTTAAAACCATTTAACAATCCTAGTCTCCTAGATAGCGACATCTATATAAAAAGGTAAATGTAGTTAGTAATGATGTTATAATTAGGTGCAGGCCTCCCCCTTCTTTATCTTGGCTTGGGACTGGCACCTCAAGTGGCAGATTTAGGGATTCTGATGCTATTGCTGCTTCATTTCAATGTGTTATTTAGTAATTAGGGTTCTACACCGTTTGAGATGACCTGCTGTACTAATATATAGATATTGTTGGTTGATGCAGGAGTCCGAGATTATATTCACGTCGTCGATCTCGCTCTGGGTCACGTGGCGGCTCTTAAGAAAATAGAAGAAGGCTGTGGATGCAAGGTGCGTGTAGAATGTTTTGCAATGCTTAATACTAGGATGTACTGCTTTTAGGAGTCATTTGCTTCAGGTTACATGCCGCCTATATTTCGTAATCTTTACGATGGGAAAACAATGGATGAGCTGATAGAAAGCACAGAGCTTTAGTAAAGAAATTGATGTTTGATGAAATATATATTGCTATAGTGCCATGATATCTTCTGTTGGAGATGTTATCATCTATGTTGTCATCTCGATTATAATGTCATCTCGGTCATCGTCATCATCTTTGTTGTCATCCGTAACTTTTGCACAAAGCGTTTTGAAGGAAATGAATATATGTAGGAAATGCCTGGCATAATGTAAGACATTGTTGATGTGCACTGAGAAATGAAGATTAACAGTTGGAGGCTTGAATTCTGCACATTTCAGTAATCTATGGACTACACCCATTAGGGGAAAAGAAGTCTATAAAAGTCGAGGATAATGAGGTGTAAGATTTGTGATTACTTGGCAGGCAGAGTGCCTTTCATTGACTTTTATTTTGTGAAATTGTCTACACCCTCATAATTTTTGCTGGCATTTAGGTGTACAATCTTGGTACTGGTGCAGGATACTCCGTTCTCGATATGGTTAAGGCGTTTGAAAAAGCCTCAGGAAAAAAGGTTAGTTTCAGACAAGTTTATTAAATTTGATATCCATTATACGGTACTCGTTCAATGAGCTTCCTTTATATCTTTTTGAACTCTTTATACTGCTATGCAGACATCAGTTGTGAGGTACAGGATAAATGCTTTATATATGAATCACATTAAAACATTTAAAAACGGAACATTTCTCTGAAAGACTGGAAGTCATTAATTAGTAAATTTGACTAACCGATCCAAGTTTTAATCAGTACACAAAGTTGACTAGTTCTGTACAAATGTATGTTTAGCATTGTTTATAATACCATGTATGTACACCAAATGTGGATAGAAATTGGTCATTTGAAGCATATTCCTTTATTATTTGCAGGTGCCGTACAAAATCGTTGGCAGACGACCAGGTGACGTTGCATCGCTCTACGCAAATTCCGACCTTGCGCTGAAAGAACTCGGTTGGAAAGCGGAGAAGAAGTTGGACGAAATGTGTGAGTAGATGATTACAACTGGCTGTACGTTTAACCTTTTAATGCCGAGATGGTAGTAAATAGTATGGGAAATCCTATACCCTCCTGCATTAAAGGGTTAAAGGAGGTGTATTGAATTAGGAAACGAGTACTGTAATTTGCAGTGGTATGTCTGAATTTGTATGTTATTTCTTGGTGTATATCGAAAAAGACGCATCATTAATAATATTTATTACCTTTCATTACAATGGTACTTGGGATGTGTGTAGTGGTTAGCTTTTGGGGCTGTCTGTGTTTCAAACACTGCTTTGAGAATTTCCTCTTGTTGTGCCCGCCCTCACCTTTTTCAACTCAGCTGTAATGATTACCTTGACCATATGCTGCACACAGTGCACATGAGATGATCTGGAGGTGAGGGAGAGGATTGACCATACTCCCTCAATTGCCAAGACTAGGACAATGTAGTTAGTAGGAACTGATGTCCATGGCTAAATGATTATCACCTTACTTTACGATTCACATTTCTATGTGAATTTGCGTGAGTTTAAGATGTTTATAGTAATATCAATAATGATAATAATAACAGCAGCAATAATAATAAAAATGGCTACCCCTCATGACTAGCTAACAGGGCTGCACTTCTTTGCTTATTCTTACGGTGGTGTACCTTAGAACTGTGAGAAGTACAGAGCGGTACATGAGTCTGATAGTATAGACTGTTCATCTTGTAGTGGTACAGACTACTTCAAGTCTCCTCTGAGACATAGGTGCAATCACGTCCTAAAAGTTGGGGGGACCATAATGAATCACGTCCTAAAAGTTGGGGGACCATAATAATAAAGTTAGGGGACCACTCAAAAGTTGGGGGGGACGCGTCCCGTGGGTCCCATAGGGTGGTTGCGCCTATGCTCTGAGATAGTTAATGGGTAGAGAAACATGGAGCAAGTGCTCCACTTACGATTGAAACTCACGATTTAAACTGTGTGACTTCTATCTAGCTGGATGTTTGGATTTCAGGTGAGGATCTCTGGCGCTGGCAGAGCATGAATCCGACGGGATTTGTTTCGCAGAAGTGATGAATCCGTCTCCATTCCATCCGGCCTTTTCCATCTGTCCTGCCAGTTTTATAGTTGGAGGACAAAATATGGATTGCGAATTAAAACGCATGTGTATTGTGTAGTGACATTCAGTTCTTTCTGGTCAAATTGTGTTATGGATGAACTTTTGGGCTTTAAAATGGTTTTGACATTGTGTGTGTGTGTTAGTTCAATATTACTTGTGCTTGAAGTTTGACCAATTTTTAGGTAGCAGGTAAGAGGGAGTGAAGGGTAAAATTGATGGGTTAATATGATATGGTGGATGTTTTCCATGTTACATACAGCTCCAGCTTCATGCCTCTTGAAATGAGTCCACTCTACATGTTAGCTTTGAACAATAGCTTGAAGGGGCACTGTAACAAGTGCACATACAAACAAACAATTGGTGTGTGGCTCAAAAAGATAATATTGTGGTATTGTATTTAGATAAAGTGAGAAATACGAGGTTTGTGGTTTATTCTGCTAGGGAAATACCAAAGTCCATATTGCAAATTTTATAAACATCTGCTTCTGGACTGCTGGAGGTAAGAAAAAAATGGTATGTGTAAGAAGTTAATTTTTAAGAGTACTGTGCATGGTTAGAATGAGCATGAAAAGGAAAAATCAAAAGAAAAGCCATGATAGATAATGTACTGTGGCTCTGACTGATGAATGTCTTAAGCCATGCTAAGGTACGCAAAAAAGCAGGCAATGCTATTCTATGCTATAAGGTTGACTTTTGGTTTCTGTAACTTGGCATATTTACAGATTGGTTTACGCATTGCAGTTACTTGTGGTGCATTGTCTGAAACTGGTGCGTTGTTTTCCAGTCAAACAGAAAGGCTACAGTTATCTAGTTTGTGCTTCTGACAAGGTCTAGCTCTCTGAAAAGACTGATAAATCTCTTGGTTATATTACTTTACTATACTTGCATCAAATTGTTGTGAGAATATAAAATGCGGTAATATCCTGAGCTGAACCTTGTATCAATGGAAGTTACCATATGAAAATGCTGAACAGTCCTCTTTGGCTTTACAGAAGAGTACTGGTTGTCTTTTATTTTGGCTTCAGATGCCTGGTTTCCAAAAGATTTTGCTTTTTATATTTACCATTGGTTATAGTTAGAACAAACAATTACAGTGACTTACCCAGGAACTATCAAGTGTCTATTTTTTAAAATATGTATTGCTTTTCGTATTTTCTGTAGAAAGAAAATGCATAGAAACTTACAGGATATCTAAATGCCTCGTTTTCAAAGACTTCTTTTTTGTATTTATGATATGTCCGCACAGAGTGACTACAGCTACTTGTAACGTACATTCAAATGGCCAGGGTTAGAAAGAAAGCCAGGAAAAATTACACATTATATTCATCAACATCATCATTTTCAACCTCTCTACTGCCACTTTCTTCGCATTTTTGAAGGGTGCCTGATATTCAATTTACAAAGTTCATAATTATACGCACACATACATGCTCAATTGCGTGATTGATTTTAATGCTTGCCATGCCATGGGAGGGGGGAAGTGGGAGGGTCAAGCATATTTCTCGCCTGTGCAAGGCTGTGAACAATTACTGAAAATGTTAATTGCGTCATTGTGTGCTGGCTTGCGACATGTTGTCAGATGGGTGTTAAAAAGACGAAAAGTTTGAGTTGATGTTTATTTATAGGGCAGCTTGTTTGGTTGTTTTTTGTATTTTCTAGTTTGGATGTCTAATCATGTATGCCGTAACATATGCTGAAGCTGCCTGTAATTTGCGAGATACTGATAGAAACGTTAATTATTTTTCAAATTGAAAACATCTACGCATGAACAACTAAATTCCTGCTTATAATCTCACTTTCTTCTCCAGTAGCTTATGTTAACAATCTTCAGGTACAACATTTGTTTGTTGAAGCAGGGCATGTTAGTTTTTGGTTTAGTCTGTTTTTATTGTGAGCACTGTTAGTTAACCCTTTGCCGACCACGGGTATAAGGATTTCTGGTACTATATACCACTTTTGTCGTTAAAGGGTTAAATTGCTAATTGATTAGAATTGGCAAACTCTTGTAGCTTATCCATTAGAGTATAATCGATTAGTTTTAGTTTTATTATGTCGTTTGCTTTTCGTCTTCGTTTTGATTCAATTGCAAAGGGAAATTTTTCAGTCTGAAATATGATGCGGTTATATCGCCTACTTGAAAGCCTGACATTGAGGGCCTTAACACGTTGGCCGCGAGGGACGTGTGTCATGTTAACACGTCCCAAATTGTGTCATTTAACAACACAGCAAATCAGCGGCCGATGTGTTAAGTGCAATGCTTTGAAGTCCAAGTTTGCAGGTCTTTCTATGCTGAATGTAATTTCCCAACTGATCTGTTAATGTGTTTTGTGACGTTATATCGAGGGATCATTAGAAGGTTTTTTTTGTATTGTCCACTTAGTTTAGAATGTTGTCGTTATGGTGATTTTTTGACCGAGGACGCAATTGTCTCTTCCTGTAACTGTTGTATTGTTAGAACCGTAGTACAGTTATTCCAAACTATACCTGCCCCTGGGATGTTGGAACCCCTGTGGAATAGCTAGGTCACAAGGCCGTAGCCAGAATTTTATTTCGGGGGTGTTTTCCCCGACTTTTACTTTTGGGAGTAATTTCTTCACGACCTTTTTTAGTCACCATCTGCTTTTCTAACCTTTTTTGGTTCTTAATACGTTCACGGGGGTGCAAAAAACACTATTTTCCGCGATTTTCGACTATTTTCCTCTCGAAATTACATTACATGCTGTAGTTATTACATTATGTGCGTGTAAATGCATCATTTTATTTTTACACTATTTCATTTCGGGGGTGTTCAAACACCCCCCCTAGCTACGGCATTGCTTGGTCATACTGTGAAATACATTACCTGAATTAAGGCAGCATCAATGGGCAGCGTACATAAGCCAAGCGTAACCTGCCTTAACAGCTACTCTGATACTCTGGTAACCGCACTACGGCCTCCTTCAGACCATTCTTTATGACAACCCTTCTGACTAGACACAGCGCTCGTGAATAAGACGGTGCCCTGCGCTTGGTTTTCAAGTGGCGCTTTAGAAATTTGCAGTTCATGAGCTGACCTTGCAACCTACTTTTGTGTCACGACCCAGTTTGGGAAACACTGCTTTAAATGATTTATATGTTGCAAACTACCATGAATGAGCTTGATACCTATCTGCATTCTGCATGCATATCATTCTATGTATGCATGTATTGTACATACATGTTTGGTGTTTAATTGTACACTTATGTGCATACTTTTCCATTATGAGTGCATGTAAATTAAAGAATATATGTATAATTGTAGTGGTACATATATGCATAACATAGGTATTTGCAGAACTGTTACTGGTACAGTAAACATTCTGGAATTCCGAGTACATACTGCACATGCATAATGTATTGTTTGGGTCTTATACAGATGTATCGTGTGTGTGGTGGGGTAGGCTGGTGCTGTGAATTTGAGCTTATTTCAGTAGTATGTTCTATTTCATACATGTCTTGTGTGTTGCGTGCTTGTAAGAGTACGTGGTGCTTCTAAAACAGCGTGATGCAAAGACTTGCATCCGTTCAAAAGTGTCAACTGTTACGTCAGAAACTTTGTGATCACATGCCTTGAATAAAATATTTTAGCTCGTGTTTTTTCTTCAAGCGTTGAATACTGTAGTAATCAAAACTCCTAATATATTAGAGAATTTGATATAAATGTAATTAGTCTCCCATTACTAGTTAGAGGCCATTCATCAAATTTTCATGCAGAAATCCGGATAATTGGAGCCCTGCAATGCATGCTTAGTACTTTTTACACAACCGGTAGGCAGCTGTTCAGTGGGTCATATGGAGGTCAATAATAGACAATTATCAAGGTTTCAACCATCCCTGTCACTTCCTGTTTACAAGGGTACATTATATGCATTCTTGTCTATTTATTAAATAGATCAACCCCTAATTGGAGATACACTGGAGTCATTAGATACAAAGTGTCGAACGAAGAAAACAATCCTATGCCAAAGGGTTTAGCCGTGGTTAGGCTGGGAGAGCTCCTTAGTAGCCTACCTTGAAGAGGCGTTACATTAAATATCCTAAATAAATAAAAGCATGTTTTTATGCATTCTGGTAATCTGGGCTTCTACAATTGTTTCTTACTTGCCCCTTATACATGTATATCCCTCATTATAACAGAAGCCATGACAAGAACTCTATAACAAAATAGAATTGAGAAACACAAGAGAGTTAGATGCCGAGAGGCCCATGAATATTCTCCACAATCAGCTCCACAAATTTGACATTCTCTCTTACGCCCAACTCCGTCCAATCAAGTCTTGGCGCCATCAACAAGTGGTTTAACTAAAACGTAAAAAATGATTCTACTTAGACACCATTTACAAAATAAATCTGGAATTGTTTTCCATCCTCTCCACCCATTTCCACTGTTCACATCCTAAGCAATTATCGATCGATAGCAGTCCGTTGTTCCGTTGTCTATCTCTGCTTGTTTTGAGCGGCTTCTTTCCGAGCCGCGTCCTGCAGCAGCTGAGTATCGCATTCATCGGCCGGCAGCTGAACGTAACGCACCACTGACCCACGGATGAAACAGTTCTTGACCGATTGCTGAAATGCAAACAAGGGAACCAGTGTATATTCAGAACTATATAATAAAGTGTCATACATGCATATGTAAAATAATAGTAAATTCATGATAAGCATATTCTGGTACAAACACAAGAAATCATAATAAAGTCTACAAATGTGCATGATAAGTAAGAAATAGTGTTTTTTTCATGCATCAGTACACATTCCTATAATATAATTATGCATATGAAAAATGTCAACCCGCCTAGAAATAAAGGCAAAATGCTTACATATATGTACAGGTCTATAAAATGAAGAGATGGTAGCCATAACCCAGCAAGGGTATTTCATCATATCATAAGTAATACATACTAGCTGTATGACATAAGCACATGATATAACATCTGGCAGTGCTTTCAAGATGCACCATAGGTAGTCAATGGTCATAGTAACTGTCCTAATTATAAAAAATCACACACGCATTCATTACGAAGATCTAGAACAAGGCCGTAGACAGGGGGTGTTTTGGGTGTTTGAACACCCCCCGAAATGGAAAATGCAGAAAAAAATGTATTGCATTTTCTAGTTCGTCATGCAAAAAACCATGAAAAAGCGATGAAAACACCGCCCGAAATGAAGTAAAAGAAATTTGACGGCGAAAATATTTCAAAGATTTCGAGTGGATGACTAAAAAAAAGTCATCAGAAATTTTGGCGGCGAAAATTGAAAATATTTGTAAAGATTTGGCCGCCACTGAAAACACCCCCCGAAATAAAATCCTGGCTACGGCCTTGATCTAGAATATAAAGTTTCTAAAATAGAAAACATCTTAACTGCTATCGCTTGAAGTAAAGATGCTGAGTACACTTATAGAACTAATGACACCACACTGGCTTTCCTACGTTGCAAAGGTCTAGGACTATATTTATCTACATACAGGTAAATTACAGTTTTTCACAAGAAATTACAGTGTTCCTTGATAAAGACTGCCTCTAGATAATCTAGAATAAAAGTGGATGACAATTTTTACCTATCACAGGCCTGCACAAGTGCGTATAACTCTAGTGTGCACAGCAATAGGCGCTATATAAATTTATAGATACAAAACAATTTACGTATTTTATGCTTACCATGTGAGGATATTTTTCTGCATCTGTGACGCTGATATCGGTAAGTTTTATGTTCAGAAACTGATCGACCGAATGCAGCGTGCCACAAATGCTGAAAGAAACAAAAATAGAAATAACTAATGGTTATTGACGCAGACAAAAAATTTACCAAAAAAACGTTAAAATTAATTCCTTTTTTAAAAATTGTTAGGCATGCTATTACCAAAATAATCACTATCACAACATTGTCATTTTCAAACTGCTAACTAACATTAAAATAGTCGCTGATACTAAAAAATTATTAATTGATACTAGTTTTTCTGTATTAAATATGAAATTATAATAATGGTGGGTGAATTGAACAATTGCAAGTTCAATCTTGGAATCACAGTTTAAGCTCCTAAATTACTTTTTTTACATACTATGTCACAACTTTATTGTCTAAGACATGGAGAATAAAGCCAACCTTAAGTCATTTTTCAATTCCACGACAACATCCTTTCCAACCAGAGACTTGAAGAAGGAATAGAAAAGCTGAAAAAACAATTCACACTGCCACTAAGAAAAGAAACGTTATGTCTACTGAAGTTTTAGACTGTCATGTATTTAATTAAAATCGGGGTTATTTTCTATAATGGCTCGGTAGTATTTCTATAATGGCTCGGTAGCAAGTAAACATTATGGCCGCCGCAGATAGGTGCAGAATTAGAGCGGCCTGACATACGGCGATCGCTAGATATCTCGTATCTGGCAGCCATGTGTTAAGGTGAATCGAATTTGTTGTGTTATTTAGCTTATTTAAGCGTATTAATATTTATGAAAATACACCTTTTCATGGTAGTTTTACTTACTTACTTTCGCGAAAACATTGGCCTATAGTTCGCCGTAGGTCGCGGAAATATTGGGCTATCGATCGCCGTATGTCAGGCCGCTCTAATTCTGCATCTATCTGCGGCGGCCATAATGTTTACTTGCTACCGAGCCATTATAGAAATACTACCGAGCCATCATAGAAAATAACCAAAACAGTGGCGTAGCAAGGTTTTGGGGGGCCCTTGTGCAGGGCTTTCGTGGTGGGCCCCTTCAATACTTGAACACCATAATTTCAAACAATAAGGCTGTGCAAAAGCGACTGGCATTTGCGATAGACTATTTGCATGAGCCTAGCTCGCACTCAAAATTAAATTTTAAAATTAACTTAGGCCCTATTTAAATCTTTATTATTTTATCCCGTTTGGCTCTATAAAACATTTTCTGTTTCTTCAGGCTGCCAGAGTACTGAACAAAAAGTTTCGGTAAACATCGTTCCTCTTTTGTAGTATGAATTATAACTATCCACAGTGAAATTATACCAAACATTTGGGTTATTTGACTAAAAAAACAATTAATAAATTGCTGGTGTAATGTGAAGCAACTCGAAGTTTGGGTTACTACACTGTAAGTCTAAAAGAAATAAAAATTCGGAAATGCTTAAATGTTCGCTTGGGCGAATATCTTTGGGAGAATTCCCTTGCTCAAAAATAATTGAGATGCCTTCGTTCCAGAATTCTGTTGTCAAGTAGCCTAACTGGCATACCACCATAGTTTCCGAAGTGCCTCTCTGTTCGGTGTCGATATCCAAAGCCACCACCACCTCAGCATTGATCAAATTTAATTCAATTCTGTCATCAGGCTTGATGAAGTCATCGGGGTAATCCATCCCTGCGCCACCGTTGTAAATGTTGATTTGATCATTTGAATAAATACTGAATATTCTTAAAGTAAAAATTGACTGTGACTGCGCCCCCCCTCTACAGTTGTTTGGACATTCCGGCTCAAACGCAAAAAATTGTTGAGTGTGTTACTACGCTGTACAGTGTACATGAAGGTTTTAATACATTCTGAATATCCTTATAGTAAAAAATTGAATCTGACCTCAGGGGGGCCCTTGACAGCCGGGGGCCCTTGTGCACTGCACAACCTATTGCTACGCCACTGAACCAAAATCGGAATAGTTTACGAGTGTTCGACCGCATTCTATAGTCTCAAACTGTTGTCGAGAAATCGGTCTCCATGTGTATTTTCTGCGTTATCGGGACACGGGTTGAGCACCGCCACAAAATTGTCATATATTGCAACTTTTAACATTTAAACCTCATACTAATTCTCCGTGTAAAAAGCATATTACCGTGCAATATCAGTATTACAAATAAGCAAATATGTAAGCTAAATACGAAATAATTGTGCTTTTCTTACCATGTTTAGGTTGGGCTGAGCGATAATATATGACCTCACGAATCGAAATCAAAATCAAATACCGACGTATAAAAGCGGGTCAACACTTTTTATAGCGCTTTTTGAGAAGAAACGCATCCGCTTTTTAAAAGTTGACGTTAACTTTAACAGACCAATAAAACTGAAAAACTCTTTTTTGGTTGGATGCAGCTTACAAAATATACAGGCCGCAAAGGGCCTGTTATTGTTTTGTCTTATTTGTTTACCACCGCGCCCCACAATTAACTAATTAACTTAATTGCGCCCATGTTGTTTATGGCAGTCAAAATGGTTTGTCGCTTGATAGTAGGCTAATTATCTAACAGGTGTTGCAAGAGTCAATCACGTCTTCCTCGAGCGCTTGTTCGCAATCGCAACATAATATGTTGCGCAGATGTGATGTGCAGAAACTAGCCCTAAGTCTACTTTTGGTGCCTTGGAGTTGATTAGGCCTAGTTGTTTACGAAAAATTTATGAGATAATAATTAGTTGCACTGGGTCTCATTCTTAAAAGTCACAACCGCTTCTGGGCGACATGAGGTAGCCGTGGGGTAAGGCGTGGGAGTGTTCACTCGGCTGTTCTAGCCTCGAGTTTCTGCTTGACCTAGTTTCTAGTCGTGACCTAGTTAACAGTTCGAAGAGCAAGGACGAGTTCATTTTTTTCAAGTGACTTTTTCAACGCGCGTAAAACTCAAGTTGAAGCGAGATTTACTGATTTAACACAGCTAGCGTACGTTAGAGTAGCCTATCTTTTTTAGTGACATACTAAGTCGACTTCTTAGCTGAAAGCCTTCTTGCGTAACTGTCACCAACACATGGACGCTTGGCTATTGTTAGTAGGCCTAGTGTTTTGTCTTTTGTTCCATTAGACAAATCGACTTGTTTACCAACACGAGCGGCGTAAATAGGTGGAAGTAACTAAGTCTTGTTGCTGAGCCTGTTTCACGAATGCTTATTTGCTGCAAATTCTTACGATTTAATCATTTATCTTGCCTACTTGTAGGAAAAGTGTGGGCTATTGCAAATGTACCAATGGGAACAAGTTAAGAGCAATAGGCCTACATGTTACTATTTACGACATAAATTAATGAACTTTGGCTTTTGAAGTTTTCATGAGTTTTAAGACATCTGGAAGACTTGGGAAATTCTCATTTTGGCTCCACCTTTTCCTGGGCGCTGATGAGAGCTAAAATTGGGCATATTTTAAAAATTGTATTTTACTACGTTAAAAATATTTCGTAATTGTATCGTATGCATGATGTTGACCAGCATGACGAAAATGGAGGTCGTATTTGATAATATTCCTTTTCTAGGTACAATTGTACTCTAGGTTTTTGATGATTTTCCAGGTCATTCCAAGTCAAAGGTTTATTATGACTTCTGGTTGGCCATCTTGTGAAATGGAAGTTCAGGAACAGAAAACACGACTTTTAACCGATGACGACTTTTCACTTGTGGAACGCTTAACAAGTGAATTGATAAGCAAAGCCTTAGATCTTTGCGACGAAAAAGTAAACTGCCCTGACAAAATCGAAGAATATATCTCCGGTTTGCCTCCAGGAGGCGATAGAGACGTTGAGGAAATAACAGAGCCAACATGCTTCAGCAATGAGAAGAAAATATTTAAATTTTCGCCACCTCAGAACTCTATGGTCCGCTCAATCTCTGTCGACGTTGGTGGTACGCTTTCACAGATTCTGAACCCGGGCGAGAATTATGTCACACCCGGTTGGCGCAGCTCGTTGCGCCGCACTCAGTCTGAGGCTGCGTTATCGCTGGTGGACGAGGACACCGAGGTTGAGTACCTCAAGCGTTTCGACCCCTTCAAGGGAGACCTCGATGTGGTTTCTCATGTCACTGAGGTCCTGGCCACTTCAGCGAACAAACATCCAGCGGAGCAGACGAGCTTCATGCAGGCACTTGAGGAAATGTCGGATAATGATGACACGGAGAATTGTGGATCGATTAATTTTGAGGATTCTGTTGTGAAAAGAAGTCCAAGTGCGGAAGAATCTAATAATTATTGTGGGAATCAAATAGTTATAACGTCAGAAATTGAAGAAGATGTGGCACCTGCAGATGACAGCATGACAGATGATGCGATTGACAGAATGACGAATGATACCAGTGACAGAGCAACAGATGATGCGAATGACAGAATGACGGATGATACCAGTGACAGAGCAACAGATGATGCGAATGACAGAATGACGGATGATACCAGTGACAGAGCAACAGATGATGCGAATGACAGAATGACGGATGATACCAGTGACAGAGCAACAGATGATGCGAATGACAGAATGACGAATGATACCAGTGACAGAGCAACAGATGATGCGAATGACAGAATGACGGATGATACCAGTGACAGAGCAACAGATGATGCGAATGACAGAATAGCAGTTGACATCAATGACCGAGTGACAGATAACACAAGTGACAGATTGACAGATGGTGCGAATGACAAAATGACTAATGATACCAGTGACGGAGTGACAAATGATACCAGTCACGGAGTGACATATGATACCAGTGACGGATTGACAGATTCGAATGACAGATTGACAGATTCGAATGACAGAATGACAGATGATATAAATGGCAGAATGACATATGATACCAGTGACGGAGCAACAGATGATACCAGTGATGGAGTGACAAATGATACCAGTGATGGAGTGACAAATGATACAAACGATAGAATGACTAATGATAACAGTGACAGAGTGACAGATGATATCAGTGACAGAGCAACAGATGATACCAGTGATAGAGCAACAGATGATCACAATGACAGACTGACAGACGATAGATACATAGCCGAACACATCTCTCCAATCAGTAATATTCCTAATATCGAATCATCAGAAGACATTTCAACATGTAACCATACAACTTCCAAGAATCATAAAACTGACCAAGACACCTTTGCAGCTCACCACATCATACCTTACCCTACCATTGCATACTCTCCGCTCAATTCACTCATCATTAACACTGAAGATCTTAGTAAACTTAACAGAAGACCCAATGATCTTGAAGCTGCAAATACAAATCACGTTCAACCATTGGACTTATCAAACGAGACTTCTTCTAATGTCGATGGATTTGGAAATCTTTCGTTTCTATCGACCACCACCGACTCGGAAGCGAACTTCTCATCTTTTTCGTTGGCAGAGAAGTTTGTTCGAGAAGTCCTCGGTCGTTCGAGAAGCAGCAGTTCGACGTCAAGTCCTAAAAAGTCCTGTGGGGTTAGTTTGACGTAACTTCATTTTATTTCTTTTCACCGTTTTCGTATGAATTTTGGTGGAGCACGGATACTTCAACATTTTGGTGTTTTTATCTTTCAGATCTGCTCTGCTGTCTAACATCTGACAACATGCTTTTTCAATTATTTGAACAATGTTCCCAAACATTTTATCAGCAGTCAAGGCATCAATGTGTGTGTGTGTCTCTGTGTATGTGTGTCTGTCTGTATGCATGTATGACATTGTGACTATATAATATGTATATATATTTATATATTTATGTGTGTATGTGCATATGTATGTGGGTAGGTGAGTCAAGGAGGGAGGTGGTTATCTGTGCTGTGACAAGGATAAGACAGAAGGGCACTTCAGGTGGGCCCGCTGGCATATTGAGAAGGGAATCCTTAGGATAAAGACTAAAATATTATGAAATGGCCTTTTTAAACATTTTAAACCGTACAGAAAAATGCTTCTACAACTGCACGAATCCATTTAGAACTGCACATTTTGTGTAGAATTGTATGCTAAAAAGCTATGTCATATACGCTAATTAATGTGAAGTGCATGTCTATTAGACAGAAATCACATCATATGTAGACTGCATTTGCCAAAATCCTTGAAATTAATGGACCTATTATTACCAGCCTTGCTCGAGTCTGACTGAGACTAGCAATAATAGGTTCACTGACACTTTATGGGCTTCACAACCGTCTATTAGGCCATTATGGCCTTAAGAGACTAAAATTCTTCTTTTAATGGTTCTGCTAAACGAGTTCTGACTCTACATGTCTTCAGAATAGGCATATGAATGATATGAGATTCCGAACCGACTACAATACATTATTGGTCTCGGCTGACATTTCTGTAATCATAATCTCCAAACTTCTAAAGCGCCACTTGAAAGCCAAGTACAAGGAACCGCTTTATTCATGAGGTTGTCCAAAACGTGTGGTGCGAAGGAGGCCCAACCTCGGGCTGAGGGCGGCAGAGCAGACCATGTATCATGTATATCAGGATTATTTGATCAGTTGACTGGAGAGGGGGGTCTGTGTTTAAACACTCGCTACCACCCTCACTACCTCCATCATTTGCCACAAGAAATTAATAAGTAATGCCCTTGCACGGTGACCCGTATAATCCGTGTTGTTAATTAATGGTCTATAGGAACACAATACGCGGCTTGCCGGGTCTTGTATTTATTATTGATCCGTGTTTGGTTGTGTAATGCCAGCTATTCTTGTGTTCATGTCTCTGCATGTGCGTGCGTGTGCCTGCGTTTGGGTCATGCTTGCCTGTGTGTCTATTTGCGTGTTTGCCTGTGTATGTTTGTGTATATATGGGTGGATCTGTGTGTGACCAAGTGCGAAGGACGTCCGAGGTCATAGTGTGTGGGTGTGTGTGTGTCCTTGTGTTTGCTGTTTGACTGTGTGTGTGTGTGTGTGTTTGTGTGCGTGTGTGTGTGTGGGTGTGTGTGTGTGTCATTGTGTTTGCTGTTTGACTGTTTGTTTGTAAATGCGTGTGTGTGTGTGTCCATGTTTGTTAATAGACAAACTTTTGTGCTGTCCATTGTATGTCTGCTTGTGTGTTTGTTTTGTGCCTGTTTGTTTGCATGTGTCTGTCTGTAAGGCTGTCTGTGTGCGTTTGTGTGCATATGTCTGTGCATTTGTGTGCATATGTCTGTGCGTTTGTGTACATGTGTCTGTGTGTAAGGCTTTGTGTCTGTCTGTCTTTCTGCGTGCGTATGTTTGTCAGCTTCTGTTTCTGTAGACTTTGGTTGGTAGAAGTTCTGGCTTGTTTCACCCGCAATTACAAAGCCTTTAAGCGCTAAGCGCTGCCATACCACCAATTATTTAAGCGCTGCCGCTCGCTGCCTCTCTGGGCAGCTGCTCTAGGCTCTAGCTCTGGAGGGTGTGTCGCAGAGTAATTTTCTTATTCCGCATTTGTTTTATTGCGATGGCGGTTATGATTAGATTCTAGTTTGATGTTGTTAGACGGTTTTTGTGTTATCCATGTGGAGACTGAGGCATTCTGGAATGCATGTTAAGATGATGTGTTGATTCTGTGGATACTTGGATAACTGACAGAATGTATCTGGTAAGAAATAAGAAAGAGTTGGACTTCTTAAGCATGCTGTAATGCATGTTGAGATAATAATATTGATTTAGTGAACACATGGATGACTGGCATAATGAAATTGGTAAGAAATACATGGACTTCTTAGTCACTGTACAGTGTGCAACTGTGCATATGAGGGTTGACACAGGAATATTAGGTTGTGGGGCCGTCAATCTGGAATGACCTCCCCCAAACCTCCATCTCCTCCATCTGACCAGTCAGTCTTTATTTCTTAAGTTTCTTAAATCTTTTTTCTTTAGTCGTGGCTGGGCTGGGAGCGCCTCTGAGTAGTTTCTTGAAGGGGCGCTATATAAATTCTAATAATGAATAAATGAATGAATGAATGACTGAATGAATGAATGAATGAATAATGATGGTCTGGATGTGGAATATTAATAAGAATCTATGAGCGGTCACTCAAGTTAAAGTACAATTGTACATACCAGTATGTTGGAGTCATAGACAGTTAGGCTGACACAGAGTTGAACATAATTATAAACAAAGAGGAACTCATGGAGACACGGAGATAGAAAGACAGACACTCACAGAGTTTTTGTTTGTGTTTTTTTGTGTCTACATTTGCATTCATCCAGGACCATGAAACTTTCTATTAGACCTGATTAACTACTTGCTTACTTACTCTCCGGACTTTCTACGAGACTTTAATTGAAACCTTTCATCAGTCGCTTTATTCGTGATTCACAAGGTAAAGAGTAGAATGAGTTGTTTGGAGTTTGTGGGTTTTCTACATGGTTTTATGAGTTTATGATTACGCCTTATGCCAGGGTCAAGGAAATGTTCTTTTTTATACATTCTAAACAGGGACGTCATTTCAGTTTTTTCCAGGGGGGGGCAAAACTTAGCTAGCTTATGTTTCGTATTTAGTCGATGCACACACACACACACACACACACACATGTACATATATAGGGTTGTGTGTGTGCGTGCGTGCGTGCGTGTGTGTGTGTGTGTGTGTGTGTGTGTGTAAAAGCTGCAAGCAGCACAAGCCAGTGTTGCACGATGTCTGCATAATTATAAGCCCAACGACAGAACGAAACCGGTATACATTTAAAAAATGTACATTTATGCAATTGAAACAGTTCAGCTATATCTCTCTATTTCTGTCTGTCTGTCTGTCTGTCCTGTCTGTCTGTCTGTCTCTCTCTCTGTTATGCGCAGTTGGAGTTGTGTGTAGCCTACTTGCAATGTTTATCTAGTTCAATCAATCAATATTTATATAGCGCCCTTCAACATCCATACTCAGAGGCGGTCCTATTCAGGCCATGCAACAAAAATACAGCTTTACTTACCATCACACCTTTATACAGCTCTTGGCGACTACCGTGATTTGGAAACAAGCAGAAAAGCAGAACACTCTCTAGGCCTCTAGGTTATGACATTTACCAAGTTCACTTAGTCCTATTTGACATTCACTAAGAATCCTCTAGATACTTCAATATCAGGTCTCGAAATGAACTGAGCTTGGTTCTGTGTCTAATTAACATACCATATAACTATTCTTATGTGTCTACTCCCACTCCCAAAGCTGATGCAGAATATACTGACGCACATATATAAATATATATAAAGCCTACATAAATACATATCTATATATAATATACAATATTATATTATAGGATCAAAGTCAGCCTTTCCCCGCAAGTCGATCAGGGCCGATGTACAGTAGGGACCTCGGTATAGATAGGGGGGAAGTTCCCTTGCTTTCATCATCAAAATTTACGGCCCTGACTTCTACATTGCTGACTTCTTTAGGACACCGTGATATAGATATGGGGGTAATTAAGTTCCTCCCTTTCATCAACCGGGTTTTACGACTCTTTTGTACATTGTTGACCTCTATAGCCTATAGGGGTGCTCTGCCATTTTAGCTATTTTCTAACTTAGCACACGAGATCCATTCAATCTCTTGGGAGGTTTCTATCACTTTAGGAAACCGCTCTGTGCAAAGTTCTGACATCCAGAAATTACCAGATTACAGCACTGACATTGGATACAAGTAGTAATTGGTCGTTTGCTGTCTTAGATTCCAAGCGAAAAATAAAGATACAATGTATCTTATTTTCATCAAATGAGAAAATGCACTGATATACGTATAAAAAAATTGTTTTCCGCCAAATTCAGGGGGGGGCAAATGCCCCCCCCTGCCCCCCCCAAATGACGTGCCTGATTCTAAACTAATTAATATGGTGAGTCTGCCGTAACCAGTAAAAGCGAAAGCATATATATATATATATTATATAATATATATATATATATATATATGTAGGGCCTAATATATATGCATTATATGTTTATATTATATATTCATATTGCAGTATCTGATATAAATTATGGACTTTCTGTTACAAAAACTTTTTCATGTACCACGTATTTTGTTTGATTGGAAACAATGATTGGATCTGATAAATTGATAATGGCAGATTATATCAAATTGTTGCAGACCATGTCCAAATGCTGGACCCATATAGGACTTATTTAAAGGTCCGTTAAGTAAATATTTATGATCATACTGGTGAGAACAGAGATTAGGTCTGCACAGAGCCTAGACATAATAAATAAAACCGGATTCAGAACGTGCATTTGAGAGAGTGTTTGCGTTTGAGTGTGTAAAAAGTGAAGATGTATATCTTACATTGAACCACGGAACAGTGGAGATGGAATCGGATTTGATATCAGATTGTTTGGACAACGACAGATTCATTACCGATCAAGCAGAGTGTAGATGGAAAGATTAGACGGTGAAGGGAGAAACAGCAACATTTCTATCTCTTGTGGATGCAAAGGAAGGGAATATAGAAGTTCCTAGCAGTCATATAATATGTTAACTAAGATATCATAAATAATAATTATTATGTTATTATTGTGTAATATATTATGTCATTATTATAATGTATTATAATATAGTATAGGCCTAATTATATATATATATATATATATATATATATATATATATATATGTATGCATATATTACATTGATCTCAACTATCAGCCACTATTATGGATGCCCCACAAGAAGTGTTCTCTTTCGTGCATCAATAGTTTAACGTTTCCACATTTCTCTTTCGACCTTCACTTTCATTATCTTCCAAACATTTTACACTCAGCTGGAAACATTCCACTTGTCATTCCGAATTCCGGTAACAGCCGCGTCTCGCCGTGATGCGTCTTGTAATTCGTCTTGCGCCGTCAGTCGTCATGGAAACCGTTTTCAATTCGTTAGCGTGCGTTTATTGCATTGCGGGAAACCAGCGTGCACCGGAAGTCGTACGCCGAGAATATTCATTGAAAGCATATTTTGAGGCTGAGGCCGCTGAGCTGCCTGGCGGCCACTAGACGGCCAGACATTGTGCTGGCTGCAGCGGCAGCCTGTGACCAGGGATGACACTCATAGCTTTTCCACCTAGATCTAGGTTTTTTGGTCTTGTCTAGGTTTCTAGTTTTTCTTGTCAGGATCTGGCCTTTTTCTCACGGCGTTTTTGCGACTTTTTCTCCATAAACAAGACCATTTTTAGGTGAAAATGCACAAAGAACGTGAAAAAGTTGAAAATGTTGTGAATACGGATGCCAAAAACTAAATAGGTCATCAGAAATTTTTTCGATAAAAGGAGCAAATTTTGGTCGGATGACTAAACTAAAGAAACAGTCATCAGAAATTTAAATTTCAGACGCGAAAAATTGAAAAATCCATGTGTTTTCTCAGAAATTCCCAATAGGCCTATAGCTTTTTTCACCACAGATCTGACCTTTTTAAAATTCAGAGTGGCATCCCTGTGTGACGTTTTTGATGGTGATTCAGGAATGGTGAATAGTCCGGTCTGCTGCTGCTGCGATGCGCCGGGCGAGGAGGCCGACTGGGGGCTGCTGCGGCTGGGGCTACTGCGGCAGGGGGCTAGCAGGGCTGCCCTGCGTGGCTGATGCTGGTGGCCCTGCATTCCGCTCCCGTGGGCAGACGATCTGAGCGAGAGCAGAGAGCTCTGTGGATTCGCGGTTTTAATGTACGATTGGCCATGTTTGCTCGCTGTGCTGCGAAGAATTATGATGCTAGATATTATCTTCTTCTACTATTGATTTGATACGCAGTAGACGGTTTTTTTTATTTTATTATTGAAGCGGTCGTCTTCACAGTTCCTGGATTAAGCTTATAGTTGTGTGCGTGCGTTTTATTGTGCGATTCGGATTATTATTTTCTTCGTTGTTGTTGTTGGGGAAGGAGGGTAGGATGAAGGGCGATCCTCAGACCACCGAATCCACCACATCCGCTAAGGTGATGATCCAGTTTATGTCTCTTCACTGTTGTAAAACGTCGTCGTTATCATCGTCGTCGTTGTCATCATCATCATTGTTGTTGTCTTCATAATCATTGTTCTACAGCATAGAATGCCAGACGGCCAGACAAGAGTGAGAGACAAGAAATGAAAGAGGAAGACCTACAGATAGATGGATGGATGGGATGGGGGATGGGATTGGGTGGGGGAATGAGATGGGGAGGGAATGGGAGAGGATGGACGGATGGATATGTGTATGGATGATAGGGGGAGGGATGGGGTGGGATAGATGGTTTGGGGATGGATGGGGGGAGGGGAGGGATTGGGAGGGGATGGACGGATGGATAATAATGTGTATGTATGGATATCTTGATTGATGAATGGATTGTAAACAGATGTATAGGAAGACAAAACAGAGGATGAGGGAGACGGACAGACAGACAGACAGATGGACCTAGAGGCTTACGTGAGAAGCGGACAATAGATTGTGCCGGAAATTAATATTTTTTACTTTTCATCCTATAGTTAATTATAGCACTTCAAAGATTCTAATGGTCACGATGATGGTGGTGATGATTGTACCACAGGTTTTTAGTGGTGGTGTCTGTGGTGGTGAAGGTTGTCACTGTGCGGGTAGTCTTGGTGGTGATTGAGGTGGTGATGCTTGCGATGTGGTGGTTGAATTTGTGGTGGTGATATTTATGATGGTGGTGGTGTTTGAGATGTGGTGTTATTTGTGGTGGTGGTGTCATTTGTGGTGGTGGTGTTTGAGATTTGTTGGTATTTGTGGTGGTGGTGGTGATATTTGTGGTGGTGGTGTTTGAGATGTGTTTGTATTTGTGTTGGTGGTGGTGGTGTTTGAGATGTGGTGGTGTTATTTGTGTTTGTGGTGGTATTTGTGGTAGTGGTATTTGTGTTGGTGGTGGTGTTTGTGGTGGCGGTGGTATTGGTGATGGTGCTAGCGACTTTGATGTTTGTGGGTGATTGTTGATTGTAATATAATGTTGATCTGGCAAAGTTGCAATGCATGTTATGCTGAATAGCAGACATGTTGGAGACAATAGGACCTGCCTTACTCCTCCCTGCTTCAGAACAAAGCTGATTAAAATGTATTAAATATTAATGTGTGACACATTCTCTTTAACAAGGGTACTGTAGTTTGAGTTTGAGTTTTCGTGTGCCTTCTACAGCTAACATTCCACAACCCTGTCTCACAAATTCTGGACAGACTTTCAGCTTTTCAGTCCCGATACTGCTTATCTCCTTTGATGCTTGACTAGCTGGCTTACAGTGACTTGGCTGCTGGTTTTCGGTGGCCTTGGCTGGCTTGTGGTAAGTGGCTTTGCTGGCTTACGTGACTTGGCTGGCTTATGGTGACTTGGCTGGATTACGGTGACTTGACTGGCTTTCTGTGATCAAGAGACAGCTTTGGATATGCAGTTTTACTGGCTCTTGTTGTTGTAGGCTACTTGGATAGTGCTCAGGACTACTGCCCTACTGACTTGTTTGCTGAGTTTTGATTGGTTTTATGTTTGGCAGTTTGACTTATGGCTTTCTGGCCTCTGTATGGCATGCAGGTGTCTGACATAATTTAAGTGCCCAAATGATGGTTGCTTGTTTGTGTGCTTCTGACTTGGGGGAGGCTGGTTTGCTGGCTGTCTGTCTGACTGGTTCATTGTTATTTATTGATGGACTTTCTTTCACTGACCCGATTAATTATCCAGAGTTTACATTCTGCCGAAACTAGGTCTTGTTTGGGAAGTTTTTTAAAACTCTAACTATCTGTTATAAGTTTTCTTCTGGTGTGAGAGACCTGACATTCTTGCCTGGCACCCAATTAGCGGAGCTTATACTGAAGACTGGAGTAACACGGAGGTTTAACTCTTTACCAACTAAAGTGGTTTAACACCCTTTATGAACTAAAAGCCCAGCAACTGTTATGGGAAATCCTACACACCCTAGGTCGGTGAAGGGTTAAATTGTTTCGTTAGAATCACTTTCAAGCATTGCATTATTGCTTAATTTTGCGATGAAAAAAAAACAGTTTCCAGTCTCCTCCTCATTAAACTTTAGCAACAGCTGAAGAGTCTAATTGACGTTCTGGTCGTGAGCATAATTGGAAATTGTATTTATCTGAGTTAGACCAGATAGGGCAGGCATCCTGTGCTGTAGTGTTTATAAGGTTTGCTGTGCATAGCGTCTGTAGATGTGATGGCAAGTTTGATGATAATATTGACATAGGATTAACTGTGTGTAAAAAACGAGTGGGAATGTTTGATTTTTTAATCAATCAGTCAATCAATCAATCAATCAGTCAATCAATCAATCAATCAATGTAGATTTGATATATAGCGCCCCTTCAAGACATCTACTCAACCCAAAGCATGTGGCTGAAAGGACCATTGTTTTTAGATGAATCAAAGACTGAGGGATTTGTCCTTCAGTAGCAAAGGGGTCTCAATGTATTCATGAGACAGGCATAATGAACTATAGAAGTTGCATGGCCATTGACTGTGTGAGTTAGATAGGCTACAGAAGTGGACCTCATATATAAAATTAGCCAGAAATGTCAGACATGAGTATAGCACAGAATTCATGCTAAACATTAGCTGAGAGAAGTTGCTTTGGGATATAGTGCAGGATTCAGAGGGTTAATACCAGGCAAAGGAAACACACTGCAATGGTAGTAATAATTATAGGTCAAACGGGATATAGAGGACACGTGCTTTAGCTAAGAGAAGGGAAACAGCGGGAGAGGCATACTGACACACATACAAAAGATGGTAGGGTCATACTTACGGTCACATGTACTTGGGCACAGACAGAGAAGGATGGACAAAGATATGTAGAATGAGACATATAGAGACAGTGACAGAAGAAAGTAATAATAGACAGACACCTAGATGCGCACCGGACATTTTAAAGCATACTGGTACACTCCGAGAAGCCAGTGGTCAGGCGGCTGCAGCTGAGCGTTGGAGAGGTCTATTCTAAGTTTAGAATCATGACCTACAGTCCAGCAGGTAGAGTTATAGCTTATAGGCCTAGGTTGGTCCAGGTGCAGTGGACATGCTGAAGGCTAGTCAGGCAGAACAGCTGGTCAGTCAAGAAGTCCAGAATGCCAGATATAGGTCAAGATTTCTTGGACATAGATGGTCACATAAAATATAGTGTAGCAAGAGTTAGAGCTGTAAGCAGGTTGGCCTGGCAAAAGGAATATCGTTGCCACAGTGATAATACTGATGATGAGTTTGCAGTAATAGTTCATTATTTAATTGCTATTTAAATATCCTATGTCATGACAAAGGTGATAACTTTCTCCCTCCTCCTTTTGCCAGGCATGAGACTGGTGCTGTTCCAATAACCACGTTGCAGTGCTTCTGTGTTAGTCTATACTATAGAATGATGTGTTTGAACTGTTTGTCATGAGTTACTAAGCTTTTGATGTATTACTAATGATAGTATATGCAGTTTTAGTCTGCCTTCGAGGTCAGAAGGTGCAGGAAAGTGAAATTCAATGCTTTAATTGTTCATCATGAATCTCTAAGATAATTGATGACTCATTGTAAATCATCGGCTATTGTCTCATCATCTCCAATTACATATTTTCTGTTTTCTCTGATGCAACAATGATCAGTAACAAGCACAAAAGTAAAAGCTCCGATCTGTTTCTGTTTCCTTTCCCTCATTGTTTCTCTCACTTACCGGATTTCAGGATAGCTATGTCTATGACCAATGACCATAATTATGGTCTAACTCGAAGCCTTGTGTGTACTGTGTAGTGGTAATGGCGTTTTAGAAGTCGTATGGATGTCAAAATTTTGGCCAATTATGTGGTTTCATTTTCATTTGTTTACTGGCTTTGTGTACAAAACCAAGTATACAGTTTTGTTATCCGGCATCTGAGTGTTTTTTTTAAGGCTAATTTATGTTATTATATGTTTATGCTATTATTGTTTCGTGTTATTATGTTAATTTATTTTTCATGTTATTATGTTCTTTTGTTATTACCAGTTTAGTTTTCATGTTATTATGTTGTTACATTATCATTCTTTATATTTTTATTTTTTCATGTTATTATGTTATTTCTATATTTTTTATTTTGTCATGTTTCCTACTGTATGTAATTATATTTTGTGGCATTATTAATTTTCCTGCCATTATTTTTCATGTTATTATTTTTCCTCGGTTATTATGTAGGCTACTGTAACGTTCTCATGCTTAAATCTCTCTCCATCATTTTCGTGTCTTCCTCTGACATTGCCACAACATTCTTCTGTTTAACGTTGATATCATAATCCACACGATCATGATGATAATTATTATCACACGATATTCTGTTTATAATTCTTCTCCACGTTTATCTTCTGCTGCTTTCCGTTTAGGCCGCGATAAACGCTGACAGCCGGATGTACAACACTCTGACGTTTCTCGACAACGACGACAGCGATGACGGTGACGGAGGAACGGATCGTGATCGCAAGACAACGACGACAACGACGGAGGCCAACGATGGCAACGAACAACTAGACAACCATAAACAACCGTCCAGTGACGTCAACGACAATCCGAGGGAAACGGACGAAGAGAATGGATGTTAGTTTTTTTTTGGATGGTTTTGTTTTTCGTTTCTGCTTTGCTCGTGTGTTTCGCTTTTGTTGGCGATGATTCAGTAGTCACAAGTATTCCGCTTGAAATCGTGTTTCATTTTTGGAAAGTACTTGCTGTTTAAAGTGTCTGCTGTAAAAGTGCTTGTTGTTTAAAGTGTTTGCTATGTAAAGTACTTGCGATGTAAAATACTTGATATTTAGAGTACATGCTATTTAGGATGCCTTCTGTGTGTTTTTTGAAGGACTTGCCATGTAACGTCTTGAGCACTGTCTAAAGTACTTGCTGTTTGAAATACTTGCCATCTCAAGGTCTTGCTTTTTGAAGTGCTTGCTATTTGTAATACCTGGTTTTTTACAGTGCTTGCTATTTAGAATATTTGCTTTTCGAACTACTTGGTATTTAAAATACTTGCTAAATATTAAAAGTTCCATAACTTGAGAGAGATGTAGAATACAGATGTTGTGGAGTTTCGTAATGACGTAACAAAATGCATTGCATCAAATTACGTTGTAATATGACATTTACATATGACGTATTAGCATTACTTAACGTTACCCCATGATCTTTTCAGCGTCCGTCCAACCCACGGATTCGGAGCCAGCAGCGGCAAAGAAGAGAATCGTTCCAAACTTTGAGCTGTTGAAATGCGACGACCTTGATCTGAACTTTTCACCGCGAGGGGACAGCGTGCCTGACCTTCAGTTGGGCGAATACTACACCGACCACACGCCGGATGACTTTGACTCACCCGACGACCTTGCCAATCCGGTTTTCGACTCCATAGACGACTGGGCAGGTTAGACTCGATGAAACAGAGTCAATGGGGGCTGTACATGTTTTTGTATGCAGGGAGGGAGGGAGGGAGGGGTCCTCCGAATTTAGGTGATTTGCTTATGGGTGCGTATGGCCGGGGGTGAGAGGGGTCTCAACAAAATGTATGTACACAAAATAAATTTTGCTCAGATCTAAACAATAAACCTTAACAGTTAATGTATTTTAGCTAGCTAACTAACTTTTGTAAGGGGGGTTGTGGAGAAGATTATTTGCCCGTATGCATAAGGGTTCCTCAAAGTGTATGTGTTGCAACAGTAGGGATGGGGTAGAAATATGATTTTTTGCGTACCTGATATATGGAAGGTCCCATGCTAAGCATGCGTTTAGCCGTTTACCTAATTCAAAGGAAAATACAGTTTCAGAAAGACTTAATTTCATTTCACTTGACTTATTTATTCATTTGAATTTCACATCGGCATCAACATAACAATGTAATACACTATTATAGCGATACAAACTAAATCACAAATTAAACACAACATTAATGCAGGTCAATGAACCAACCAAAAAATGTCTAAATCAACTTGCAAAGACTCATTTACAAGTCTAATACCTACTTGAAGTCAATAGAGAGCGTGAAAAATGCACAGTGAAAGTTATTCACGAGGCATAGTTGGGGTGGAAGCCATTCCCATCAGGCATACATTGCACTGATATTAAAGCACTCTATTCTAATGTATTGAAATTTAACATGGTCCATTTTCACTGACATCTGTTTCAGTGGTGTGCTACATGCTATTGATTGGTTGTACATTTCATGTCTGCTCTCCTTGCAATGCGCATGAAATATTAAACGCATTGCCACTGCTGCCAAATTTTCCATGGATATGAACCAATCTGACCTTAATGAACCTTTTTGGGTTGACCCTTTGATTTCTGCGTCATATATCATGAATTTTTGAAGTATGCATGACTCTCAGTGATTTGTGAAGTCACGTACAGAACCACCTTCTTCAGCCTCAGCTGGATATGGTGCTTTAATATAAATCTTTATTTTACTGCTGCACTGCGATAATATGATGATGATGATGATGTTGCTTCAATTAAAGACAGTTTTTGGGCCGCACTGAGGTTGGGAGCGCCTCTGAGTAGCCCCCTTGAAGAGGTGCTATATAAATGCATCTAATGAATGATTGGAGGTCTTCTGAAACATAATCTGTGAACATCTGACAGAGACATGTTGAGATCTATTATCACGAAACTAAAATATCATTGTTGTCTATTTACCAATGCTTTGACCTTGCACACATGTGACCTCTTGCTGACCTTTGGCCTGTTACGTTTCTTTTGGCAGACGATCTGAACGATTCGCCCGTGGAACCGATTCCGGAATACACGGCGCGAGAGGAATACGAAGACGTCCGGAACTGGCGCCCGGTCCAGATCGCAGGAATCAGTTACCGCATCGACATGCGAGCCATCGAACCGTACAAGAAAGTTCTGTCACACGGAGGTTCGTCGTTTGTATCGTTGGTGTTTTTAAGGTTTTTTAAAATTCAAACCACCAAATGAAGACGATTTTAAGGGGTTTATTTATACAAACCCTCAAATCACAACATGATTAAGGGTGGTTTTACGGATACAAATTTCCCCCCCCCCCCGAATTGAAGGTGTGTTTAAGGTGGGTTTGTAAGTTCAATCCCAAAATGAATCATTAAAATTTTTAAGCTCTTTCTGTGCATTTCACGACCATGTTCGTTGGAACCCCCAAATGAAGCCCCGAAAATTTTTCTTGCTGTGCCCAGTTTTACTGTGGCTTAAGACAATGCACTGGATGAACTGGAAAATCTGTTGTGGCAAGAACTCCCAGTCATGGGCATTGATGGGATTAAAGGTTCCCATTGTTTCTGGGGAACTGCTATAGACAGCATGCATGTTTAAGTACTTTTTCGATTTCTTACCTTTGTAGGTTACTATGGTAACGGATTGAATGCCATCGTCGTCTTCGCTGCGTGCTACCTTCCCGATCGAAGTCGACTCGATTATCGATATATAATGGACAATCTGTTCCTGTAAGTCATCTCTAACTAATGTGCTGTAATATAGTGTAATGTAATTGTGTAATGTGATGTATGTAATGCTTTTTAATGTAATTTAATTGCGTAGCATAATTCAGTGTTACGTAGTGCACAATGTTATTATTCATAATCGTGTAATTTAATTCAATGTAATGTAATTTCACAGTAATTACATAATGTAATTTAATGGGACATATCTATGGCGAGTTTTTAGTTTGTGGAACTCCTGCATTTTCTCATTCATAATTCGAGTCCAAGTATTGTGTACAGAGACTCTGGAAACTCATTTAGTGTCCAGTCTAAGTTTGAAGTTAAATTGCGTGATCTTACGTAAGTGTCGCTGTTTCAATAACTGCAATAATCCACTGCTTTTCCCATTGCGAATAGTTCGAACACATTGACATAGGTGTCAGCAGTTTTTGCCTTGGATAACCACTTCTTGGCATTGAGCATACACGTATACATAACACATGACTACATACATACAAGGGAATTCGTGTATTTAGATTTCGTCATGCATTTGTTTTTATATACATGTATGTTCTTTGACGTGTTCTGTTTGATTGTGTGTTGTAGCTACGTAGTGAGTGTGTTGGAGCTTCTAGTTGTTGAGGACTACATGATCATCTACTTTCACGCAGCAGCGTCACGCAACAAGGTGCCTGCGCTACGGTGGCTGAAACGGTGCTACGACATGATTGATCACAGGTGTGTAATAAATGATTGATTATGCTCATTGTTTGTTAAGACATACCTGTTGGAATCTCTTAGACAACCACCTGTTCAACGCTTTTAAGAGGAGCCTACAAAGTAAATTAGCTTTAAAAGCCCAGGTAATGACATGTGCATACATAATTACAAATGTGCATAGTTGCATACATATATCTATGCAAACATACATGTATATACATGCATGCAATCATATGCATGCATACATAAATATATACATATTACATACATATATGTGAGAACATTTACCGGTACTATTGCTTTTAAGTAATTAACAATGGGGCTAAGAGATCTAAGCAAGTTCGTTTTAACACAGTTTGCAAATGTAGGATGCACCTAGTCATAGCCAACAGTATGTGCGAGTGCAATAGTAGACCATTTTAGGAGGATGGTCCAACATTCAAGAAGGCAGGATAGACTTGAGTTGCATGTCACCTGCATATCTCCATGGGCCACAGAGCACAACAGTCATTTGAAAGACATTTCTTGTCCTCCTTAATTTTTCTTGTTCTCGGAGGGGGCCCTATATGTCCAATGATTTATTCTTTTGGAATGTGGGTGGGGTTAGAAATGACTATCAATTTGATGTGTGATGTGACAACGAGGCTTTGGTTGGTGTCAGACTGGACTTGCATCAGATATCGATGGATTTGTGGATGAGAAGTTGCCGTGTTTTTGTTATCAGTTGATTTATGATAGTGAGCAGTGACAGTCATTAAAAAACAACCGATTTTAAGTGTCATCTTTGTAGGCTCTTTGTCGGAGTTCGATGAACTCTTGAACTCAAGGCAGATTATATCGGACGATGATTTGTTTATGCCTTTTATCTTAAATTATGTCTTTATGTCGTTATAATATTATGTTGTTTTATGGCGTTATGTGTGTGATGCCTATTAATTATGTTATATCATTATGCTGTTTCAATTCAATTTCAATTCTATTCGAAATTGTTTATTAAAAGTGGTCAACTTGAGAATGGAAACAGATAATCAAATGACACATTTGAAAAATAGTGCAATGAAAACGCAAAAACAGTTTTAATTTTGACCGTTAAGTTGGAAGAGATCCGTAAAAGAGCACATCCAACCTCGTAACTCAGAACTAAATTTACGTTATGTTATTTTATGAACTATGTTATTCCTTTTATGTGATTCCCTGTAGCCTGTATGTCAGTATTGGTACTTTTATGTGACATTTTATGTTATGCCTTTTATGTTATGGTGATTGGGTAATATTGCAGATTTTGCTGATCTGTTCTTTGTTTGTTTGTTGTTTTCGTTAGGTTGCGTAAGAACCTGCAACGCCTTCTTGTTGTTCATCCGACGTTCTTTCTGAAGACGGTCGTTATTATGACGAAGCCTTTCATCAGGTTTGTCTTCATTTTAAACCTGTTATGTTTATCCATAAGCATCTGGATTCTGGATGCAGTTGCTATGTTTGACTATTCAGTTATTATTGAAAAACCTTTTTTGTCAAGGTTTTGCTGATTGCGGTGATGTGCAGATGATGATTTCATTTAGCATTTAAGTTCCTGAGGGATCATGTACACACTGGGGCATAAACTGATGATGATGATGTTGTTGTTGTTCTTGATGATGATGATGATGACGACGACGACGCTTGCACCACCATTCCTGATAGTCATTGCTATAAGCTGAATTTTTTGCTAGTCAGTTAATTGTTAAGAATGTTTTCCTTTATTAACCAAATTTCAGTTTTCACATATGAATTTTTGTTAGAGGTTACTGTGAGACTGAAAAGTCTCTTTATAATTAATTACAGTCAATTTTGTTGTGAATAAGAATCTGTGACTGTATTTTCAGCTCCAAATTCTCTTCAAAGCTAAATTACGTTCGTAGTTTAGCCGAGCTGACGCGTCTTGTGCCAACAGAATATATACACCTGCCAGATGAAGTCAAGGAGTGAGTCAAACATTTGTATTAAACATTGAATCTAGTTAAGTTTGAGCTATGGCTTTGGAAGATGTGAAAAACTGTTTGAAGATGCATGAGTACTGTCCCAAGTGATACTGATGTGGTGGGTGGGCAATATTCTCCTAACATGAAATGCTCTTCAATCTTGTTTTTTCTCCTTGTTTCCTTTTAGCATAGAATTGCATTCTGGAAGATTGTGCTCTTCCTGATGTCGTAAATTTTAGCCGATGTTTTAAGATTCAGCATGTGTTTGTTTTAAACACAATTGTTTTGCATTTTTGCTAGCAGTAAGTAAGTTGGTATTTCTGTACTTGCAAACTTTTATGAATTGTTACCTAATTTTAATGACTTTATACATGTAGGTACATGTATGTATAGTATTTATGTATGTATAGTATTTATGTATGTATGTATGTGTGTAGGCATAAGAACACTTTGTATAGAGCTTTTAAAGTATCTCACAAAAGCACTTGGCACACGGCTACCCAACAGTTCTGGGAAGGTAATTAATGTTAAATCTAACATGATCTTAGATCGTGATCATGAGGTCAGGATTTCAAAAGCTAATGCTAGGTGCAGGGTACCAGCTTATTCATGAGCACTCTGTTATTTATTGAGAATTGGGTCCAGTGGAGGAACGAGTCCTGGAGACATGGTGGAAATTTATAACTAGTTTTGTTATGGACGAAAAAGCTTAGAGAACAGGGAATTTGAGTCTTCATTGCCAGTTACAATAGTAATTAGAGATTAAACTTTTTATTGTTGTCGTCATCTCTGAAAATTTCCATTGTGATCAAAAGAGTGTTTTCATTAGCGTCTTTTCTTCAGCTATTGTTCACCTAACTCACTGTTGCTCAACTAACCAAACCGTCTTTTAATTTTGCTCTCGAAGGTTCGACATTTTCAGGAACAAGATAGGCAACGCTACACCAGTCAGTCTCTAGCTTAAAAGCAACTAAATTTGTATCACAAGGTAACTGGAGAAGATGGCTATTTTCTCATGCTTGTTGTTGTGGTTTTTGTTGCATTGTATGTTGTTAGTTTCTGGGAAAAAACAGCAGGCTATGGTGCAGCAGATTTTTTGGCTGCATTCCAAATTGTTTTGAGAACACAATTTTAATGTATAAGAAAATTCTGATTTTGTTGTAGGAGATTAATTTTTGACAATTGAACTAATCTGTGGGTACCTGGTAATATAGTTTATGTATATATAAATTAAATTTTTTAATCCTGAGGAACATCTTTACAGCTGTTTCCAAAACAAATTCCAAGATCGCGGTGAAAGATTTGGAATTTTTTTCCTAAAAATGACATCAACGTTACCAACTAAATGTTGGGAATGATTTTTTTGGGATATGATTAAAAGAATCTGTTACAGTCAGAATTACAGTCAATTGATGCAACACATGACAGGTAGTTGCTGAGAATTTGGAAAAAATGGTTACATTTTGGAATGCAACCATAGTATTCTGTTTTCAGTTTCGTTTTGTGTGTCTTGTTTTTTGTTTGTGTAGTTTGTAGAATAGTTCTACATTCAGTGAAGATGTGGGTTGATTAGATTTGCGTTTTGTATTGCCCATTATGTTTTTATAATAATTTTTTTATATGTGTACAAACATTCATCTAAATATACTTTGTTATGTTGCAATTTTCATCCTTTGGTTTGTGCATTTGGAAGGAATTCGTTGCTTATTTTTCATTAACAGATTTAATTGTTTTGCACTTTCTTATCAATTGACTAACAGCTTAGCGGAATTTTTTAAAAAGTTTTCATCATTTGTCTGTTGTTACATAACCCATCTGTGGATTCATAAAGCTCTGGGGTTAATCTTTTACCCGTTTGTCCCGAGAATATCCGCTAAAAACGGGCTTAAAATTTAAAAATTAACTGGTAAAGGGTTAAACAGCTTTGTGCATCCATCTGAATTAGTTTTTGAGGTGAATGTTTAAAGGTGAATTCTTAAATGTAGGTTCTGAAAACTAGTGCTACCCGTTAGTAGCAGTTGAATGAAGTTTTTGTATTGAATTTGCTTTTGGTTTTTGAATGTTGGTTTTTGTTAGCTAACGTTTAGATCGTTAACAATTGATTTGTTTTGGTCTGCATTGAGTCATGCCTGTTTTATGGACACATTAATAATAGTCTATGATAAAAATAATGAGAAATATGAGAAAATGAGTAATAAATAATTAATACTTATAAATGTGTAGTAATTTTGTCATGACGTCTGTTTAGGGTTTCTTTAGTAGGTACTGGTTTATTTGTGTTTAACCATTACTTTGACCGAATTATGAGTTGTTATTGGTGCCCGGAGATATGGGTTCTTAGTTCTGTATAAATTTATGTTTTGTCAAGAGTATTGACCATGGTTTTAATTTAGTACGTATGTCTAAATTATGGCTGGTACTGATTTAAAAAACTTAGATGATTAATCTCCTGCATTTTTACTTCAAACAGTCGATTGATTAAAATTAATTAATTTGTTATCTGTGTGAAAGACTGTTTAAAATGCGGTCACAGAGTCAGTTGATTTTTTTGTTCTTCTGAAAGTTCAATCATTCCACATGCTAAAGTTAAACTTGTCAAAATGAAATTTTTTATTACTCACTAGAATCTGCAGTCCTAATATTTAGTGCATATGTAATGTATGTATATGTGTGTCAAGACACTTTTTGTTTAGCTCTTAATATATTTTTAGCTTGTTGATTTCTCAGTTAAGCTTCAGACAACACTTTTGAGTGATTCTAGACGGGTGCTTTATGAATTTCTAAACACTTTAAATAATGCCTCAAGATTTTATATTTCTAATTTGCTTTCAAATGTCTTGATATCTGACTGCTCTTCACTTAGCGAGTGACTAACATTCCAACTTGCATTACTTGCTTCACTGTGCACACACTATAAATGTTTGTTGCAATTAATGTGATTGTTTGTAATTGATGCAATTATTATTTGATGTTACATGGAAATGTGTTTCTGAATTGTTTCAGAGTTGACAGATCTTTAAATCCCAGCACGCCGGCCCCTCAGAAAAAGTTCGTCAACCTCTGAAGTCTCGTGGATGAATTGTCATTCTCTTCAGTCACAACATACGGTGCTGAACTGTCCACCAGACTTTTTTGCACGTTCATCAGCGTTGCGTAGGAGTCGGCAAAAACAAACTTTGTACAATATTGTGTAAATTGTGCTAGAAAATACTTTGAGCAAATCGTTTTTGTTCTGGTACCTCAGTATTTCTGCTAATACTGTCTCTTGCGTTGTTGTTGTATTCGTCTGAATTTGTTTTGTTTTTTTACGAACGAACGAATTCATTTGTACGTAATTAGACTAATATGTTTTATTTGTTGCGTTGAAAGTTTATTCCGATGCAAATGTTGCTACATTGGTTACAAACTCCTGGAAAATATTTTGAATTTTTTGAATGCTTGATATTATTATTATTATTATTGTTATTTTTATTTTTTTTTTTTTTGCCTTTATTATTATTATTATTATTATTATTATTATTATCATTATTAATATTATTATTATTATTAAAATATTATTATAAGCCTCTTCTTCATTAAAAAGTTTCACGATATTATATGACTCATACGACAATTATCTTGATGAATATTTTATTATATCAACACTAGTTCTTCATGACTCTTGCAATATATTTAACGATGTGCATTTAAGATTTATGATCTTTGCATTACCTTTGTCATTTCTATGAAATATTTTGTGAAATCAATTCAAACTTTTCTTACATCAGCTTCAGTCTTGTTTGAATTAAACAGCAGCAATGGTGATAAACATTTGATGGTACCTAATAATGGCAAATTTTCATCGCATTTTGTAGTATATATCTTTTGGTAGGACCTAATAGTTGCAACTGTTGATAGTATCTACCTGTGAAAACTTTTTAACGTACATTATAGGTACTTTAATAGTGGAAAACTTTTGAAAGTTCTTAATTATAGATAACTTTTTATAGTACTGAACACTGGTAAATATTTGTAGTTGCCTAATGGGGAATTTTTTTGAAAGTACATAATGTTGACGTACCTTTGATGATTTCTAAAAGTGGCCAAATTTGATAGTACCAGATGGCGTTTCATACTGATAATAATAATTATGGTGTTTCAACTGAGGAATATGTGAAGCAAAAGTGAATGGTAAAACTGCCTGTTTTTGTGGCTATGTTAATAATGTAAAACTTTGTCTTAAGTAGGATGCAGTCAAGTCAAATTATTATGACCTGTTACAAACCAGCTAAAATGAATCAATGTAGGACGTGGAGCATCATGTCTGCATTTTATCACGTGCAATTCAGATTTGAAGCTTCGTTGAAAGTCTGCCATGCCAAGCCACGTTTATAATTTTTTACCCGAAAAAGTAGATAAATGAACTGTTTTTCGTGGGAGAAAGATTGTTGCTGGATTCTTTCCAGTTTATCTTTCGTTTATCGTGTCGTCTGGAAGTTTTCTGTGATGCATTTTTTGTTTGTGTGACTTTTTTGTTGTTTGTGCTTATCAATGGTTTGTTGTGCAATTACTGTGCTGTCGGTGTTTGTGTAGATTTGTCCTAAACTGGTTAGGTTGTGTTGAAATGTGGAGTTTGCAAAATCTATCCGATAAGTACAGTGTGAGCTGTTTATATATGTAAATTTGTTTAATATAAATCAGGTTGACAAGCCACAACACAGGTAGATGTAAAATGTGGTAAATGGTTAATGGAAAGTTGTTTAAGTACATGCCTAATGACATAGGGTGCAAACCAGGCCACATATTTAAAGGGTTAATGCTGGTAAAGTCATTGTGTAGTGCTACAATGCAGTTCATTTACGGCACATTAACCCGTATGGTATCTTAAGTTAATAGCTTCGGGATATGATCACTACTTTGCAAGTTTGCATTAAAAAGAATGGCATGTAAACGGTTTCACACTGTACTGCATAGTGCCGTGAACAGCTCTTGTCGTCATTGGATGGAACGTTGTACATGTGAACGAGAGCATTTATCTTGTCATTTGAGGTGATATTAGCAATATTTTGTTTTCTTCAAGTCATTTTGTTGCTGTTAGAGCACTCAGTTTCAAAGTGCTTTCTGTTCTCTGATGCCTATGACCACTTTCAATGGACCCAGTTGGGTTGGTATTTGATTTTGAGCGAGTGTAGAAGCATGCATTTCAGTTGAAGTTTGGCATACCTCCTGCGAACGTGGCATTAATTGTAATTTATCTTTCTGTAATGTAAATCTCACCGTGGGATAAAGCCGTTCCCCTGGAAGTATTAGTCTCACTTCTAGCACGTCATTTGGTAGTGATGTGTTGTGAATGAGTCTGAGAGATGGTGGTGGTGTGAGGTGGATGGACTGCGCACTCAGATGTTTGACCGGTGTTTATTTAACAGTATAGATATTGCAGGATATTTCTTGTGCAATGATTATTGTGAATGAACTTTTGTTGTGTATAAGGATATTCTTTTTTGCGTAGACCTAACAGAACTTAAGTTGCTTTCTTTGCCGTAAATCCCTAAGAACCTTGTAGCGCAGTAAGTAAAGTGTAGTAAATTTCTGCATTCTTTAATGCATGCAGTTCTTGATGAGCGAACTACTTTTGTGTTGAATGTATCGGTTAGGCTGCTAGAGAAAGAGGTTTGTCTAGCGATTTGTCTTGTTAGGTTTTTGTAGATGTAACAAGACAAATTGGTAAAGTGATACAGTTGCTGTCTTTGAAAGTGGCAGGCTGTTTGAAGCAAACTGTATTCGAAATTGATTGGTAAATAAGCATTCTGTGTGCTACACAGATCTATTCATCAGTGTGAACGTGTGTTGCAACACTTCTTTGATTGAGAGCCGTTAGCGGATTCAAGTGGTCTCTTAAAATTAGGAATGGGTCCATGCTAACATTTGCTAGATTTGTGTATTTAGCCTACGCTTAGTTTAGCACGATTTTCTTTCATCTAGCCAGTTGTATGAGTCTTGCGTGGTTGTTAATTATGTATATGCCAAGAATTCTGTGCACAGGCATTGGAAATAGTTTTACGAGAAGTTGTAGTGGTCAGTTTTTGAGGTGCGTGACATTTTCCTGATTAAAATTTTCACTACATCGAGCAATTCAAAGCCAGCCATGGTGAACAAACTCAACATTTATTTTAGGGTTGTATATTAACTATCAAGGCAGAAATTTCCTGTAAATGTGACCTACCAATACTCGCGTCTTGATAAAGCTGCTATTCTGAACCGTTTGATATCCGAATTACAAGAATTTCTAGTCTTTTTTGTCATGATTATTGGCATGGTGCTAAATATTTTAAATTTGTGCTTACCTTACATTACTGTAAGCCTTTTGTGAGGAGTTGTTTATACGTCCACATGTTGTTTTTGTTTGTGATGTGTAATGTAATGTAACTGGTGTTATCAATGTGTTGAGTGTCAATAGGTTCTCGTTTCTTCACGAGTCTAGTTTTTTGTTTTGAGAATTATGCCTTGTTTCATCACATTGTAAATTATTCTCACAAAGATTAGACTGTGAAGTGTCAGTTATGTGTGTAATTTTAAACAATTATTCACTCATTTAGAAAATTTGTATAGGCCCTCTTCAAGAACCCTACTAGAAGGCGCTCCCAACATCATTATATAGCTTCATTAAAATAGATCTCACCAATGCTGCCTCTGCTAGTCTTGCTTATTTCATCAACAAATAGGTCATTTAGAAGAAAATTATGTTCAGATAACTGGAGAAATTTGCCAGTGGTGTCACGGGCGCCGCACATCGGGACAAGAAAGGGCACTTGCCCGACTTCACCTGGAAAATTGACACCTACTTTCAACTACTACCTTTTAGTTTTCACCAACTTTCTTTACACTAAGTCACTATTAATGATACTAAGGATACACAAAGTGAAATTGAGAAACTATGTTAAGGAAATCTACCAATTGATGTTCTTAATTTCCTGCCTTGCATTAGCCGTTTATTAAAGGTTCTTGCTAAAAATGTAACTATGACCATTGTGTTTTGCCTGGAAACAATATCTTCACGCACCCACGAGTGATGGGCTTTCCAACACAGGTTGAACTAGATTGTGGATATATTCTACTCAGTTAAGACATAATCATCATGTTGCTGTCATACTTCAAAGTAAGTTGCCACCAAAATCCAGATTTGCCAGATTGTCCATCGTGAGAATTCTTCATATTTGACAAATTCATTTGGTTAAACATAGCCCAGCACTCCTTGATGTGACAAGATTTTATTCGGCCCTTGAAGGCATCTTTAATCAATCAATCAGTATAATGGACCTGGTGCTGTAAAGACCAAGCAGAGCAGAGGGCCAAGCAGCCCAGAGATACAAGAAATCGGGTTACTATGGGTAAAGAAATTGAAGCCAAGGCAATGCACATGATCTCAATTTATGCTCAGTTCAAGCACAGATCTGCCAGTTGAATGTTCAGTTCCTCGCATCATTTGCTCATTTATTCTAGCACCATTTCGGTTATAAGACAAAATTGTTCGTTGTTCTACAAAGTCTTCAGAATAACCGTACATTGCCATATAAAACAATGAAGACAATAAACATGATGAAAAACAATCTCCGATTAGATACATTCAGGAGTGCAAAAACACCCATGCATATCCTACCGCAAAACAAATCGCAACGACCCTACGTGCATTCAGCCAGCACAAAACTTCCATGCGGCTGCACTGCATCCACTGCCCCTCATCCTAAATGCCAGCCATGGACAGTTTCCCATTCAAAATCCACTAACAGACTTTTCCATTTTCTCTAATGTCCTTCCGACACGGAACGCTGCAGCATTTGCTGGAACCGACCGGTGATGTTTAGCGAGACGTCGATGAACCTTTCAACGCAGTTCGTCATGCACGTCTCCGTCCGGCCGTCCATCTTGTCACGTGGTTTGTCGATGCACATGTCCCAGCAGACTTCCGTCAGGTGGTGGATCTGCGCTTGGAACTGCGCCTTCTGTTGCTCGATTGCCAGGAATTCCTGAAGTTCAGCGTCAACCTTCTCCGTAGCCATTTCGATCTGGAAAAAAAGGAATGTCAACAACCGTTAATTACTCGACGTGGATTAAGTTGTTTCCTCGTTGAACGGATGGATGTCAATCGATTGTAATCTCAAAATTTCTAAAGTGCCACTCGAAAGCCAAGCGCACGGCACCAGCTTCACAAGTGCAGAGGTCCATGTAAAAACTAACTTGCAGCTCATTATGTATGAACAGTACGGTCAGCTCAGACAATGCAGCAAAAACACGGTAAGCGCTGCATAATTTACATTCAATGCATCTGCCCTTGATGTTTTGGAAGAACTTCATAGATCAGAGCAATAACGAGATACACACAAAACACCAATTAAACGTGGGCAGTTATGTCGTGCAAACTAAAATGATAATGTGGCATTGTAAGTAACCATCTCTTTCACATAATATTATGTACGAGTTTACGATATTCCTCGGATATTCTTGCATGTATAACTGAACCTTACCTCACTTCACACATTACTACGTTATTTTACCTAATGAAGAATGTGCGTGGATCCAGAAGCGCTCTACTCTCTTAGTCTATGGCTGCCTTACCGAAACTGCTTGTTGGTGATCGGACGTGGTTCGGCCATTTGAAGTCAGATTGTACTCATGAAAAACTTTGATTTTCGATCTCGCACTATTTAAGACTGCTACTTACTCGCCATGCAAAGTGCATTTACAAATGCGCTAAAGAAATTTGGCCATTGCACTGAATTGCATAATATTTAATTATACAACCTGAGGTACTGACAACCGATGCTACACGACATTGACATTCTATACACACTGCAACAACATTCTAATAACCCACAGTATCAGGTAAAATAGAGACATAAATGATAAAGAAGTAATATTTTCTTACTGGGTATTTATTAATAGTCTAGTTAATAAAATTCAGTCAATATATTCAACGAAACTCGTGCACGGAAAGTCACCTTTATTCGCCGGAAATCACAACAGATAAAACATAAACCTATAACAAGAGCCCCATTTAATGACGCATTTCGTCAGCCATCTAGCAACTGCTGAATAAATAAAATAGTGGCCATATGAAATAATAATAATATTATTATTACTAGGTTTATGGTGTCTCAGAAGACAAAACATTCTGTGTTAGAATCAGCACTAATAAACAAAAATATTGTAATATGAAGTCACTGTATGTCTCCACCGAAACTGCCACAAAAAGCTGAATTTCTTAACGCCACTCAGAGCCACGTTAGCGAGACCGGAATAAAATCGGCGCTATATATAATAGGCTATATATATAGGCCTATCAAAGACAATTCTGCAAGCGTCAGCCATATCAGATTGGTAGCCTACGTTTCGGTGCAGATCAGAATTCGGGGAGGCTCAAACCGAGAAGACAGCTAGCAATTAATTGGTTCCACAGTGGACATCTTCGGTTGTGAATAGTCATCATTGCATTAATTAGGCCTAGGCTAACGCAGGCTGTCTGCTCAGTTGGTAGGCCTATATAGTTAAGTTTGATGTTAATTAAGATTACCGCATAACTTGTACAATGTAGGCCTGCATGTAGGCCTATGTAAAGCGCAGTGCGTTTGCAGGCGCTCAATTGAAGAGATTTTTGTTTATTAGGTCTAGCCTAGGCCTATATAATATATTTTTTAATATAACTGATCTTGTGGTGCTGCAGAGGTGGAACTAGTAGACCCATGCTTAGCCTAATCGTCTAGGCTAGTTATACTTAGTCAGTCAGTTAATAATTTAGATAGCCTACTATGCATGCCATCCTCATCTGTCTATGTTTGGTATCCTGTGGCTTCTATGACGAGTGGTATCACCCAAATGTAGGCTATAATATTAGTAATCCAGTTAGGCACATGTAAGAGCGTATACGTAGCCTATAGGGGAAGTAGGGGCGAGACGGACCCCGTAACGGCGTAATGCATTTCCGGTTTAAGTCATTGTGTAGTGCCACACTGGAGGTTTTCTACGACGTAGACGTATTAGCCCTATGGAGTCTTGGAGGATATGATCACTACTTTGCATTAAGTCAGTCACCAGCATCGCCGTCATCGTCATCGTCGTCGTCGTCGTCATCGTCATCGTCATCGTCATCGTCATCGTCATCGTCATCGTCAGCGTCATCGTCATCGTCATCATCATAATCATCATAATCATCATCATCATCATCATCATCATCATCATCATCATCATCATCATCATCATCATCATCATCATCATCATCATCATCATCATCATCATCATCATCATCATCATCATCATCATCATCATCATCATCATCATCATCATCATCATCATCATCATCATCATCATCATCATCATCATCATCATCATCATCATCATCATCATCATCATCATCATCATCATCATCATCATCATCATCATCATCATCATCATCATCATCATCATCATCATCATCATCATCATCATCAGTTCCTGACGTAGGCTAATTGTAATCGCAATCTGCCATTGGCGGCGATGATGGGCGATCAATACGAATAAATGATCTCTTACAGATCTCGTTCATCATTTGTCATGTCAATTGCCCCTCTTAATGTCATATATCCAAGAAGTCCTCACTCATAACATTATCTATTCATCGCATGATAGCATTCTTGGTGTGACCCGCCTTTGTGTCTCTTTCCTACGAATCTTGCGTGTAGTTGCGCATTGTTTTTAGTTCCTTCACGTCAACTATCTTGCCACTTAGATGGCAACTGCATGATTTGTTTCATGTTAGATTAATTACCGGCTTGAGTCTCAATGAAGTTATTGTTTGTAGCACACACGAATAGGCCTATACGCTCTTTAGCCTCATCAAATATATGTCCGTGATAATTCTGGCGACCCTCAGCTGTGAATGAGTTCCCAGAAATTCGCCTTCAGAACTATACGACCCTCGCCGTATTTTTGTTGTCAGGATTAAACTCCTACGTAGGCATATAGGGCCTATATATGTGTATATATATATATATATATATATATATATATATATATATATATATATTTCTCTGCATGCGTGGTGTTTGGCTATATACAATACTTCAGTTGGCAGATAAATACATAATAAATTAGCGTCAAAACTTTGAAGTGGCTGCCTCTCGCTATTCTCTTCATATGAGTCTATAGTCCACGTGAAAAGTAGCGTTCGAGGTAGGCTCTATATAGGTTAAAAGTAATGCGTTAAAGAAATAAAGTATTAGTACCTGTGAAGAAAGAAGCCTATAGCTTACGTCAAGAATTTGAAATACTTTTTACGAACTATTGATTGAACTATATTATAATTTATAAGGGCACAGCTGTTTTTAAAGGAATTTTTAGAACTGCACAACCCCTTCTTTCCTTTCCCATCCTCCATGGTAAATTACTCCCAATTGGAGGAAAATGGCCTTTTTCAACTAAGGTAGTTTCAATTGCACAGAAGTGCTTCTACAACTGCACAAATCCATTTAGAACTGCACATTTTGTGTACAACTGCACGCTAAAAAAGCCCTTAAAGGGCCTGCATATTAGTTCATTAAAGTAGGACCAGACCCAGGGTGAGAATTGCCGGGGGGTTGGGGGGTTCAACCCCCCAGTCTTTCTTAGAGCCCCATGTTAATGTATGTTTTTCATACCCCAATTTCAAGTTTATCATGGGCCAACCCCCCAGTTATTTTTCCACAATTCTCATACTGACCAGACCTACTCATTGCACTCGTCGCTCACTAAATTTAAGCCTATAGGGCCTATATATAGGCCTACTCACTAAATGTAGGATACGTATAATGAGTATAGGCCTAGGCCTGAACAGGTTTAACACAAGCTATCTCGTAAAATGGTCAATATGAAGTAGGGCCATTTCCCTTGGCAATTGATGCATATCACGATCGCACAGACTGCTATAAGAATAGAAGAAGCGAAAGGTGCGTGGTCCCTATAGGCTAGTCCTGAAATATATAATTTATAGGCTAACGTTGGGTGTGAAGTGCTATTCAAGTCATTTTTCATGTCATCGACATAAGCTTAAATGATCGCGAATGCCAATTGCTCGCCAAATAAGCAAAAAATCCGACCTATAGGCCCTATAGGCTTGGATTTAAAAGTGGATTTATCTGCCAAGCATGTATAGGCCTACATATTGCAAATTTATGATGGAGCACTTTATGGGTCCCATGGCCTACGTATAGACCTTAGGGTTGCCAGGCGTCCGGTAATGAACCGGACAGTCCGGTATTTGCACAATCTGTCCGGTTAGAAATTTCAGGCATTACCGGACATGGTGGTGTCCGGTAAATAATTATTGCTAGCAACAAGTGTTGGAGTGTATAGTTTCTTGGGTCCGTAAATAGACACCCGTTTGCGATTTTCCAATTATATTGCCATTTTTCTACCTCTTCAAATGCAGTCAACCTGACAATACACAGACAGATAAATGACTATGCCATTGCTTAATATGGCTGGATACACAAGTATAATTATAATATAAGATATAAGATATTATCTGGAGACAGGCCAGACTAAACCAACCGTTCAGCTGTAGCCTACACGTGATTACAAGATATCCGTTATATAGGTCTATCAACATGATGAATGTCACTGCTCCAGATTTCTTCATAAGCTTAGAACCTTACATGATGTACGTATGGTGTATAACTCAGATTAGTCATACCCTGCATTATTATGAGCCTCAAAACATTTTATTTAGTAGTCCCCGCGCAGTTCTGCATATTGGGAAACGCATCAATTTCCTCCACTCATCTCTGCTCATCGCCAACTGCTCCGTCTCCTCCCACCTTCCCAAGACTTGTCCCAGCATCACAAGTCTCAGAATTAGGGTGACATCTCTCATCAGGCTATTAATCTTCCACGCACAATCAGCTTTTCATGCATGACGAGTTGACGAAAGGGTTGCAGCATAACAAATGTCTAGCTGTTGCATTCTAGATAGGCCAACGGACCTCCCATAATGGAAATCACAACTTATCTACATGTTCGTTGCCAAATTAAGCTAGACAGCTTCCACGGCATAGAGTGCTATATATATATATATATATGTATATATATATTATATAATTATATAATATATATATTATATATAATATATATATATTATATATATAGTCCGGTAATTTACTCAAGGCTACCTGGCAACCCTAAATTAGACCTACATGTCTCCGTAGAGAACTAAGGGTCCTATAATGGACATGATGGCAAGATAGACTCTCATCTGGATTTCAGTTATGGAAGCATGCGGATTTCTTCGTGGAAATTTTGCTTTGATGTGAATTAGCTTACTAAGCTTAAATTCGTCGAATCGGCAAACCGTTCGTTTTAAAAGTCGTTCACATCGTCCATCAATTAGATTCTAACTTTTAACTAAGCAACTCTTCTGATAAGTTGTGACGACATTATCTCCAACGGCGGCAGACCGCGTAGCGAGACACGCAACATACTTACAGAGCTACAAAGTATTCTAAACTGACAGACAGACCGACACGAATTACCACTGTCACTAGTCTTGCCAGGAACTTTATTGTCTAAGCTTAGAGGCCACTAAAAACTCTCGGTGGACAAGAGAGCACATAGCCTAATCTACTGCAACTAGGCTGCGTAGGCTATATACAGGCTGACTCTTGAGCACGTAGTCCAGTCGAGTCCGGGATAATTGGTAGGCAAGCGGCGTAATCTTACAGCCCATCATGATTGTTTATCTTGCCATTGAAGTTTACAATTGAACTTCGATCTCCTTCTAAGTACAAGTCAAATCTATAACCGTTGCAATCGATCTGGTGATCCGTTTATTGATCGGTCGCACATTCTGTATAATACTAGAGACGTCGACGTTGTGTCTTTTTCTTCGCGAAAGTAGAATATTATTATTATTATTCGTTTTTCATACGGTTGACTGTAATTTTCTAGATTCAGTTTTCGATTGCTACAATGTCGTCGAGATTTTTCTTCTTCGTCGTTGTTCTCTGTGCGACCAGCATCGCAGCAATTCACGGTGCGCCAATCGCAGGTGCGTTGATCCAGACCGTTTAAATTGCTTTTTCTTAAAGCCAAGAACAGATAATATCTATTCATATAGCCTACATATAGGACCAGCATCGCCACAATTCACTTTCTCGGATACCATACTAATAATGTAACCGTAATCTCCAAACTTCTAAAGCGCTACTCGAAAGCCAACCGCGGGGCACCAGGCAGCTGATTCACGAGCGCTGCGTCAAGTCAAATGGGTTGTCCGTAAGAGTCGTCCGAAGATGGTCCGGGTCGAGTTACCATTGGATCAGAGGGGTGGGACAGCACCTTGGTGGATCGGTGCAAAGCACCTTGGTGGATCAGTTCACAGCACCTTGGTGGATCGGTGCAAAGCACCTTGGTGGATCGGTGCACAGCACCTTGGTGGATCGGTGCAAAGCACCTTGGTGGATCGGCACACAGCACCTTGGTGGATCGGTGCAAAGCACCTTGGTGGATCGGTGCACAGCACCTTGGTGGATCGGTGCACAGCACCTTGGTGGATCGGTGCACAGCACCTTTGGTGGATCGGTGCAGGGCACCCTAGTGGATCGATGCAGGGCACCATAGTGGATCGGTGCATGACACCTTGGTGAATCGGTGCACGGCACTTTGAAGGATCGGTGCACAGCACCTTGCTGGATCGGTGCACAGCACCTTTGGTGGATCGGTGCAAAGCACCTTAGTGGATCGGTGCGCGGCACCTTGGTGGCTCGGTGCACAGCACCTTGGTGGAACGGTGCACGGCACCTTTGTGGATCGGTGCACAGCACCTTTGGTAGATCAGTGCACGGCACCTTTGTGGATCGGTGCACAGTACCTTTGGTGGATCGGTGCACGGCACCTTTGTGGATCGGTGCACAGCACTTTTGGTGGATCGGTGCACAGCACCTTGGTGGATCGGTGCACAGCACCTGGGTGGATCGGCGGGCGCACAGCACCTGGGTGGATCGGTGCACAGCACCTTGGTGGATCGGTGCACAGCACCTTAGTGGATCGGTGCACAGCACCTTGGTGGATCGGTGCACAGCAACTTGGTGGGCCGGTGCACAGCACCTTGGTGGATCGGTGCACATCACCTTGGTGGATCGGTGCACAGCACCTTGGTGGATCGGTGCAGGGCACCTTAGTGGATCGATGCAGGGTACCATAGTGGATCGGTGCATGACACCTTGCTGGATCGGTGCACAGCACCTTTGGTGGATCGGTGCAGGGCACCCTAGTGGATCGATGCAGGGCACCATAGTGGATCGGTGCATGACACCTTGGTGAATCGGTGCACGGCACTTTGAAGGATCGGTGCACAGCACCTTGCTGGATCGGTGCACAGCACCTTTGGTGGATCGGTGCAAAGCACCTTAGTGGATCGGTGCGCGGCACCTTGGTGGCTCGGTGCACAGCACCTTGGTGGAACGGTGCACGGCACCTTTGTGGATCGGTGCACAGCACCTTTGGTAGATCAGTGCACGGCACCTTTGTGGATCGGTGCACAGTACCTTTGGTGGATCGGTGCACGGCACCTTTGTGGATCGGTGCACAGCACTTTTGGTGGATCGGTGCACAGCACCTTGGTGGATCGGTGCACAGCACCTGGGTGGATCGGCGGGCGCACAGCACCTGGGTGGATCGGTGCACAGCACCTTGGTGGATCGGTGCACAGCACCTTAGTGGATCGGTGCACAGCACCTTGGTGGATCGGTGCACAGCACCTTGGTGGGCCGGTGCACAGCACCTTGGTGGATCGGTGCACATCACCTTGGTGGATCGGTGCACAGCACCTTGGTGGATCGGTGCACAGCACCTTGGTGGATCGGTGCACAGCACCTTAGTGGATCGGTGCACAGCACCTTGGTGGACCGGTGCACAGCACCTTGGTGGATCGGTGCACAGCACCTTAGTGGATCGGTGCACAGCACCTTGGTGGACCGGTGCACAGCACCTTGGTGTTCAATCATATCATAGGATCTTTTCCTAGACGGAAGCAGGTCATCACCTGACAAAGATGCATACAGAATGTTAAAGTTAGAGTAAGAGAGAGAAGAAGGTTTTAAGACTAAGAGGTAAGAAAGAACAAAGGGAGATAGACATTAAAAGGCACAAAACATCGGCTATAATGATACATATGCGTATAATACATATGCGTGTATAATATATAAAGTTATATATATAAAGCTATAATTTTTATATATACATATATACATATATATATATATATATATATATATATATGTCTCTCTCTTTTCAAAGCATAGACACCCAAATATTAGACCTGTTATCTACCTTAATATCACCAGCCAGTATTATAGAATCTGATATTAACGTTATGAGTAGGCCTATTCACTGCATTCGTGAACTCGATCGTCTTTAAAAATTCTCGTTGACCGTTGAAACCTTACGTGTATAGGCTAATCAAGCGCAAGAATTCGAATCACTTCCATTTGCGAATTCCTCCTCGTTCTTTCACTTTAAACATCTGCAGAATTAATGTCGGCCTCATTCGTTCGTCTTCATGCAGTAGCTATTAGGCCTAAGTCTTGTTTCATAATGGCTTCTGAGACCTAAATGAAATAAGATATAACAATGCCCTTGCACGATCACAAAAGCGGCAATTCATTCTGCGGAGGTTAGAATTATTTTGTTGCCAAGGATACTACAGATGACGTCATAATATGCATCATTCTTTTTTGTCCATCGAATGACGTCATAAAATATATGACGTCAGGTTAGGCTTCTTTAGAGGAAGCTACATTAATGAATCCAGAGCTGTTTATAACCGGATGGACCTTTTACAAATATGAAAATGACGTCATACTGCTGGAGATAGACACGCAAATAACAGAAAAACTAAATCTACCTGTAATATGTCTGCGTCTGACTATCTTCTCTGTATTTCTTTTTCTCTGTCGTAGAATATGAATAGTTAACAAGTCAAATTCGATGCAGTAAGAGAAGGGAAAGCACGTAGGCCTAATGAAAATTTCTAAGTTTTACTCGGTGCTTATTTTTTCTTATTTAAGATATAGGCTAGGCTACTTTCATATTTTAATTCATCAAATGAACTTTCATTGAATGATTTCAAGTTTGATTATACTTGCTTACTTATTTTCGTAGAAATGACGGTGATAAAATTTATGTCATACATTAATTTAAGTTTCCTTTTTACTTCGATGATAGTTTCTCGCTCAGCTCGGGAACAGTGATGGACTGTGTGTTGGTCACATGGGCGTCCGAAGCGGGGCGCAAGGGGGCGCAAGTGCGCCCCCCTGGATTTTTCGCAAAGTTGCACATAAATTTTGGATTATTTGGTTGTTGTTGTTACAACGCGATTTTCAATGTGATTATCGATTCGTTCTGCAAGTTGAAGCTATATATCTTTCTTTGGGCGCATAACGTGTAGGTAGGCTATAGGATTCTCTCGTTGTAATATGGAAATTAAAACTGTCTCTCATTAAATTTAGACCATGTGACAATTATTTAAAAGTTTGCGCCCCCCTAGAAAAATTCCTGCGGACGCCCATGGTTGGTCATCAGTTTTCTTCACCATTAATCACAATCTTCGTTGTATTTAATTGTCGCCGTTTTCGCCGTTTTCTTCGTCGTCTTCTTCGTGTGCAACCATTGAAAGAAATGATAAGAAAACAGGAAACTACGTCACTTTACGATGACGTCATATTTTGGGATTATGACGTCAATCGACTTTTGTTTTTAAAAAGCAATCGCAATGGGTGTAGTAATATTTACGTGGAACTTCAATGCCGGTGTAAAGGTTTCAGATTACCCCCTCCTAAACATTACCCCCTTGAAAACTGTAAATTGCATCAATCATCGCATTTATTGCACTACAAATATCAGAAAAATCATCCCGCTTCTTGTTTTGGTCTGAAGATTTTCATCCGTCATCCCACTTCGTGGTTTGTTAACAATATTTTCAACTGTAACTGAAATACTAATAGCCGCTGAAGTTTACATGGAGAAAATGGCTTTGAGGCTATTATTTTTTCCCGATCAAAATATTGATAGCAAACCACGAAGTGGGATGACGGATGGAAATCTTCAGACCAAAACAAGAAGCGGGATGATTTTTCTGATTTTTTTAGTGCAATAAATGCGGTGGTTGATGCAAATCTAGTTTCCGGGGGTAATCTGAAACCGGTTTCAAGTTACCGGGGGGGGGTAATGTTTAGGAGGGGGTAATTTGAAACCTTTACACCGGTTTTCAGATATTATAAAATAGTAGGTTACTAATAAGTAGGCCTACTGAAGGTAGATCATTTTCATTGTATTGAGCTCCTGCTACAGTTACAGAGAAAGAAATAGTAATAATTTCCTTTATTGAACAATCCGGTTGACAAACCGCAACCGGTCACAGTGTACAGTTTTGCAATTGAAACGATTAACAACAAAAACAACAAATCACAATTCTTGACTAATAACAGAACAGAGCACCTACAATATTATACTGTATTGAAACTGACGAGTTCTCTGCGACCATGTCAGAATGAACCCCTGTAGAAATTATTCCTTTCTACTCCCTTGCATATAGGCATACGTGTGTGCTTGTCTTTTTTTATGACCGCTTGCTATTAAATAACTGTAGGCATTAGATAAGCGTGCGTAAGATACTGATGGGCCTATAACACTGTACTCATCAAGCGGCTGATATAGGCTAATAAGGCTATATATTACACAAAGAAGGCAATACTAAAGGCCTGAATTGAAGCGCATGGCAGCCCTTCCCACCTCCGAGAGAATTTAACTCACGATTTTGACGGTTCGCGAACTTGCCGCTTGTAGCCGCATATATATATATATAAATATAATTATATATGTTATTTATATATATTATATTATATATTATATATATTATATATATTATATGTATTATATATTATATATATTATATATATATATATATTATATATTATATAGTATGAGCCAACGTTTCAGAATTATTGATCAATTCCTCGCGGTATAGACAGGTGGCTATCGACATCGCCGTTTTGACGTCACAGTCCTACTAAGTTCACATTGCTTTGATCAGTGATCATGGTCTCTGGCTATCTTGTGGTGGTATACCTGTTCATAGTTCTATTGATTATCCACAGATAACGACGCTACTACACCTTCGAGTGTTGACTGATAAACCATTCAACTCGAAGTCTCTCTCTCTCTTGTCAATGAACTTATATTTCATTCGGAGGCACTTGTGGTATCGACAGGTCATAGGGCGACAGCCGAAAGATCATGGATGCTATGTATAGGCTACAGCCGTAATAATATTACAATCTGCCGCCTACATCGTGCGCCGGCCTCATGTGCGTTGTGTAGGCCTATATATTTATTATACAGTACATTCAGGCCGGTATCCGTTGAATTCAGCGCGCACATTTCCGCGACCTTCATTTCAGCGCCTACTCAATTCGCCGCCGCACATTTCAGCGCGTATTCAATTCGCCGACCTTCATTTCAGCGCTGCTTCAAAAGGACGTTGCTAAAGGCCTAAACCGAGCGCAAACAACACGTTTTATTGGTAATAACATCAAAGCAAAAATCAAAGCAAAACAGTTGTGGATCTTCAGTTGTCGCACTTCAAAGCCAATCGAACTTCAAAGCCACTTTCTTTTAAATAAGGCTGTCTCAATTCATTATTATTTTAAAGAGTAGCAAGGGCCGTCTGGCAATTCAAGGTCGTTAAGGCTCGTCGGCGTTGGAAGAGGTGCCCCAACAATTCGGCGTGTTCTCCGGATGGTCTGCTTGATGTGCCAGATTGGCGGTAGTTGGGCTGCCACAGATGGCCCCACTTCACCAGAAGCACTGGCTACAATCTGGTGACTAGGTTCCTGGGACGCGAGAGCACGTTGTTTCACCGTCGCCATTAATTTCCTGGCCTCGATGGTCGCAACGTCAGGAACATGATTGAAGCAGCGCTGAAATGTGCGGCGGCGAAATGAGTAGGCGCTGAAATGAAGGTCGCGGAATTGTATGCGCGCTGAAATGTGCGGCGGCGAATTGAGGTCGCTGAAATGAAGGTCGCTGAAATGTGCGCGCTGAATTCAACGGTAACCATTCAGGCCTATTTATGCGACAACTTAGGTTAGGCCTATATGATCAGGTCGGGGGGGGGGGCTGTGGAGTTGTATGAAGAAGCGCTATATAAATAAATTACAATTGAAATTATTGCTACAAGTTGTAGTCTACAACTTGTAATCGTAATGTTAAAATTTCAAAAGCCGTGTGCCAGGCACCTGTTTACTTATTGTTGCAAGGCGGCAAAAGCTATTTATTCACACTTCATATAATTATGTACATCGTAGGCGTAGGCCTACTAGAAACAATTTAAAACAAATATCTCACTTTAGAGGAGTAAATTAATGTCCCACGGACATAAAATTGTCACATACATGATTTGCATGCATTAGTGTATTTTTTTATGTTTTAATAATTTGTGGCGTCTTTAGCAACCGTGAAGTTGTGTGCGTAGGCCGCTCGACGTCATTTGCATTGAGTGTCTATATATAGTACTGTCTACTAAATTCACGCCTACACTCAATGGTTTCTGGGACGCGAGTTATATGTCTTCTCTGAACTTCTCAAGTTGCTTTGAGCTAGAAAATGAGGCCAGCTTACTATTACTTTTCCGAAATCGAAGCCACTCTTCTGTTACTTTGTTGAAAGTGACCCCATCCTTCTTGTATTTACTTAAAAGTGAAGCCGTCTAACTGCTAGTATACTGAAGATGTAGCCATTTTAACGTAAGTAAACTCATGCTTGTGCTTGTTTAATGTAACTTCTGCCTAATCGTATTTGAAACTCTATATAATCGTTTTAAAGCGTAGACCTCAGTTTAGCACCCATTATTTATTTAGGTCTAATTTATCAGCCAATAATATAAATTGATCTAATAAGCAATTTTGAAAACGAATCGCAGAATTTGTGAACAAAAACCACTGTTATCGTAGGCTTAGTCTTCAAGTGAAAATTTCAAAAGCTTTGGGACTATAATCTGAAGTCAAGCACAGGGCACTAGCTTATTCATGAGCACTGTGTCTTGTCAGATGGGTAAGCATGTCCAGCAAAAATCTTCTCAATATAGGTCATGACAGTCAGCTCAACAAGGTACGTAGGCTACAGTGCACTTATTTATGTGGTGGAGACCTTTAGTTATAAGTTGTAGACTGCAGAGCGTAGACCTGGATGCAAATGTCGTCCTATTTAGAAAGAGACAAAGGCATTTTATAAGACAACTCATCTTCAAGTGGGTCTGTACTTGAACGAACATCAGAACCCTTCGGAACAGTTCTAGAGATTTCTAATCGGTCCTTGGAGATAGAAGGAGTGTCGATTAAGTACCTAGTTCTCAGTATACTTGCAATTCCCTCGAGTGTCTCAGTGGAACACTCAAGAAGATCGGGTTATGCTTAGTAGCCAAAGTAGCAGCCAGTGTATGCCTCTCAAGAGGTCGGGGCTCTGAGATGCCTGAGTGAGTAGCCTAGTTACTAAACTTTTAATTACTCCACCCACTTTACATTGCAAAGTACTGTGAATATCACATAGGCCTAAAGCGTATTGACCGTAGAACAGAGAATCTCCTGCAGTACTTGAATACCTTGAATGGGCATGCTGCTTACATTTTCTTTTCCCAGCTAGACAAACTTAAGTGAAGTCCATCACACTTCACCCTTACCTTACCATTATTTTGTTTACCTCAACTGGCCTTGCCACAATACCACTAAACAACGTGTTGCTTTTTTGTACAGGTGCTGATACCAACAGAGCCGCACAGGTAGGCCTAATTATTATTGTCTTACCTGTCTTGAAAAGACTTTTCTTGTGGAACGATTATCTACCAACGCTTAACCTTCCCGGTTTTGACCTGTCAACGGAACTAACAGAACAGTTTTGACCATTTCCGTTTTAATCATGGGCGGAGACCTAGGGGAGGGGCAGAGGGACGGTCCCCCAACGGAGGTGTTGGGGGGATAATTATTATAAGTCATTTCAAAAACTGTTCTGACCGCAGTGTCTCGGTATGCTAGACAAGAGAAAAGAGTCTAGATTTGTGGTGACCAATTAGCGGTGCTAATGCAGTTTCTAGTGTATAAGAGGCAGAAGCTCATTGACCACAACACTTCAGCATGCATGTAGAAGATAATTTCATATTGTCATTGCTTGGACGCAAGCAATGAGAATCAATCTTTCGCGTCATTTTCAAAATGTGAAACACTATCCCGATACAAACAGATCCTATATTTACTACAGCATTATGTAGAGTCGATGACCCGGTCAGCACACTCGTAGATTGGTGTATTTCATGGGCTCCACCTTGTGGATAGGCCTACCACGTTCACCAGAATGATATCGGCGTGCTCCAGGAATATGAGACGCAAATACCCCGGGTGCTTATTACACCCGAAAGACCCTGGTACAACAAGGATGCGCTTGCGTGAAGGGGGCTCCATATAATTATCGGCAATGACTTCAATACATCTGGTACTAGATAAAGGATCTCCGGTAAATCTTTGCGGATGATCCTTGCCAACGGGGCCACGTGAATTTATGCGGAGGACGTAACACTCACCCTACCTGACTTATTTTGCATTTAGAAAACATAATTTTAAATTAAGAAGCTATTACCAGCATCTAAAACACTGTCACCTACATTGAACTATAGGCCTATGTTATGAACTATTTTAAGTTACTATTACAATTTGAGCTATATATAGGCCTAGACTATGGAGCGCGAGAGGGTTAGAATAACAGTTGCAACACCCTGGCGTGAAGAGCTAACGGATGTGGGATCTCTTCCCGCAATTCTCCTTATACGGCCCATGCATTTGTCCCCTCAATTGTTCAATTGTTGAGCGTCAGGACTAAACAAAGGTAATGAACTTTTTGGCGGTAAAAACAGACAATTTTCTTGACTTTTCGGCCAGATGACTAAAAAAAGGTCGTCAGATATTTTTCCGGCAAAAGATGGAAACTTTTTCGGCGACACTCAGCAGTCAAAAAATCTCGCGTCTTTCCACTCGAATTGGTTGGCGTTGTCAGTTTTATGTAGGACTATACGCGAATCACTATATAGGCCTAGTCTGCAGAACGGTACGATGCTATACGTTGCGAAATTAAAATGTTTAATTCAAACTGTTTGCCATTTTTATAACTGTTTTTCTTTATGGTTTTTCCAGCTTCAGCATCTAAAGCAACAGGTAAGAGGCTCAACGTTGCTTCAACTGTCTTAGCTTCAATATCCTCACACTCAATATCATTTATAAAGCACCTATGAAAACATTTAACGTGCCATAAGCGATATGACATTCTATCTGGCAGAGTAATTAGTTTGCATTACAGCGATTCCTGCTTAGAGTCCATTGAGGAAACGCCCTGCTGGTATACCCTGTACGAATTGTTTGCGCATGGCGCAGCGCTCGGGAATAAGCTGGTGCCCTCAGTCCTGCGTTTTATCATCGAGTAGCGCTTTAGAAACTTAAAGTCTGCTGTTACGGTTACGATTACAATTCATACAAAAGCCAATCATGCAACTACCGTAACACCGTATGATAATTAATTAAATAAGTTTATAGTTAAATAAGTTGTTAATTAAATAATTGATAACACAAATAGGTTAATAATCGAATAATCGAACTAACAGATTCAGTGCCATGGGCACTTAAAAATTCCTAGGATCAATGGTATACAGCCTATATAATACAGGTCTTTCGTCCGCTGTTCCTTGGCAGGCCTCAGTAGATAGGGAACTTGGGGTTTGAGCGCATTTCGACCTTTGACCTGATTATTCATGGGGTCATGGAGTGCATACTGCGCTCATGCCCCATGTTTCTTATCTAAGTACTGGTCTCCCTCTATCCACTCTTATCGTAGCACATCCCAAACAGGCAATGACTGAGTAACTATGGTAATCGATTTGCTATGTTTTTCTTTCAGTTCGAACTCTTCAAGAGGGAGGTAAGAACTAACAGGAAAAATTCCTATGCAATAACCTACCACACACAACGTAAGCTTATACCATAGCAATACGACGTGGGCGAGTGTTCGAATTACAGCCAGGGAGTATCATAACGAACACGAGGTGGTAGTTGAACTTGAAGGAAGGTATGATTATGACAAAAATATAATGCCATTGAATATATCACAGCATACGCCATGGCACTGAGACATGGGTATAGGTGTCCGGATTAGAGCTAAAACGTTTACTAGTAACAACATACTTTCCAGCAGATGCCACTGCACGTGCTCTGTACACTATGTGGAGCTACAACTTATACGGACACTCTCACATATTACATGAAGACAGCTTTGAGAACGAGCAGCAAAACTGGTGTTGCATGTATGTGGTCTCGGTACGACGGTTTTAGACAGAGACCTGCAGACTGCAGCATGGGCCACACTTTTCGAGATAGAAGAATCAGCGACATAAAAGCTACCAGCGCCTACGTATACCAATACAATGGCACCGTAACAATTATGTAGATGTTTAATAACGATGACAAATAGGCCTACATGGCAGACTATTATATGGTAGACTTTTACATGGTAGACTATTACATGGTAGACTATTACATGGTAGACTATTACATGGTATATATAGACTATTACATGGTAGACTATTACATGGTAGACTATTACATGGTAGACTATTACATGGTAGACTATTACATGGTAGACTATTACATGGTAGACTATTACATGGTATATATAGACTATTACATGGTAGACTATTACATGGTAGACTATTACATGGTAGACTATTACATGGTAGACTATTACATGGTAGACTATTACATGGTATATATAGACTATTACATGGTAGACTATTACATGGTAGACTATTACATGGTAGACTATTACATGGTAGACTATTACATGGTAGACTATTACATGGTAGACTATTACATGGTATATATAGACTATTACATGGTAGACTATTACATGGTAGACTATTACATGGTAGACTATTACATGGTAGACTATTACATGGTAGACTATTACATGGTAGACTATTACATGGTATATATAGACTATTACATGGTAGACTATTACATGGTAGACTATTACATGGTAGACTATTACATGGTAGACTATTACATGGTAGACTATTACATGGTAGACTATTACATGGTATATATAGACTATTACATGGTAGACTATTACATGGTAGACTATTACATGGTATATATAGACTATTACATGGTAGACTATTACATGGTAGACTATTACATGGTATATATAGACTATTACATGGTATATATAGACTATTACATGGTAGACTATTACATGGTAGACTATTACATGGTAGACTATTACATGGTAGACTATTACATGGTAGACTATTACATGGTAGACTATTACATGGTAGACTATTACATGGTAGACTATTACATGGTAGACTATTACATGGTAGACTATTACATGGTGTATATAGACTATTACATGGTAGACTATTACATGGTAGACTATTACATGGTAGACTATTACATGGTAGACTATTACATGGTAGACTATTACATGGTAGACTATTACATGGTAGACTATTACATGGTAGACTATTACATGGTAGACTATCACATGGTAGACTATTACATGGTAGACTATTACATGGTAGACTATTACATGGTAGACTATTACATGGTAGACTATTACATGGTAGACTATTACATGGTAGACTATTACATGGTGTATATAGACTATTACATGGTAGACTATTACATGGTAGACTATTACATGGTAGACTATTACATGGTAGACTATTACATGGTAGACTATTACATGGTGTATATAGACTATTACATTACCTTACATCGTGTCACGTGTGTTCAGTTGGAGCAGGTGTTGGCGGAGGCACCGGTTGAAGATGCTGAAGTTGCTGAGACTGAGGAAAGATGCGAATGCGACGAGAGCAGCAGCAGCAGCAGCGAAATACAGAAGAGATGTCCGAGCGGATGCGCAAAGAAGAAGTCGAAGACACCTGCAGCAGTGGTAAGACTCACACCGCCCTCTGCAGCTGAATGCCTCTGCATGCTTACCTATCAATGCATGCTATTGGATCCAATTCTATAATCATGACGTCTAATCATTGTACGATTACAATGATTAGATTAAACCGGTTAAGAAAATGACATTTTTATTGACACGACACGCATCAACAACTTCAGCAAATTCGAGTTCATTATTACATTCTTTTCTTTTCTTTTAGTCGTTCTTAATTACGATAGACACATTTGTCTACCCTATATAAAGTATATAAGGCATGTTTCTGAAAGTCAAAGCGTTCCCCCCACAACGGAACAACAATATAGCCTACGCCGCTTAATAATATTATTCAAGTATAGGCCTATAGGTAGAAACAGTGATCAAACAGCAACCGCATACATCATCTTCAATGGTATTTCAATGGAATCAGTCCCAATAAACCTAATTGAATTGACCACTGTATAATTATATATATATAATATAATTAGGTATATAATATACATATATACTATAAATATATATAGGTTGATGTGGATAAGCGGTGTGAGGAGGGTTGCGATGATATGAGCAGCAGTGACCTGCAGAAGAGATGTCCAACCGGATGCAAGAAGTCATCGAAGAAACCAGCATCAGCAGTAGCAGCACCAGTTGCAGCACCAGTAGCAGTGGCACCAGTTGCAGCACCTAGACCAGCTCCCGTCCAAGACAGTCCGATTATGAAGAGGTTCCTCAATGTTCTGCCGGTCAAGGAGCAGGAACTCATCCAGGTATAGTACGCACGTCTACGCACGTATACTCATTTAAGTTGGCCTTTAAAAAACATTTACTTAAAATAGCAGATTCTATGTAAGCTTTAACTTGTCTATAACTAAATCCTAGCCATTGCAATGATTTTTGTTACTTCTTGTGCATCTTTACTTAGTTTTACATGTTGGGGATGACCAGATAAGCATTGCTTCTTCTCCCCACGAGTCGGTTCACTCATTCTTGCACTTAACTTTCTACTTTTCTCTCTAAAGTGCTTATATACTCGATACCATTTATATGTTTTTTCGTCTTCTTGCTTCTGCTAATGTAAAAGTACTCGTGATCATTAGTATGTTTGTGTTTTGTGTTTACTGAATCGATTCAAAATATATTTGATTTGATTTGATTTGTCTGCTCGTTTGTCTGTTTGCTTGCCTGTCTATATGTATGTCTGTGCGTCTGTCTGTCTATCTGTATGTCTGCATGTCTGTCTGATTTTTCTGTTTATCTGTTTGTCTGTCTAATTTTGTCTGTTTATTTTTTTATTTTTTGCCTGTTTGTCTGTTCATTTGTCTGTATGTTTGTCTACTGTCTGCTTATATTTTGCCTGTCTGTTCTTTTGTCTATTTATCTGTTTGTTTGTCGTTTTTTGTCTGTTCTTTTGCTTGTCTATCTACTTTTCGTCTATTTGTCTGACCGTCTGTCTGCCTCTCTGTATGTCTGTATGGGTACTTGTTTGACTGTCTGTCTGTTTATCTGCTTGTCTGTCTGCTTGTCTGTTTTCGTCTATTTATTTGTTCATCTGTCTGATTGAGACTACCTCTTTGCATCTCTGTACGTATGTTTGTCGTGTTTATCTGTTCATATGTCTGTTGGTTTGTCTGTTTATATCTTTGTCTGTCTGTCTGTCTGTGCGTCGATCAGTACTCCTGGTCTCGCATCTGGCCTTATGAACAGATGACGTCATGACAACAGTGAAGTCTCCTTTCAATCCAATCTCTCTGTTCTGTGTTCTTTGCAGCATTCTGGTTCGAAGAAGCAGTACATTGATCGACTGTTGCGTCGTAGCCACTCCGGTCCGAACAAGGAAGACCTGGCATCAAGCAAAGGTAGTCAACACAAAACCTTTTCCAGCTATATTCAAAGGATTTGGTCTCGAAGGATTGGGTTGTTCAGGGTAGTATGAGAACGGTGTAAAAAGAGCTGGGGGTCAGTTGATCCACGTGAAATTGGGGAGTGCAAAGAAGACGAATCTGTGGGTCTAACTTCTAAGAAAGACTTACCGTACGTGTTGAAACCCCAAGCAAAACCCAGTCAATTCTCACCCTGGTTTAGAATATAGTTAGGTTGACAGGAGAGGGTTCGCAGTGTAAATCATTTACAGTGTAAACCATTTACAGGTTAAATCATTAACAGTGTAAATCGTCTACTCTAAAGCGTAAATCATTTACGATCTAAATCATTGACAGTGTAAATCATTTGCAGTGTAAATAATTTAGGCCTACACTATAAATCATGTATACATTTAAAGTGTAAATCGCTTACAGTGAAAATCGGCCTATACAGTGTAAATAATTCACAGTGTAACTCATTTACCGTGCAAATCATTAACGGTGTAAATCATTTACGGCATAAATTTACGGTGTAAATCGTCTACAGTGTAAATCGTTTACAGTGTAAGTCATGTAGGCTACAGTGCAAATGATCAACCGTTGTATTTTGTTGACAGTGGCGACACCTGAAGTTGCGAGCACTGAGGAACGATCACTTCCGGTTAAGGAGAGTGGCGCAATGGCCGACTTCAAGAGAGGCCTTAACTCACAGCAACAGCAACTGCTCAAGGTCTGTATGCAGCGTATTAAAGGCGCCGTGGAAGGTATATCCGGTCAGGGTATGATAGCGTAGTGTAGGCCAAGTAAGGGAACGGTTTGGCAGAAGTCCCATAAACCGTATAGGCCTATTATATATTATATATTAATATATGTTATATCACTTTTAGTGAGTCCACCTACCGTTTTTGACGATTCAATAACATGACATAACAAAAAGCTGTCATAATTATCTCAAATAAATATGAATTGCCTTTAAGCCTGTAAATTTGATTTGAAAGTTCTTACTTCTGGCCAAGATTGGCCAAAAAACACAGATGCGTCTTTTTTATGGTCCACCCTGTACATAAAATACATACATAATATATAATGTATATGTAATACGAATACAAATTACATATAGGGCCTGCGTATGGTCGTTTCATTGTGTGTTTTTTGCATTAAGGATAGCCAAATAAAACAATCGAATTTTTTACGTCTCTTTTGGCCGATTGGTTATGACAAGAGAAGCTCATTAATTGGAGATAGCCTAAAGTGTTGGCGTTGTTAAGATTCTCGAGATTGAAGTGCCTTCGCCTTCGGAATATTGTATCAATCATAAACTGTTCAACTTCTGTCTCACAGTGAATAAGTCTTCAGTTTGCTTTATCGCAGTTTTTAAAGGTCATCTCTCGAGATCTGACTTATGCAAATTTATCTTTGGCCTGATCGTAAGTTGGCCCAACAATTAACACGCGTCTCTCCATTCTAAGTTGTCTGGGCGCTAGTAGACCTATTACCTATAAGAGATTTTAAGGGTGTGGTACCAAATGCGTTCCGACGCAAAAACGGTTCCACTTTGAAACAACGTGTCTCAAACTGTTTATTTTCTCTTGAACTTTCGCACTGGGAGCGCATTTTATTGAAGTACACTCCGAGAGGCGCATTCTAGATAAATTATATAACATAACATACCATAACATTTTTATTCGGCAACCAATGCATAACATTTCGTAATTACATCATAGTATGCATGTTTACATAGCCTACAAGACAATACGATGTGTATGCACTTGGATGCATGAAGGCTACATGTGTATCCATGGCATATACTTTTTATAGCGCCTTTCGGCTCTCTTATTAAAGCCTTTCGATCGTCAGTATACGTATAAAGGTCCATGTATTGCTAAACTCGTCTGGTCAAGAAACTTAGGCTGCCTCTTGAACAATGTACATAGAATAGTAGCGCGCTCTTTCGTTTTAAAATCGTATAAAAGTGAAGCACATTCTGTTTTCAGAGTCACAATTCCAAGGCACAATCCATCCGCGGCCTTCTTGAAAGGAAAGCGGGTAAGCAGCAGCTGTCACTAAGATCTTCGTTGATAAATATTCCTGAGAATCAACAATGTTCTTAGAACTTAGAAAATACGCACGAACGTTGCATAGGCTTCTGTGAGCAGAGCGGAAAGTAAAAATGTTTAATGGCAAGAGAGAACAGATGTACAAAAGAAATAGTCTTCACCTATATATTATGCGTCTTTGCGAAACCGATGTGGGCGACCAGAGCAAGTATTCAATTAATCAATAAACCAATCAATCAGTCAGTTAATCGATCGATCGACCGATCTATTGATATAGAACTTGTATAACGTCCCTTACAAATAACAAACATAAAGTGGTTTTTTGTTCACTGATGCAGAGAAAGGTTTTTATAGATAGGTAAAATGGTTAGCAAACCACCGCGTATAGGTAGCCTACCCCGAGCAAGTCCTTCACAATTGCTCGTGCGCTTCGGCGTGAAACCCCGATTCAGTGTCCGCGCTGTATAGTCGGGAGCGCCTCTGAGTAGATTTGAAGAGGCGCTATAGCAAGAAGTTGTCAAGAACTCTATACTCATATTCATGCTCTCCAATGCAAATAACAGTTGGATAGGTGTTTATCTCGTTCTCTGTAGAAATTCGAATGATAGGCCAATCTTTTCTTTGTTTGTAGATAGTAACAAAAGGCAGAGCAGCGATCCAATCGTAGCAGAATATGTGCAGACCTTAACTGATCAGGAGAAGGCTGTGTTGCAGGTAAATCTCATACAGGTGTATAAGCTTATATGAATCTCGTTATATGCAGGTAGCTCTTCTTAATTTAAGTATTGTTTTTACTTTTTAGGCAGGTGGATCTAGTGCTGATAATCTGAATAAGATAATTTTGACACGTTTTATTTCTTACGCAGGTACAAATTACAATGCAGGTTTAGGCCTATCTCTCTTTTTATATAGCTATACAGGCAGCTCTTTAGAATCCCCCAGCTTAACGACATTTGACGGCAATATAGACCGCTGACGTCGGTAGAGATTATTGTAAGCGGTTCACAACGTTTGTACTATTATTATAGCTCACTACGGGCTCCACAATTCTAAGACACAATTAACTTTCGAAATATGTCTTTTGCAGAGTAAGCGTATTGTGGGATTCACGGTACTGCATTCTATTGTAATAATTATGTGAGTTCCTTTGCATATCGTTCATCTGCGTAATAAATCTTTATAGACTGCATCACCTAAATTTGTTGTGCGGTTTTCTAGGGATGTAGACCTATCTATAAGAAGCTTAGTATATTGTAGAAGGCATTATAAGTTTATCATTATATTAGCCTATTACAGTAACCCAATTTGGTTTTAAAATCTGCTATAATAATTTAAATGTTTTTGCTTCGTTATCTCGTCGCTAGGCGCATCCTTCGTCGGAGGAAGATTTGAAGGCAGCACTTTTGAAGGAACCGGAGGTGGAAGAGTTTGCAGGTAAAACGATGCACACACATTTTAAGAGTGACAGAAGGACAGACATGACAATGAGACACATAGACAGATACTATACACAGACAGATGGGCGGGAGAACGGACTGATTGATTGACCGATTGAATTACTGATTGACTGATCGATTGAACGACTAGTTGATCGAATCACTGACTGATTGAATTACTGATTGATTGGATCCATGGCTGATTGAATTAGGCTACTGACTTTTTGAATTACTTATACTGATCAAATCACTGCCAGATTGAATCGCTGACGGATTGAATAACTGATTGATTGGACTACTGACTCACTCGCTCGCTCACTAAATCAATCAATCGATAAAACAATCACTCAATCACTCCGCATTTATTGATCATTTGAATATTGATTCATTGTAGCCGAGGAGGAGAAGAGAGGATTAAGCTCAGCACAGGTACAAGCCACAATCAACAAACTTGCAAATCCAGCTGACAGAGCCTTAGTTCAGGTAAAACAATCAGCCAGTTACAGAATGCAATTCTCATGGCGCTACATTAATTATAGTAAACTCTAGTTAGGTATATCTACGAAAGATTCTCTGCAAGACAAGATTGATAGGAAAGAAACTTTGGATTCCAAGCAATTAAGGATAATTTATATTATGTAAGAGAAGCAGATGAGCTTTCGATCTGTATCTTTGATACTTCCGTGAAAAACTGGAGCCTACTAAATTTCTTTCTTTCTGTTATTAATGGTTTTCTTTCATTTCGACCTTTTTAGAAGCACCTTTCGAAGATAGAAAACGTGGCTACAGCTGAAACAAGACCCGTCGGAAGAGAAGAAGGTACGATTATAGCAGTTCACGGAAAATATCGTGTTCAATTAAGTTGAGCAAGGTTAAAGCCATAATAATGTGCAATGTAGTCATACCGTAATAAACAGATGACATCGAAGAGTGATGTGGACAAGATCTACAGAGACTCAATTAGCCATCTGGCTCTGGAGTCTGGATAGGTTCGGCTGGAGAGACATTGTGAAGAGGGCAGCAGACACCTACGGGTACAGAACCTATGGTTAGCCTACTTATGATGACGATGAATAGTGCTGGGACTAAATTCAGCCGGAATTGAGAATGAGAACCTGTAGGCCTGCATCGGATTTGATATCTGCCACCTGAAATAGGCCTGTTATGAGATCCATCTTGTGAACAATAATAGATTCGCAATTTATTGACTAATTGATGAATTATTGATCGATTGACTGATTGATTGATTGATTGATTGATTGATTGATTGATTGATTGATTGATTGATTGATTGATTGATTGATTGATTGATTGATTGATTGTAGTTTCAAAGAGAAAGCTGAGCCAAGCACAGATAGAAAGCACGCTCAACAAACTTGCAAACCCAAGTGACAGAGCCTTGGCTCAGGTAAGGCCGCATACCAGCCGCGTGAAATGGTTTCTTGCAGCGCTATAGAAGTCAATCAACATAAGCTGTAGATCAGACGACATAAAATTCCTCAATAGAAGTGTTTGAATTATGGCGCCATAGAAGTAATGCGAGAAACGCTTTGTCTTTATCGAAGTTTTCAGGGCAAATTTTAAATGAGAGATTAAAACACAGAACGCTTCTGTAAGCAATCGGTCAGTTTAGTTATTGACAACAATTTCGAAGATTTTGCAGACAAAATTCAGTGAGTGGAGACACTATAAACTATAGTAGTGTTTAATCTAGGCATCTCCGGCCCTCCGGGTGAGCCCCCGGGAATGACATTTCCAACCCCCCAGGAAAATTTCAGTGTTGTTTTTAGGCCTACTTCATAAGTTCTACGTTGCATTATATTACAGGTTTTAATAAACAGCGAATCCGTGATAGGCCTATTAGTTATCATTATCTGCACTTGTCTACTAATAGAATAAATAAATATTCGCTACAGTAAAAAATCATCAGAACAAAAGACTGGGAAAAGGGTATCGGCCGACGCTGTTCGCCTGGATCGGGGGGGAAGGGGGTTACCGTCCACCCGAACGGCCATTTAGGCCTAATTGTGCAAACCCCAGAAAACCTGAATCCCGCCCAAGCAGAACTAGGACTAGATTAAACACTGCTGTAAAGGCTATTATATTATAGGCCTAGACAAGTGGACATTTTAGCTGATGGACACTAGACCTACTACCGTTATTTAAATAAGATATATATAAATTATACCGGTCTGTCCGACTGTGCGTGCAACTGTACTAAATTTACTCATTTCTTGTTCACGTGTCACTCCTCAGTGTGTTTATGCTCTTTAGAAACACCTTTCGAAGATAGAAAACTTGGCTGAAGCCGAAACAAGACCAGTCGGAAGCGAAGAAAGTACGTAGGCTACGGCAGCAATTTGTGAAACATATCGAGTTCAGTATGAGAATTGTAGAAAAATAACAAGTCCTTCACTCGCAATTGCTCAGCGCTTCGGCGTGAAACTCGGATGCAGTGTCCGCGCTGTAGTCGGGAGCGCCTCTGGGTAAGCCTAGTGAGCGTGAAGGGGCGATATAGCAGATGAGAGAAATAAAAATTAGGCCTAAAATTAAAAGCTTGAATAATTATTAAAGTGGTAATAAGCGACTAAGTAAAAACAAAGAATATTAATTTTTACTAACTTATCTTAGAAGTGAGATTGGAATAAGTAAATGGAAGCAGATAATGATGATATCATTATAATTATGACATTATGTGATCAGTGTTCTGATGATGTGTAAATTATGTCTGTTTTGCAGCCAATGCGGTCATTGCAAGACTCGTCAACGACATCCGGTTGGCAAAGAAGGGAGGAGTCAACCTGGAAAACCTGATTGACGCTCTGAAGAGTAGAGGCAAGTCTAACTAAACACAGAGGCCTGAGACACGCAGACAAAGTAATCCATTAGAGTGACATTGCCACACACTGGCACCATATGCCTTCGTGAGGTTAATGTAAGGCGCTATATAAATGTTCATATACATACATATACATAGCCTACATACCTGTCTGTCTATCTGTCTGTATATCTGTCTGTGTGTCTGTCTACCTGTCAGTCTGTCCGCATGTCTGTCTGTCTATCTGCCTGTCTGTCTACCTGCCTTCTGTCAGTGCGTCCGCCCGTCCGCCTGTTGATCTGTCTGTCTGTAGGCCCTATGTCTGTCTACCTGCCTGTCTGTCTGCCTGATTGTCTGTCTGTCTGTCTGTCTGTCTGTCTGTCTGTCTGTCTCTCTGCCTGTCTGTCTACCTGTCCGTCCGTCTATTCTGATGTTTGTCTTTGTTCTGTTTCTTGTAGTCGATGCTTCCAAGAGATCCGTGAAGCAATAAACGAACTCTACAACTTTCGAACATAAAACGATTTCATCTTTCAAACTATAATTAATCAAACTCAATTCAAACTTTAAAGCAACATATTCTGCAGAACGAGAAAAGGAGATAGGCTACTCGTCAACGCTAATCTTGACTTAATCTTATGACTCGCACATTTACTACTAATTAAATAATAATTAATTTATGCTTTGTTTAAAATCGATTGAATTTGTGAAAATACTTGGAATTTAATTATTGATTTATGATATTCAATTAAATCGTCAGCGTTGTTGTATTCAACGGTCTTCAATTCGGTGCAAGTGCAACCGAAATGCGATAGGCCTATTTAGGCTACTATTGCGCTTAGTAGGCTACGGTAGGCTACTCTGAGTTTCGGATGCACCCGCCACAAGACTAGTGTAGCCTACAAATTAAGGCATTTAAAGTTTCTATAGGGATGTCAAACCTGTTTAAGTTGTGGGCCAATGACAGCAAGTGGCGGGCCAGATAGCCGAAGGCCCTCCTGGGAAGTGGCATTTTCCTGCAAGCGAAGGGCCAGGGTGCCAAAGGCCCATTGTGAAAATGGGATAGGGATCTATAGTACGTAGGCGGTGACCGAATTTTTTGGCTCCAGTTGAGAACCAATTTTTAACGGTGCATTTTAGCAAGCAAGGAGTCACGTTCGGTTTTTAAAATTTTAACTTTAATCTTCCTTCGTCACTCACGAGCGTCACGTGAAACTCACTGTAGCCTACATGGGCGGAGTTTATCAGGGGTTAGGGGGGCTAAGTCCCCCCCCCAAGAAGGCCCAAATTCAGCTTTTTTTCCATGAAAATGGTATCTTTTTCCGAGCTTAGCCCCTCCAAGAAGGCATTAGCCCCCTCAACAACGGAAACCAAACTCCGCCCATGGTAGCCTATTAAAATTGACAGGATGAAAAAAATTCCGTCATTTGTTAAGTCTTTAGGCGAGGAAACGCACGTGCCAGAAAAATATCGTCGGTAGGTCAGAAATTGTCCGCGGCCCACTCTTTAGTCGACACCCTTAGGCCTAATTGTAAGCCTACCTCTCAGCCTATAGGCCTAATTGTTAGGGCCTACCGAGCTCACTTATGACACGACCACAATCATCGACAATACACTGCAGGTTGGACGATCAGACGACGTGCAGGAGAGCATGCATGGGGCATTCATGGTTCATAAAGGACGTCCACAATGAGGGAGAGAAGGGTAATCCAAATGCGGACAAGGAGGGAGTGGGGGTCATAACCAGTTCGGACGTCCGCACATAAATTTGGTACAATGGGCCTATTTTCAGTAGAACCTGTGTCATTTTAAAACCTGTGCCAGTGTGATGATGATGATGATGATGATGATGGACTGAGCCGTCGATGCGACGGATCTCACGTCGTGACCAAAGTTCCAGTCCTGGACTTTCGAGTCTGGTCACATTCAGCACGTTGTTTCTTTGCTTTACGCAGCTGCCGTTTTTGCCTGAGCTGCACTATCCTTTGAAGTTCAAATGTCTCCGTCGCTTTGCTGCACGTACTGCGCCATTCCGAGCGCTCTGATGCCAGTCCTTCCAGATCGGTAGCCGATATGCTGCACTTTTTCAAGTTGGCTTTCAGGATGTCTTTGTACCGCTTGTATTGGCCTCCCTGTGCCCGGGTGCCCTGTGCAAGCTGACCGTAGAAGACTTGTTTCGGGATCCGTGAGTCGGCCATGCGTACGACGTGACCAGTCCAGCGGAGCTGTGCTGCTGTTAGCATGGCCTCGATGCCCGTGATGCCACAGCACTCAAGGACCGCCGTGTTGGGAAGCAAGTCCTGCAGTCAACGATACACTGCCTTGTGGATGGGCAGATAGGAATCGTAAGTGCATGTCAACATCCGGATCTAGGCTGCCAGCCAGGTTCTCTAGCTGTTTGAAACAGCTAGAGACAATCATGTTTGGCCTACTTTCGTCCTAAGGGATGCATCATCAGCTTCTCTAACCTTTGTGTCCATATCCTAGCTGGTAACTAGCATCTAAGGAGTCAATCTATGAATTACTCCATATCGCTAGGCTAGTGGATTCCGCAGCATCAAGCTTAAGTTAATTATGATGCACCGCCCTACTCTTTGTGAAGGTCAGCTCATTGGCGTGCAGAGGTCCGCAAGGGGGGGGGGTAAGGCTAAATGCGGGGACAAATGCTGACAAGGGGGAGGGAGGATCCGAAGTAGGTCATTTTTGCGGACGTCCTTTATGGACGACCGCACATAGGGGCAACAGAGGGCACTTGCTTCCGCCCTGGACAATTAATAATAATAATAATAATAATAATAATGATAATAATAATAATAGTAGTAGTAGTAGGCCTAATAATAATAATTATAACAATTTAATAACATGTGGGTAGCCTACAGGCTTAGTCATCAAATACATATACCCAATAGCCTATACCCACTGGAATTATTCTCCTATAAGATCTATAAACATAACAATTAGGCCAACATCGCATATAAACTATACCATCTGTTATTTAGGTCAAGCCAGGGCAGATGCAATGTATCTAGATGTCTATGGATATAGGGTCATAATTTGAGCAACAGCCGTTCTGTAAACAGTTCTTTGTCATAAGTCGGCCACATAACAGAGCGCACGGTGCATGCGTCTTTCAGCCGGAAACATGATTTTATGTTTCATGTTTCGTGGGTCACGGTGGGTAAACAGAGAAAGTTTACCAGGAAATAAATACAAACTTAACGTGCAAAGACTTGCTGTGCTTCAGCTTTTAATATGCTAAAGTTTTCCAGACAATTTCAAAAACCAACAGCAGAAAAGCATGCAAGAAAAATAAACCAAACGTTCACCACGCGCTGATTAGCATGAATGGCATAGGCGTACGAGGCGGGGGTGCAGAGGGGGCAATCGCCCCCCCCAAATTCGGGCAAGTTTGGTGGTTTTTTCGGGCAAAAAAGTCGCGGACGACTAAAAAAAAAAGGTCGTCAAGTTTCGGGCAAGTCTGGTTTTTCGGGCAAAAAAGTCGCGGACGACTAAAAAAAAAAAAAAAAAAAGTCGTCAAGTTTTGGGCAAATATGGTTTTTCGCGCAAAAATAGTCGCGGACGACCAACTTTTTGGCCGGATAAATTTTTCGGGCAGAAGTTCAATCTTTGCCCCCCCCCCACTTCTGAAACCTCCCGTACGCCTATGATGAATGGTAATATTCTGGATAACGCTGTCACCACAACTGCTACATAATACAAGTTAATATAATTACATGTATATTGATTCAAAACTGTCATCAACAGGATAGCTCAGTCAAGGTCCGTGGCACGGAATACTCTATTTCCCCTTTAATGCTATCCAGGGGATGGAATATATCAGTAGGCCTATACGGGGAATAAATATTCTACCCCAATTATTTAAAAATGAGTATAATTGACAAATTTTTGCTGTAATGAAAATTTAAAGTAACTAATTATTTCAGGTGTCATAAGCAGTGTTCAGAGCAAGTCAATTGGAACTTTGTTATTGACTCTTATAATGTTCTTAAGTGGTCTAAATGTCCTAATTGATCTAAAAGCAAAGCAAAAAATTATCTTGTAGGAATAAACATAGGCCTACCTGTTAGTGGCAATGTTCAAAACAAGCAAATGGAAATTAATTTGCAAAAATAAACATGGGCGGAAGTGTTTTTTCAACTTCTCTTCATCTTGGGGGGCATTATTATGGGATACTCTATTTTGTGACACCGGCCCGTGCCCAAATGGCGCCCCAGGCATTGCATACATTTGGGCATCTTAGCCCCTCTGATCCCCCACTCAATAATTGTTAAACCCATGTCACAATCCAATGATGAACTGCCAGAAAATTTAGGCTCAACCGAGTCACTTATTATGTTTTACTATTACACACATGGATAAAAAGTTACAAACATAAAGCTGTTTAAACACATTTTAGCAAAAATGGCGCCTTTGGAATTTTGCCTGCTCCTCAGGCAACTGCCTGCTTGGCTGTGCCTAAGGACGGCCCTGCATGGGTCACTCAGTAAAGTCTTTCAACCAATTTCAATCTTGTAACCCTACACAAATTGTAGTGGCTGTTTGCAAACAGAAGTCAAATTGATAACGTCAGTTTTAACATAAAATCTATCACGGATATTAGTTCAGTTGTCCTTGGCTGGCTGGCTGCGAAGAAAAAATTACTCAACTATGCAAGACACAAGTTTTAAGTTCTATGGCAAACTTATTGAAGCATTACAAGCAAAATGTAGCTTAATTTTAAACACAACTTATTCACATAATATGTGAATAAGTTGTGTTGTATATTATACAAATGACACAGAGTCCTTATTGCAAAATTGAAATTTTTAACAGAACTAAAGTTGTGAACTGGGTCAAAGCACAAGTTAAGAAACATCCAGCCAAGACATCAGTTTCGGAATAAAAACACATTGATAGCACTTCAAAATTAATCATCAACACAAAGTTGATCGACTAAAGCACTCTGTACATCAATGTCAATCTTATAATTCTATATATAACGTATACATGTGCTTGCTACAGTATAATGCAACAAATCAGCAACTACATGTATCATTGTTAGCTACACAATTTGTTTGAAGATCCATTACAACCTTCCTGTTTCAATTACACTTATTCATTTTAAGTAGCAAACTATAATATTATGAAATAAGAGCTAATGGCATTAGAAAATTACGTGTTAGGAGCAAGCTTGGGTGAATATAGATTGATGCCTTTGGTCATGCTCAACCGATATACCTGTTGTTTCTCTATTCATCGTGCATCTCTAAAGATGACAAAGCATCAACCGGTGGTGACAAGCAATTTTATGTGCAAAGGACTCTTTCAAGATCCATACAGCACCGTCATGGAGAGACTCAAACTCATATATACGTGGCATTAAAAGTCAAGTACTAACTCTAATCTGCAACCATGTTGCACAATAGGTAACACATATTGTGCTGCAAGATGGCACAAAGTGCGCTCCTTTTAGGCTTTGTTTACTTTAAGTTATCACCTGATCACCACATCACTCCATAGAGAAATGAATAACAAAGTCTTTTCGGTTTAAATTTTCTTTACCATAACACACATCAACATAATGCCATTATTTTATGAAAGATTGTAAACTCAGCATCCAAAGCATGTATTTAAAATATAAAAACTGTAGTCATCATCAAACAAAAGTTTCAGTTTATACAACAAAAAGCATCAATTTGATTTTTTAAAAGTATAGAACAAGTTAACAATTTAAAACCAATATTGAGATCAAATTTGAAATAGAACACAACATTTCTGCATTGTCGCAAAATAGATATTGCACATCATATAAAATTATGCAACTAATCAAACAACTCATTGAAAGGAAGACAAATTTCTCAAACGTTTTGCAAATCTTGCAACAATTTCTTGCAACACAAAAGTAAAAAATAATTCAAAGTACTTGCCGCTGTGGCATAATTAATCTCATCCGTAAACCTTGGCTACAAAGCCAATATGTTAGAGCACCAATAGAAACAACTAATCTTGGAAATCAAGTTCGAACCAACTTTGAGCATTGAAAATGAGAATGAAAAAGATGCAGGCGTTTTACAAAGTTACCTGTATTAAATTAACATTATGTATGAACAATGGACTAGCACTACAGGTATAGTCAATTTACATCATGTACAAAAGGTACTCATGGTCCAATGTGAGTTGAAATTTCAAACTTTTTCTCCACAGACCACTGCATTACCAACCACAGGCCAACCACCAGCTAAAAATTGCTGAGAATCTAATTTGGTATGAAAATGATCACCAAATTTTAACAGTCTGGCACGTTAATGCGAGCAATACCACCAGTGTTTCACTCGTGAATAAGCTGGTATCCAGCACACAGCTTTTAAATACTTTACAGATAGCAATGACATCCCAGTCATTCCCAGATATACCAGAATAGTAGTTAAATTTGCATTTCTGCTCTTAAACAAGACGTTTGAATTTTGGCAAGAATTACTGTTCATCCTATGCAGCTAATATTCAACAATAGTGCATAAAGCACAAGTTACAAACCACTATCACAGAAGTCACATATATAATATGGCAATGGCAATTTTTTTAATGCAGCTGACTAGTCTTTTGAATTAGAAATATGCAATGTTCAGAGCACCAATAAAAAGTTCAAATCACTCAAAAACTATATGTAACTGTTCTATTAATAACTTAAACTCAAAACGAAACTCATACATATTGCACAAGATAATTTGGCACTTCATCTTGAAGTCTATTCTAAAGTATCAAAAATAAATTATCAAGACCCATTTTCTGACACAAAATATTTAATATTCAAATATACAAAACTTTTTCATGGAATGTGTTTGCAATTTTGTAACATTCGTAAGTTGTGTACGAACAAACGTCACCCAGGGATTAAAAACTCAAATGAACACCACAAAAAGACTAGAAGTGCAATTCCCACAAGCGCCTGAACAAAATTTATTTTTTAAAGTGCTGCATAAATGTTCATATAGTAACGTAATACAATTCTTTAAAACAATTTCCAAACCACAAAAGACAACTCAAGATAGACCAGCTTATTCACCAACACTCAGTCAAAATTTTCACAACACCCAAGATTCTGGGTAAGTTTCAGTGTGAGGTCAAAATCCTAGAATCAGGCAGATAAATAAATATATGCATACACTATTTAAAAATCCTTTTTTAAATCATGTCAAGTGATAAAGTAGCCTACTGTGGAATGTCCAGCATTTCAAGTAAAGCAAAAGTATTATAACGTATCCAGATAATTCAAAAAATAAACTTCCAATCTCAAATAGCAAATATACCTTTAGTAAAAAAATTTAAAATGATAATGCCACAGCTGATTCAAGTATTTAAATTATTCCTTAAACTGAACACGACAAAAGTTTCTGCAGATAAATATTTTATTATATCAACATAAATAACATTACAACTACAGATAACTTAGACAAAAATTAACTCAACTTTCAAGAATTAACTTTTCTATGCAGAAATGTTGAAAAATAATATTTTAAAGAATTATGACTCCACAAAGTATAAAAATGTTTACATATGAAAAAATGCAGTAATTGTTTGTATCTATAATATCACAGTTATAAACTAAAACTTTTGTTTGCGATTAAATACAGTCAATATATTTTACTCTAATGGCTTCAACAGATACTAATAACTAATAAATATCTACGGTACTTCACAAGAAATACAATCACAAATCGTATTTCGCTGGAGGTACAAATTGAAAATTAAACTTCAAATTTTCATGTTAAATAAAAAACTGCAGTTTCCAAACATATTGCTGGTAAATACACATGAAATGCTTATGCAAAACATCTATAATCTCAAATGCTTCCTTGCAACCTCGTGAAATAATAAAAAAAGAAATAGTGCCATAAATGGATAAACACTCCTCTACTAGGCATCGCAGCACATTTTTGAGACTCCCATGCTATTTAACCCTTTAACGACCAGCTACATACGTTTTCAATGTATTTTGGTACACTCTGTTCGTTAAAGGGTTAAAAAAGGTTCTTGATACAAACATTCAAAATTAACTTTAAAAATTGCAGATGTCTAAACTTTCTGGATCAATGTATCCGTTCCGAATAACAGAAGTCTAGAAAATTAAGATCTGTACACTTTCTGTGTTATTATATCAGGTCTGAATAACAAACAAAACAAAACATTTTGTTTGAAATCCAAACATCTCTATGTCAACAAAGAAAATACAGAACGAACGAAAGATGTCAACGAAAAACTAATCAGAAAGTAAAATGGCACAGGTAATTTGCCACGACGACTACAATCGGCATTCGGCACAATTGTTAGATTCCGTTTCTTCTTACGACAGGTACGTCTTGACTGTGCCTCTGATGAAGGTTCGACAGAGCGGACAATTGCGAATCTTAGGAGAACAGATGTCGCAGCAAATGAGATGACCGCACGGCAGGAAAACCGTGTTCACTTCTTTATCCATGCAGACCTTACACGTTCTCGCTTCCTTCAGACGACTGTTTTCATCCATAAGTTGTTGTTCCTCTGCAGAAAGAGAAAAAGGTTGTTACAGTTAAAACACATAAACTGGTTATAATAGCACTGCAGGAAATAAATACTATAGATAAAGCACTGCATTCAGAGGTATATTTAAACTTCTAGGCCGAGTGACTTGCCTGGACAGAAATATATCTCAAATTTCTAATGCACTGTAATGACAAGCTCAGGAGTAGGTTTCCCTAAGTATATCCACTTCAAGAAATAAATGCGTAGATGTTCCAATGCATTGCATTAGCAGTTATATTCCAACTTCCTAAAACAGAGGCTGAGTGCCTTTCCTGGACAGAAAAATAGCTCCGGACGTCAATCCAAATAGAAATACTGTTTCTAACAAACTCAGCCATGACGCGACAACATAATTCACACTCAGTGTGTTGTGACAAGGCAGAGGCCAGGAATGCATAATGCAATTTAAGAAGAAAGATATATTCTTAACAGCAGTTACTTAATGATATAACTTACCAGGATCCACAATTAATCCAGCGTTTTCCTCGGCAGATGAATTTCCCGCGGCTGCGATTGATCCCGAACTTGTCTCACCAGCAACTGCCTGTGGTTCACTTGAACCAACTTGTAAACTGCTACTTCCCGCAACACTAGCACCCGTCTTCGCTTTCCTCGGGCCTCGTCTTCGTTTCATGGTTGAACCATTTCCTTCAATGACACAGACACGTAAATTAACTTCATATCTGCAACCGATTAAACTTTTCCCTAAATACTTCAGTAAATATAAAGGGTAGTGTGGTCCAAAGTAATGAGACACAACTGAATGCCAACAGAATATATCAGTAAAATTGATCATAGATTTAAAACTTATCCAGTATTTAGAATATTTAAAAGAATATATTAATGTTCATGCATTGAAACCAACCTTTCTTTGCACCTTCATTGTGCGGAAGGTTCGTCTCTTCACTTCTTTCTTCTTCACCTGTTCTTTGTTCCGTTTCACCACCAAAAGATGCAGATGCAGATGTCTGTGCAGCTGCAATAGATGAAGAGGAAGCAGCAGTTGCTGCAGCTGGAAGAGACGAAGTGGCGCCAAGAAACGCAGGAGATGCTACGGTTGTGGAAGACAAAGGGGTGTCATGAGATGATGTAAAGGTAGGAAATGCTAAATTGGTTGAAGTTGAAGGGGCACAAGGAGGAGGAAATGCTAAACTGGTTGAAGTTGAAGCGGCACAAGGAGGAGGAAATGCTAAATTGGCAGAAGATGATGCAGGAGCAGATGATGTAGAAGCAGTGTTCGTCTGTGGTGCAGCCGATGACACAAGATACGACTGACTGATTCCCAACGACAGAAGTTGCTCCACAAGTAACTCGGCATTTGGAAATAACTGTCCTGTAAGAAAAGACATTTTAAAGTAAATACACTGACCGACAGAAGTATGACAAATGGTACAGTACAATGACTAAGAAAAACTGACCCATTGTCCTTTTATTAACTGCTAAGTAGCCAGTATTTGCAAACATTGGTTGCAAACAATGGCTTACATGTAAAAAAAATCTGTTAAAATGCAAACAGTTGACAGTGCTGATAACAAAATAAGCCTGTGAGAAAATATCAGAATAACACAAATGCAAAAATTAATAGATAATAAATGAATCAAAAAATTAATGAACAAATAAATAAATGCACTTACAAATAATTCATTTAATCAACAACGTGTTCTCTGGTAAAGTCTTAGATTAATTCATTTCTTAATTTATCAATTGATTAATTCCTAATTTCTCCCAATCAATGCCAATCTGCATGTGACTGATCTTCAGCAATTCAGTGCTCAACATAAACAAAGTTCTACATTATAAGCAATTTCCAAAAAAATCAAGCTGTGTGTTATCACAAAAACTATGAATAATATTGGTAACTGTACAAACCTGTCTCAGTAAGACATTGCTGGACAACTTGTTTCACGTTCTCTTCCGAAAATCCCATTTCCAGGGCAGCACGCACAGCCGGAGCGCTCATAGACGCCTCAACAGAGGGCAGCTCGACGGACGTTTGACCCGCAGACGCACCCGTCATGACCCCACCGGTCAGAGACAGAAGATTTTGACCGCTACTTTCCACTCGCAAATCGTTCTCGATTCGAACATTTCCGACGTCAAGATCAAGAACAAAGGGGCATCGCGGGAAATGTTTTCTGTGCTCCCCTGTTGGACTGTCGCCCCGAGCCCAGGTGTGAAGGGTATTGTGGCAGAACGCACACCGCACCCGGTCGGTAGATCCCGTGTAGAAGAACCCATCACGAGCAAGAGCGTCTGGAACAGCATTGGCCGATGTCGGCCAGTCGTAGAATGTATCCAAACGAATGCGTTCGCGCCTTAGTAATTCGTAGTCTGGGTTCGTACGATCAACTCTGACAGTTGTACTTAGGGGATGTGCGTTTGGGGAACATGTGTTTGGCACAGGGTCTTCCTGTCTGTTCTGTCTGTGGAAACGTCTTGATGCTGAGTGGTATACATCCCGAAGCGCACTATTTGTACCGCTTGAGGCTTCGAGCGAAGAAGGTGTGATCGGCTCGGATGAAGACTCAAGAGTGGCGATCTGGTTCGCGAAAGGACATCCTGGAGATCTCCTTCTGTGTTCTTCAGCTGGATTATCGTCTCGTGTTAGGTTGTCGAGTTTAAGTTGGCAGTGTGGGCAGAAAACTTTGTTACCCTCACCAGAATAAGCGAATCCACTTCTAGCGAGGGAGAGCGGGGAGGACGTGTTGCCTTCTGGCCATGTATAGAAAGTGGAAAGTCTGTTCAACTCCTGCATTCTCTTTCCTTCGAACTGTGTGATGCTTTTGAAAGCTTTTACTGCAATGTTACAACAACACCACAACATTAGTATTCTTCATCTTCATAGCTGTCATTATCATCATGTTGCTCTCTGCCAGTTGGCAGGCTCGTACACCCAATGGTGCCACTCCTTTCGTTGTCGAGCCTCCTCACAATGATAGCGACAATCATTTTAAATGTAATGACTTCAGAATATAAAACAAATTCAGGAAGCTGACTGTAAAGATATCAAATCAGTATTATACAATACAACACAATTACAATTTTATAATGCCATCTTTGCAATTCCTTAGTATTATTATTACTACTACTTTTATTACAATTAGGCCTACTATTTATTACTACAATCATTATTATATTAATGAAAATGTTCAAATCTATGGTTTCAAATTCACCCAAAAGTTGTGTAGCATTAAAACAAAATAGGGACACGAAGTGAAACCCAGGAAACTAACAGTTTTGCAAAGATCATGCAAAAGTGATTCATATCCAATAATTTCAATATAAAATCGCTTACATACGAAATGTCTTAAACCTGCAACGCTCATCAGAAAACGAAATGCGTTTAAATTTTGGGAAAATCCTACGTTTAACCACAGTATAAACAACAACAATTAATTAATTATAAATACTCTGGTGTAACCGCCGTGGTTTTCATGGGTCAGCAGTTTCCCCCTCTTCCAACTTGATATGCCATTTATATAGCTCAACTGTTTGAATTATATAGAGGCTATCTACCGTCTAGGACTCTAGATATACCAGCGCAAAGCCTTCTATTACGGTAATGGAATGCTCTCTACCAGCGGCGTAGCTAGATTTATATGGGCCAAAGTGCAAGACCCTGTTTAGCCATAGGCTTATCTCAAGGTGTGAAACTGGACTGTCAAACGTAGCGCAGGCCTAGCGGAAACAACCTTAAAATGCTGACCAAGGAAAACCCGACCACGTTGGCTTATTATAGTTTCGTCACTGCACAACTAGGCCCAGTTATTGTGGAAACAGCTTTTAGTTATATAGCGCCTACACCCACTCCACTCACCTGATAAGTTTACTGGCTTTCCAGTTGATGCCGAAACTGGAGACACCCACCACTTGAAGGAAGATGTCACAGCCAGTAACTCCTGAATTAAAAACTAGACTAATATAGGCCTAGGTCTAACTTGTCCTACACTAGGCCAACCTTTTCGTAAGCCTAATATTCCTGTAATAATTCTATAATATTATAAGAGCTTACTAGGCCTATACATTCAGGTCTCTCAATAGGCAGCTAGGCCGCAGGCCTATCGGACCATCATCGATCGATGTGATGTCTTTGCTTCTTCTAGGCTAATAGTCTACAAACATATATGGCCCAGGGTCCTGAAAGCATAGGCTACCCATCGCTTCTATAGGCCATAGGGCCTAGGTCTAATAGTCCCACTTTCGAGAAAAACGCTGACGCAAATTTTGTTCCAATTATAGGCCTAAAGCGCTATAGAATTTTCTTTTCACATGATAGAGATACATGTATCCATAGGTTAACATTTTTAAAGAATTATTAGGCCTAACCGTCTATAGCCTACCTATTATTTTCAATCGCGGTTGTCTTAGAATCTCAGCTGATCAGCAACTGCTGGTGTGTGGCTAAGTAGGCTACAATAGAACACGTAGACAAAGACTACTACAGGACTATTAAACGTCAATAATCACTAAGCCTACACGTGTAGTTTAGATAGAAGTCATGAACATAATATAGGCCTAGGCCTATCTAGGTTACTTACGATTTTCGTTCGACAGCAATATCCCAACCGACATTTTCTCGATTACTGGATCAAATGCAGGCTCATCACAATCTTTTATCGTAATTAAGTTACTACGTAGCCTACAGCTGTTACAGTAGGCCTATGTTGTATAATCCGCTGATGTAAAACCGCAACGTTATGTTGACTTTATTCACCGAATTTTATGTGCGTCCTGCTTTTATAAGCACAGCAGATTACCCATAGCCTACGCAGCAGGCCTAGGCTATTAGGCCTACGTGCTTTCCAAGCAACAACCTGCTATAGGCTAAACAACACTATGAAATATTCGAGATGATTCTGGAAATTTCCAACATGAGTCATCGATAGGCCTACGCCCTATTTTTAGACTATGGGTAAAATGGTAAGGACTTTTTCGACATAATCCAACCTCTAGCTATTTTTAAAGGGCTTCCAAGTATCGTCAACAAGAGTAATGATAAACATATTGTGAAATCAACAGCCGTTATTATCGCTCATGAAAACATAAGTGGGCCTTAAATTTTGTGCGCGCGCCTGTGCGTCACGCTAATTTGCACAGGTCACAAAATAGGACCTAGTAGGCCTAAACGTGTGAACTTTTAGGTTTATAAACAACACGTCACTGCCAGTGCCTAGCCTTGTAGGCCTATGTAGACATGCAGCGCAGGCCTCTTCATTGACGAAACTGATGTAACACGCCCATGTCGTTATGAAAGAGCGACCTATAGAACTTTCCAGCGCAGCCCATTATAGGCTACGGTTACGATACTGCTATAGAAGGAACTAAACGAATAAAACGCCAGTGGTGACAATCAGTATTTAGGCCTACTCTATAGACGTCGAGGGGTGGGTCTTCAGGAATTACATTCCCAACAAATTCGATAGATTTTTTACTTGGACTCCACCCCTTCCCCAAAAGCAAAATGAACGTTACTAGATTAAACACTAGGGCTGAGACGTAGACCTATAGCGTATACTAGGTCTATAATAATTATGGTTAGGCATAGCAGTTTAGGCCTAACGACATCTTGTGGCAAGAAAGACCTATAAAATAATTATAGCCACTGACGTTGGCTTAAATAATCTGAACAATAATTAGGCCTATTATTTTATTCTCACCGCTCGTATACGGTTTAGAACAGATGCGTTCACTAACTTCACTCAACAATTATCGGCATATATAGGCATAGGCCTACAGATAGGCCTATATCCTGCCGGATCCAGAGCATAGCGACGTCGAAGATCCTGCGTGGTCGAGTGGGTTGTAGCCCGCTCGCCGCGCCGGCGGACCGGGTTCAATTCCCGGTCGGGGATCTTTACAGCGGGTGGCTCGGTCGCAATATAAACGTGGAGTATGAGGTTGTTCTCTGCCTCCGACACTAATCATCTTCGATATGAAACAGTGTCGTTAAGCCCTGAACATTTCATAGCGACGTCTGTTTACAGGGGTCATGTGTGTAGGTCTATATTATAATATAGGCCTATTGAATGTCGTCATTATGCTGACGTCATCATTATTAGACATTTTTATTTGACGACTAGGCCTACCTCAGAAATGTTGATGGTTTAGCAAAATAATTTTGTCGATAGGATTTCTTCGTACCGGTAAGCTTACCCAAGCATGAAGGAATGTAGCCTATTCACGAACACGAGAACTGCAAAAAAGAAGTAGCCTAATTAACATACCTAATTAACATAGCCTAATTAACATACTCTCTTCCGTTTGCACAACAGACACAGATACACATGGACAAGTCCAAATGGACTCACTAGAACACAAATAGACTACATACTTATAAGCAAACAGTGGAAACAATCGGTCAACAATGCACGCGTATGCCTCAACGCAGATTGCGATTCTGACCACAACCTGGTAAAACTGACGATGAAACTGAGATTTAAAAAGAAACGAGTGAATAAACCATTACTCTTGGATCTTGAGAAACTCAAAAATGGCCAGGTTGAGCATCAATACCAACTGGAAGTGACGAATAGATTCGAAGTATTGGAAGGAGTAGACGAATCGAGAACACCAGATGAATTATGGCGCCAACTTAAGGAAGTCACCTTGGCTGCTGCAAAGGCGACAATACTAAAGGAACGCCACAAACGCAAGAATTGGATTTCCAGCGACACTTTTGAATGGATTGGAAAGAAACGCGAGGCCAAAACAAAATCTTCTACAGAATACAAAAAACTAAGAAGTGAGGTACAGAAAAGACTGCGACGGGATAAACAGGAAGAGCTTGAGACATTGTGTAGCGAATTAGAGGAAAACGCGAAAAAGGGTAATAGCAGACCAGTCTTTCAAACAGTGAAGCAGCTTACGGGATCGTTCGTCCCTCGTACCACGGCCATCAGAGATGCCTTCGGCAAGAAAATTGTTGAACCAGAGAGAGTGAATCAGAGATGGAAAGAATACTGCGAGGAACTATACATCGAAGTAGATGAGCACGTAGAGATTGACATCCAGGAAAGGGAACCGCCACCGCTGAAGGAAGAGATCAGGCGCGCAGTAATGAAGTCGGCGTCACGAAAGGCACCAGGTCCCGATGACGTGGCAGCTGAATTACTGAGGTTTGGAGGAGAAATGACAGTGACCAAACTGCATGAGATATGTACGGAAGTGTGGAAGACCGGAGTATGGCCGGAAGAATGGACTCAATCAACATTCATCCCACTTCCCAAGAAGGGTGACCCGCTCCAGTGTGACAATTACAGAACCATTGCACTGGTCTCGCACGCAAGCAAAATTTTGCTGCGCGTTATGCTAGACCGCATGCAAAACAAGCTCGAAATGGAGATTGCACAGGAACAAGCGGGCTTCAGACCTAAAAGAGGTACAAGAGACCAGATTGTGAACCTCAGGATTATAATAGAGAAAGCAAGAGAAAGAAATCAACCACTCTACCTTTGTTTCATTGACTTTACTAAGGCCTTTGATAGGGTCCAACACGATCAGCTATGGCTAACCATGCTTGAAATGGGCTTTCCACCTCATCTAGTCCAGCTGATAAGAAATTTGTACAGACAACAACAGGCAAATGTAAGAACAAACGACCACACTTCAGCATGGTTCAAGGTTAGAAAAGGTGTTCGACAGGGCTGCAACCTCTCCCCATGTCTGTTTAACATTTTAGCAGAGCAAATTATGCGAAAGGCACTAACAGGTTTCGCCGGTGGATTCAGGATTGGCGGAAGAACCATCAATAACCTGAGATATGCTGACGATATTGTCCTACTGGCCACAACACCAGAAGAACTACAAGAACTCGTGAAACAAGTCGCAAGTGCTGCAGAAGAATATGGAATGTCAATCAACGTAACTAAGACGAAAGTTATGACGACTACTGAGGAGGTGCTGAAAACGGTGGTGGGTACGGGAAGACTAGAACAAGTGGATTCCTTTGTATATTTAGGGAGTAGGATATCAAAAGATGGGAATTGTGTGAATGAAGTTAAATCAAGACTAGCCATGGGAATGATCGTCATGACCAAATTGACGAAAATTTGGAAGAATAAATCAATCAGCATCGTCACCAAATTGCGGTTGATGAAGGCTTTGGTGTGGCCAGTAGCGACGTATGGATGTGAAGCATGGACTCTGAAAAAGGATGAAGAAAAGCGAATTCAAGCATTTGAGAACAAGTGTATCAGAAAGCTGCTGAGAATTCCATGGACTAAAATGATGACCAATGAACAGGTGTATGTGTCAGCGGGAGCCACAAGAGAACTATTGGCCCACACCAAAATTCGGAAACTTCGATATTTTGGTCATATCATGAGACAACAAAACGGTAGCATCGAAAGCAGCATCATGACGGGTTTTGTGGAGGGGAACCGAGGACGAGGAAGGCCGAGGATATCTTGGATCGACAACGTCCTGAACTGGACAGGACTTGTAGGCTCTGACTTAATGAGCGCGACAAGGAACAGAAGACTCTGGGCATTAAAGGTCCATTCATGTAGCCAACCGTCGCGATGCGACGATGGCGACATGACATGACATGAATTAACATAGACCTTTGTGCTGACTACGAAGAAAACACCCATTTGTAATTCGGATTCATTAACGCCTTATTGCTCAATGGTTTGTTCATGCATCGTCAAACCTTATTATTGCATATTAGGCCTATATATACACTGTGCCCCATAAAAAACACACCAAAAAACTTTTCAAAATTCTTCTATAAAACTAAGCCAATTGTAATAAAAGTTTGTACGTTGCTTCTCAAATAAGTTTGCCACAAAATATTTTACATTTTACTTACTCACAGAAGTGGTTGCTGTTGGAGGCAGTGACGCAAACTAAGCGTGTTTGGAAACATTTAAACAGAGATTAAGCGACTTATTCATTCTCCAGCAGGACAGCGCCACAGCACATCGCGCAAAGGACACCATTGCGTTGCTGCGACGTGAAACATCAAGCTTCATTGGACCGGAACTCTGGCCAGCAAACTCACCAGACCTCAATACCGTTCACTACAGAATTTGGGGTCTAATACAGGAACGCGTCTACCAGACAGCAATACGGGACATCAACGAGTTGAAGGAGCGCCTCATCGTTGTGTGGGCACAGTTGAAGCAGAGTGTCATTGACAAAGCTATTGAACAGTGGCGGCCAAGGCTGAGAGCCTGCGTTCAAGCGAAGGGACATCACTTCGAACATCTTCTTAAATGAAACATTACTTTTTCTTATTTAACATTAGACTTACATGCGTTTCATGACAAAGTTTTTTGGTGTGTTTTTTTATGGGGCACAGTGTATATAGAATATAGAGACCTTAATTATAGGCCTATATTGGGTTCCATGCACGGAGTGACGGAACCCTCAAGAATAATTGTCAATACACTCGCTGTTCCAGCATGATCCGTTTCCCATCGTGAGCATTAGATGGATCCCACGTTAGCTCTGTAGGTTCCACGTGCATGGATTATACGGCAGGGCCGGTAACTCGGTAGGCTATTGGTCACTGGTCAGGTTCGGTCCAACCGTCCAAGCATGTTAAAATCCAAGGATCGCGTAGAAAGCTAGCTATAGGGATTGTGGACTATATCTATACGATGATGTTTAGAAGGAGAGTGCTGAAAACGGTAGGCTACTGGAGAAGGGAAAAAACTGGATTGGGATTGTTGATGATTAAGGTCTGATTCATTGTTGCAAAGTTGGTGTAAATGATGCTCATTAAACGAATAGATTATGATATACAGGGTGGCGCATAAAAAGTGAGACCGCCTAGTTAATTCTTTTGTATTATATATTGAGTCATGTTTTTTGGTAATTTTTTAACTGTAAAATTTTCCTTACATAATAACTCAACGTTTGAAGTCAATATTTCGTGAATTTCCGGTCGCCATATTTGTAGTTTATGTAATTTTATGCAGTGTTTATAAAATGACAAAAATAACAGCAGAAGATCGTATTCTCGTTAAAAATTTATTTGCAAATTGAAAAACAATGGTGAGCAATGGCGAATGATAACTGAGTTTCCAAATAGAATCTGGAGTAAAGCAAGTCTTAATCAACTTTGTAGAAAGATTCATGCCGATTGTACGACAGCGCATAAGTCAGGATACGGCCGCCCGAAGTCCGTTCGAACAGAAGGGAATATTCGGCGTGAACATATCAGTCGTGGCATCATGGTTTTGGTCGGTGTGTCTCGAATGGGAAACCAGTGTGGTGTTTGTTGAACCAAAAGCAAAAGTGAACAGTGATTATTATTGTGCATTATTGTCTTAAGACAAGGATTAGTATATCCGGATATTCGAGCGAGATGTAATCGTCAAAACTGGACACTGCAACAAGACTGAGAGACGTCGCACTCAGCAAAAAACGATCAACTTTCTTCGGGAGAATGTCACCTTCATCGACCCAGACATGTGGCATCCAAATAGCCCAGACTATAAACCCGGTACATTATGCTCCTTGGGTGTACTCCAACAAAAAGTTTACCTTCGTCGTAAATTTGTAACAAAAGTAGATCAATTGAAACTTGCCATTGTTGAAGAGTGGTAAAAATTCTCTCTGCGGTTTATAAACAGAAGCATTGACCAGTGGCGCAGACGTTTAGAGAAAACTGCTGAGAACCGAGGAGCACACATTGAATTTGACTTCTGATTATGTTCGAACTAACATTTGGCAGCAATTTACCTGTTTTTTTTATAGAAGAAAAAGTTTTAGAGCAATTTATTGTTTGAGATTATACTAGGCGGTCTCACTTTTTATGCGCCACCCTGTACACGGTGTCCCAATTGAACTGATACCCTTTTTGTTTTGGCGATATACTTGTCAATTCTGAATGAAACTCTATAAAATTTCCGAGAATGTAAGAGGGATAAATTATCAATGTTGCCTGAAAATTTTATCCAATTCTCCGAACAGAGTCCGAAGTTATGCACATTCAGATGTGGGCAAAGTACAATTTAGTGCAAAAGAAGCAATACAGACAATTCTGGAATATAGAGTGGCGTTGGAAAATGCTATAGCACGAATAATGACTATGTCCAGGACACGATTTCGTGCATCCTGAAGTACCGGTACATGGGATTTTGCAACAAGGCAATTGAGCATAAAACACTTCATAATTATGTCACTGAAAGGCTGAACAACAACAAAGTTGCTGCTTTCCGTTACCTAAGAAAATTGTTTTCTGCTCAGTATCATTGCCAAGGAATTTTTTCCTGGTAAGCTTACAAGTATGTGAGTGGATGAGCTTACTGTGGCAGGTGTAACTTCAGGCAGCACATAAAATTCAAACCTGCAAACTATGGTATCAAGATATGGTTTTCTGTGATGCTGTCACTTCATAACCATTGACATAATTATACCCGGGCAGTGACAAAGGGAACAGCGTGAGACAAGTCAAGACTCAAGAGTTGTGAAACAACTGGCATCACCAGTCACCATGGCGGTACAGTGGCAGAAACGTTGTACCAGATAAAAAAAATTCATATAGGGAATGAAGGCCAGACATGGGGTGCCAGGAAATGAGCTCTTTATTTGCATTTCATGATCAACGTCACAAACCTCACCAACCTACTCTTGTAGGTTACCATTTATTCCTAAACCAGGCACAGCTGTGCTGGTTATTCACTCTGCAGCACGATGCCACCAATTATGCCTAGATGAACAACAAGCCAGAAGTAACCCTCCGTTATAATGGAACCAAAGGTGGTGTTGACAATTATTATTTATCACCTGGCTATTATAATGCGCACCACAAGAAAAAAGTCAACCGTTGGTCCATAACGATGTTCTTCAACATCATCGGCATCACTGGAATTGCTTCTTACAATAATATATTACAATAATATATTACACATAGGCCTATTACACATAATATGTGTTTCAGCAATAATCCAGATTGGAAGATCTCGTCGACGTACATGTACCTTCTTGACAGTTACTGTAGCCTAATTGGATATGCCATGGTAACACCTCACATGGCATAGCAAGCAGTGATTCATACAAACTAAGCACCAATCATACCAGTGGCGTAGCAAGGTTTTGGGGGCCCCTGTGCAGGGCTTTGGTGGTGGGCCCTTCAAATAAGATGTCTTCGCCCCAGTATCATTGGTAATGTATAGCAGCTATAGCTGGTATATATCACCATAGTTTCCAAAATGATTCTCTCCGCGATGTCGATGTCTACATCCACCACTACCTGAGCACTGTTCAAACTGAATTTAATTATGTTCCAATGCCTGATGGAGTGCATTGGAGTCATCGGTATAATTATACAGGCTTATTGCTTACAGGCTTATTAGACTACAGGTCAGCAGGCTTAATAAATGCGGAATGACGGAAAGTTCACATATTTTGGCGGACCTTCTTTGCCTGCACTTTGTGCCTGTTGCTTAGCAGCGCCACTTAAATAAGACTGAAGCCCAACTACAGAGTAGGGTGGCAGTGAAAAAAAATTCTTTCTTTTTTAAAGTGACACCCCCTCCATTTGTTCTGTGGCATCTAAAACTGAACCTGAAAATGTTTTAACACAGCTGTTAAATATTTACTGGTTGCACCAGAGGATCAAAGTTTTTAATTATAGGCATAGACATTACGCCGCATTAGGCAATGGGCAAATTGGCAATGGGCAATTGGCATGGTGTTATTTATGTAAGAAATTATGCTGCTTACAGCCTTACACTAGTCTTACACTTACACTTTACAAGTTTACAGTCATTAGACTTGTCCTCGAACAATCGTTGCCTTGTTGCTGTCTGGATAATCCTTTCGGTGCTTCTCAACCAATTGCAGAAGATATTGTTTTTGATCCTCTTGGTTCGTAAGAACAGCATTAAACGATTGAATCAACGCTGTTGTAACTTACGTGTTTGCCAGCCAGGAATCCTTCATCTTCCTCCCACGTACTTGGATGAAGCAGCAGGAAGTCCATTGGGATTTGAAGAGCTTCGAAAAGTTTCTTCGTGTTATGCGTCACAAAATCATACAACTGCATTCCTGAGATGTGGTTTTCTGAGACATGTGCTTTTCATCAATTTTGATTCGAAGTTGAGGGTCGTCGCTACTGCTCCGGTCCATGGCCTTCACCATTGTCACTCTAACTTCATCAGACACTCGTGAATCAAAGAATGCAAAAACTTTTAAGGTTTCACTCAAGTACCACCGATGGTTGATAAAACTTTTCATCGCTGCCTTGGCCACATTCTGATTTGTCTCGATCGTAAGCTGCGAATTGCTTCAACAACTCTAGGTCATTCAATGGAGCCAAGACAGGACACTGATAGCGGTACCATGCCTTCAGGTAGATCTGAACAACGAAAATGTTAAATTCACGAAGACCCGCTAGTTCGCGAGGTGCTAGAGCAGCTAGATGAAACTGAGAGCGGAAAAGATAAATTTTCAGGCTGTAAATTAACTTCGCCATCCACCTAGCTCTGTGGAATGCTCTGGCGCTAGGATGTTTCGTGGATGATCATCTGGTGCACCTAGGAACAAAAGAGCTAGGTGCAGTAATTCCTTATAGTCATCGCGTTGCTGAACTTCTAGCAGCTGATCAAGACAGAACCTAATCATATCCTATCTCCATGGTTCCAACAAAGCAGCAACTGACACATCCGTCATCGCACTCTCAGAACTCTCTCTGTCAATGGAGCTCCAAGCTTTTGAAAATCGCTCAAACAGTTTAATGTTTGGCCCACTGGATGTTTCCATTAATACACTGAAGACCTTTCCAACGATCAGCTCATGTATGTGGTGCCGGCATGCTAAACTGAGAAGCTTTCGCTTCAGTTTATTTTCCAGCAAGACACAGGCACCAGAGACGAGTCCGGTGTTGCTAGCCGTGGTATCAAATGACATACATTGCAGACGGTTGGTGAGGTTCCATTCTTCAACAAGTTTGAATACTGCTGCCGCCTGTGCTTCCCCGGTTCCATTCTGCATCGCTGGTACCCCAAGAAGTTTCATGGTACCTTCGCCAGACACCAATACCGCTAATCGATCAACTGTTTCCTTTGACGTAAGTGTAGGCAGCAACTTTCCGTCCCAATGAATTGTCAGTGGCACATCTGGTGAGAAAGATGCTTGTATCTCTCGTGCGATTTTCTCACGATTTCGTCGTTGAGCCTGTCTGATAGATTCTCGGTTTATTGCCATGTCAGCTGGATTATGCCCCAACGATTGAGCAGCAGCTGCCAAAAAATACGTCGCGTTTCTGTTGCTTATCCTTGTTCTGTCTAGTGCAGCCGCAACTTCAGGTGTCACCATGCTTGAGGCATGATTTCTTGGCTGACGGGCCCAGTAACAGGCATGCACCATCAGCATCATCGTCACTACTGCTTTCTTCATTGCTCGTGAGCTGGGCAGTTGCGTTCTCTGTCATCAATCTATCAGCCTCCAATGTTTCCAGATTGATTTTCCGCAACTCCATCTGATGCCGTCGTTTTTCTAGCTTTGCCAGTTTTGTGTCCACTGGACCCATACTTCCACGCCGTCCTGGTTCTCTCTGTGCAGTTAGGAATTCCCTATCTCCTGGGATTTCTATAGCTCATGAATGATTCGTTACTTTTCACTTAACGTTTTTATATTGCTTCAGCTCTGCAGTCTGCACAACACAACAACCACATAAAGCACACATATTATGCAAAGCAGCATACTGCAAAAAAAGAATTATTCTGGTGCAACTTCTAAATAGCTTCAGATTGAAGTCAAATTTGTTCCTGTAATCCTTGGCCCAATGGAGAACAACTTGAGAGGGTGTCGTTTCAGAAATGTTGAATTTCTTTTCTAACATTGATATTGGCTGCCACCCTACTGTAAGCAGCATAATTTCTTACATAAATAACACCATGCCAATTGCCCATTGCCAATTTGCCCATTGCCTAATGCGGCGTAATGCCTATGCCTATAATTAAAAACTTTGATCCTCTGGTGCAACCAGTAAATATTTAACAGCTGTGTTAAAACATTTTCAGGTTCAGTTTTAGATGCCACAGAACAAATGGAGGGGGTGTCACTTTAAAAAAGAAAGAATTTTTTTCTCACTGCCACCCTAGCTTACAGCCTTACACTAGTCTTACACTTACACTTTACAAGTTTACAGTCATTAGACTTGTCCTCGAACAATCGTTGCCTTGTTGCTGTCTGGATAATCCTTTCGGTGCTTCTCAACCAATTGCAGAAGATATTGTTTTTGATCCTCTTGGTTCGTAAGAACAGCATTAAACGATTGAATCAACGCTGTTGTAACTTACGTGTTTGCCAGCCAGGAATCCTTCATCTTCCTCCCACGTACTTGGATGAAGCAGCAGGAAGTCCATTGGGATTTGAAGAGCTTCGAAAAGTTTCTTCGTGTTATGCGTCACAAAATCATACAACTGCATTCCTGAGATGTGGTTTTCTGAGACATGTGCTTTTCATCAATTTTGATTCGAAGTTGAGGGTCGTCGCTACTGCTCCGGTCCATGGCCTTCACCATTGTCACTCTAACTTCATCAGACACTCGTGAATCAAAGAATGCAAAAACTTTTAAGGTTTCACTCAAGTACCACCGATGGTTGATAAAACTTTTCATCGCTGCCTTGGCCACATTCTGATTTGTCTCGATCGTAAGCTGCGAATTGCTTCAACAACTCTAGGTCATTCAATGGAGCCAAGACAGGACACTGATAGCGGTACCATGCCTTCAGGTAGATCTGAACAACGAAAATGTTAAATTCACGAAGACCCGCTAGTTCGCGAGGTGCTAGAGCAGCTAGATGAAACTGAGAGCGGAAAAGATAAATTTTCAGGCTGTAAATTAACTTCGCCATCCACCTAGCTCTGTGGAATGCTCTGGCGCTAGGATGTTTCGTGGATGATCATCTGGTGCACCTAGGAACAAAAGAGCTAGGTGCAGTAATTCCTTATAGTCATCGCGTTGCTGAACTTCTAGCAGCTGATCAAGACAGAACCTAATCATATCCTATCTCCATGGTTCCAACAAAGCAGCAACTGACACATCCGTCATCGCACTCTCAGAACTCTCTCTGTCAATGGAGCTCCAAGCTTTTGAAAATCGCTCAAACAGTTTAATGTTTGGCCCACTGGATGTTTCCATTAATACACTGAAGACCTTTCCAACGATCAGCTCATGTATGTGGTGCCGGCATGCTAAACTGAGAAGCTTTCGCTTCAGTTTATTTTCCAGCAAGACACAGGCACCAGAGACGAGTCCGGTGTTGCTAGCCGTGGTATCAAATGACATACATTGCAGACGGTTGGTGAGGTTCCATTCTTCAACAAGTTTGAATACTGCTGCCGCCTGTGCTTCCCCGGTTCCATTCTGCATCGCTGGTACCCCAAGAAGTTTCATGGTACCTTCGCCAGACACCAATACCGCTAATCGATCAACTGTTTCCTTTGACGTAAGTGTAGGCAGCAACTTTCCGTCCCAATGAATTGTCAGTGGCACATCTGGTGAGAAAGATGCTTGTATCTCTCGTGCGATTTTCTCACGATTTCGTCGTTGAGCCTGTCTGATAGATTCTCGGTTTATTGCCATGTCAGCTGGATTATGCCCCAACGATTGAGCAGCAGCTGCCAAAAAATACGTCGCGTTTCTGTTGCTTATCCTTGTTCTGTCTAGTGCAGCCGCAACTTCAGGTGTCACCATGCTTGAGGCATGATTTCTTGGCTGACGGGCCCAGTAACAGGCATGCACCATCAGCATCATCGTCACTACTGCTTTCTTCACTGCTCGTGAGCTGGGCAGTTGCGTTCTCTGTCATCAATCTATCAGCCTCCAATGTTTCCAGATTGATTTTCCGCAACTCCATCTGATGCCGTCGTTTTTCTAGCTTTGCCAGTTTTGTGTCCACTGGACCCATACTTCCACGCCGTCCTGGTTCTCTCTGTGCAGTTAGGAATTCCCTATCTCCTGGGATTTCTATAGCTCATGAATGATTCGTTACTTTTCACTTAACGTTTTTATATTGCTTCAGCTCTGCAGTCTGCACAACACAACAACCACATAAAGCACACATATTATGCAAAGCAGCATACTGCAAAAAAAGAATTATTCTGGTGCAACTTCTAAATAGCTTCAGATTGAAGTCAAATTTGTTCCTGTAATCCTTGGCCCAATGGAGAACAACTTGAGAGGGTGTCGTTTCAGAAATGTTGAATTTCTTTTCTAACATTGATATTGGCTGCCACCCTACTACAGAGGGAGTATTTCTTAACAGGCCTAAATTAATTATGCGATTGCAAATTTAAATTAGCCTAAGCACATCGTCGTCGTTACGACCTTTGGCGGCACAAAGGACGATTTGTCTCCAAGTAGATCTCTGTTGCGCCGCTCGAATCGCCTGTTCCATTGTCATCCCGGTCCATTCTTTCACATCGTCGATCCACATTCTACGCGGTCTTCCACGTCTCCTTTTTCGCTCCGTTTCTCCAGTGATTATATCTTTCTCCAGACAGTTTTCATTCTTCATGATGTGACCAAAGTAACTTAACTTCCTCCCTACCACCTCTCCCCACAGCCGTTCGCCACCCACCTCCTGTAGCACCTCATCATTCCCTCTCTTAGCCGTCCACGGTATTCTTAATACCCAGGTACTCTCCTGTATGATGTCGTTTCAAAAGCCTTTATTCTTCGCACTTCACTCTTCCTGTACGTCCACGACTCCGCTCCATATGTTGCAATTGGCCATATTAGCGTCCTCAACAGTCGCAGTTTAGTGGTATGGTGATGCCTCTGTTTTTCCATACCGTACTCATGCCTGACAATACTCCCTTCGCCATTCCCAGTCTTGCCCTTATATCCTCCTCACATCTTCCATCTACAGTTATTTGAGCTCCTAGATACTGCATCTTATCTACCTGTTGCAACACAACTCCCTCTACATGAATTTCGATCTCACTGCCATCTGTAGTCATCACTTTTGTTTATAATACTCCGTGATCCGTGACACCTTTATTTCAGCGTAGGCTTCATGTGAGCAAAATTACCTGCCCGCCAAAGACTGCAAAGAGTAGAGACACGATTGTATAGGCCCCTATTAAATCACGCGCTTGGACATTCCGGCTTTAGCAAATTATGCCATTGAGTGACGCTGTTACAGTACCGTAGATCTACATTTCGACTTGATTCATTCTGAATATTATCCGACCACCGGGGGGCCTTCGTGGAACCGGAGCCCCCTGTACACTGCATATCCTGCACAATCCATTGCTACCGCACCGCTGTATAGGCTACATGCAGAATTGAATGCATTCCGAATAATTTTCTAAAATAAAAAAATTACTCTCACCGCCGGGGGCCCTCTACAGCCGTGGGCCCACGTGCACTGCACGAGTTGCACGCCCTATTGCTACGCCACTGAATCATACATGACATTTTGTAGCTGCGATAAAGAAAGTCTGTGGTGTAGAAAATTCAATCCCGGCAGCCAGGGTCAACTTCGACGTGAAACTCCGATTCAGTGTTCGCGCAGTAGTTGGAAGCACTTCTGAGTAGTTTCAATTGACGCTGAGTAGAGCATTAATCTGGCCGATTAAATTATTAGATGGTAATAAATACCCAAAAAATCGCTCAGTGTAGGGAGCTTTTGCTCAGCGCTTCGACGTGAAACTCCGATTCGGTGTCCGCGCAGTAGTCGGGAGCGCTTCTGAGTAGTTATTTTTGATGGGCACTATATCAAGTACGCATCAAACAAACAATAAACTGCCATAACTTGAATTAAAGCAACATAAAATGAAGTTTCAACAAGCGAATAAAGCACTGAACGTGTTATTGACTATTGGGTCCCACGGGACCCCAGTTGGTCATAATAAGGAGTAAAATATGTTGGTCGCATGAGGGTTAAAGGAATTTCCAAACAGAAACTGGCCCATCGCAGCCGTATGAAGCTCGCATATGTGACGTTGACCAGTGACCACTTCAAACAGCGCAATGTGGAAGAATAGTATCGTTTTGATCAAGCTTAGGGGATTGTTGACAATGCAATCAATGAATGGCGAAAGCGCCTTAGAGCAAGCATTCGAGGCTTTCGAGCTAATGGACCGCATTTTGAACATCAGCTTTGAATAACAGCGCTAACACTATAATTTCCTATCTTTTACATGTTGGAAACTTAAAATTTTCGTTGCCCAATTTTGAACGTGCAGAACTTCCGACTCTGTAGAATTGGATGAAAGTTTCCGGAAACATTGATAATGTACCGGTATCCTTTTATTGTTCTCGGAAATTTTATAGAGTTTCATTTAGAATTGACAAGTATATCGCCAAAACAAAAATGGTATCAGTTCAATTGGGACACCGTGTATAATATATACTATATATTAAGTTCATCTATAGCAATATATCTATGTGGCCCATATATTATTATAATCATAATCCTATTTAGCCATGATTGTCCGCAACTATCGGTGAGAACTAGTGGATGATTATAGAACCGTGTATAGGCCTATAGCTATAGGCCTACACGTAACATAAAAAACATCTTATCTCTCGTATAGTCGCTATAGAACCTAATTAACCAGGAAAACGTGCAACAATTGAACAGAAATACCGCACTCTTCGACTTCAGTGCATTAGAGATGGCCGCCAATATTAATCAATTGTTAATTAGTCAATGCGAGGTTTCGAAACGTGAAACTCGCTTTTTACTTCTCGTTTTTGTCTTCTCTTCCTGGTTGATCAATGATCATGTGCTGTTGCCTGCTGGGAAGGTCTGCAGCTCTCGAATCGTGTAGCCTATTATTTGGTTGCGACTATTAATAGCCGATGAATGCTTTCGTGTTTCCCTCCGACCAGGACATAATTAGCAGAAATTGCTACAAATGGTATGCAACCCAAGCAACAACTTGCACACTACCAAAATTGGGCAACCATGTGACTATAGCATCAGTGTGCACTGCGAGAGGCGATGTTGTTATTCAGTGTTCAAGCAACAAGTGCACAGCATGAAATTTGACAGTCTGAAATTTGAAAGATAGGCTAACTCTTGGGAGATAATGTACACAAGAATTACCGCACTCTTCGACATTTCATGACTTAATTTTATGACTGAACACCTTCACTGGCTTCCTTTGACTGCCCGGATTCAATATAAAATTCTTTTTCTTACCTATAAGATGTTTTTAGGTCAAGCACGTACCTCGCTACCTTTGTGATCTTATTACTATTAGGAAGCCTTTCTCAGCTACCGTTGGTCGTCCTCTCCGCTCTTTAGACCGTCATGATCTTCTTGTACCACGATCTCGGACTGCCACAGCCCAACACCGTGCCTTTGCCTCTGTCTGCCCTTTACTGTGGAATGGTCTTCCTACTATTATTCGTGCTCAGATTTTATCTGGAGGCTTTACTTTTTCTGCCAGATGTCTTAAGACTTTTCTTTTTCCAGGAAATCTTCGCACTGGGAGCGCCTCTGATTAGGTTGTACTGTGAGAGGCGCTTTATAAATCCAAAAATATAATAGAACAGAATGTAGGCTATAGGCCTATTAACTATTCTATTGTGACATCTCTATTGTCTATTCATAAAATCAAAGTGTTTCTAAGGACCTCGCTTTGTTTGTCATGCAATTTTGTTGCGTCACCAACTTCAAGTCAATTGCTAGTAGCCTATAGGCTACGACAATATAATAGATCTGTAAGCTTACTAATTATTATATAACGACATAGATTTCAACCCTATGTTGCGTCAGTATGTCTAGCTATAATAATTATACTGTGTTACGTTGCTATAGGGTAAAGTCTGTTTTGGACGACCTCTCGCTGTTCTTCATACTGTAAGCCTATGAGCTTTAATTGTTCATAAGCATATGCCGCTGACTAACTTGCTGTTAGAATGATAGCTGTGCGACCTAATTAATTGTGAGGATATACAATATACATGTAGGCCTAATCTTTGCTGCTTAAAAATGTTCTAAAACGGATTTTAAAAATCTCGAGGACCGCACGCTGTTATTGTCCCAGCTCAGCTGTACACTGTGTAGGCCTACAGTGTATGCAATAAAAGAACGTCATTTTACAACACGTCACACAGCACTTAATCGAGTTTCTGTTTTGTTTGTTTTGTTTTGTTTTGTTTTATTCATTTATTGACTTGCAAGTCACATCAATATTCACATAACAGTAACAGACATTAACAACAATAAAATTTCAACAAGAAAATTGTTATGAACTTATTATCAGTGCAGGTCAATGAGTCAGCCGACAAAGGTCTAAAAGACCCGCTAAGACTCGGCTGGCTCATTTACAAACTTAATTCCTGCAAAGGTTAATGTGAAGGATCAAAAATTCCACCAAGACGAGGAGACACCAATCTACATACATCAGGTTAAGTTGAATATGAAGCGGTTCACAAAAAATAACAGAATAACAGAGGGCCACACAACAAATGTAAATGCAAAGCCTGAAAACATCTTAAGGTCAAGCATGTATCTCATTCAAATGGGGAGGAGGAGGCAGTCCCATAAAACTTTTTAAGTCCCCATTATAATTTACACAAATATAAAAAGTACTTTAGTTTGTTTTTAAAGTGTTTGATGGAAACAGCAGTTCTTATGTCCTCAGGGAGAGAATTCCATACCGGTGGGCCAGTGCATTTAATACAGAATTGCTTAAGATTGAGTCTTGCGCTGGCACACCGGTAACTATTAGATGACCTGGTGTCATAGTCATGGATATCAGAGCCGAGGGAAAAGAATCCATTAAAGTTGGGAGGCAACACACGATGATGATACCTGAACATAAACAGTCCTATTTGCAATTTTGTAATATCACATAGCTGTAGAATTTTGTGTTTAAGAAATATAGGTTTAGTGCTTGAACTCCAGAGCAGACCAAATATCACACGGATAGCACGTTTCTGAAGAATTTCCAATGCATTCAAGCGACAGTGATAGTTAGAGCCCCATGCTATAATGCAATATGATAAGTAAGGGAAAATTAGGGCATAGTACAGGCCAACCAAAGATATAGCAGAGTTAAAACTTAAAAGCATTAGGCCATTATATATAGTGTTTAATTAGAGAGGAAAATAGGTATCACTGTTACGAATCTGTCTGATAATTAAGGGAAACCCGAATAGGGTTCCGCACATCAGTGGCGGATCCAGAACTCTTCCAAGGGGGGGGGGGAATCTTATATGTTGGAATGGGACAGCGGAATTTTGTTTGAAAATTTCGTTGCTGGTCGTCAAAAAATAGTGATCGGTCTTTGGCTGAGGAAAAAAGTACTTTTCATCCGCCAAAAAGTTGATGACCTTTTTTTAGTCATCGGTCTTCGGATGAGGAAAAAACTACTTTTCATCCGCCAAAAAAGTTGACCCTTTTTAGTTCTCTACTTGAAAACCGAATGGGGGGGCCACGTCCCATACATTTTTCCGAATGGGGGCCAATATGCCATTACACCCATATTCGTATTGTTAATTTCAGACCAAATGGGGGGGCCACGTCCCATGGCAGTTTTAAATGGGGGGCCATGGCCCAGGGTGAGAATTGCCGGGGGGGTTGGGGGGGTTCAACCCCCCAGTCTTTCTTAGAGCTCCATGTTAAAGTATGTTTTTCATACCCCAATTTCAAGTTTATCATAGGCCAACCCCCCAGTTATTTTTTCCACAATTCTCATACTGCCATGGCCGGATTGGCCCCCATGGATCCGCCCCTGCCGAACATGCGTAAAAGTCGTGCATTCTAAAATCAGAATAAAATTTAAGTGTACAAATAATACTGTAGCATTTAGGTCCTATTTTCTTTCTTCTTAACACTCATGTCGTCCTGATTCACTTTAGGCGCATTTCAATATCATAAGTTTTATTAATGTCAGGGCTGTTTTAAAGAAATTTTTAGAACTGCACAACCCCTTCTTTCCTTTCCCATCCTTCATGGTAAATTACTTCCAATCGGAGGACAATGACCTTTTATTGCTAGTTTTAACTGTACAGAGGTGGATCTACAACTGCACAAATCCATCTAGAACAGCACATTTTGTGTAGGCTACAACTGCACGTTAAAAACCTTGATTAATGTTCTGTGTTTCTTATAAATTACGAAGCATGTCTATAATAGTTTATGCATAGTCCGAACTAAGTGACAGCAGCGTTGGACCATTATCAACTTGGAATTAGGGTGTGAAAAACACACTTTACTACGTGGCTCTAAGAAGGACTGGGAGGTTGAAACCCCAACCTTGGCAACCCCGGCAATTCTCACCCTGGGCCTAGCATAACTAGCACACATTAAACTTTATACTATAGCTCCTTCCATCTATCGAATGAATCATATAGAACAAAGATAGTAAAAAAGAAGTATCGATCTCAAGTTGCTGTTAGTAGTTGTAGGTAGTTACTACAGTAACCACAATTGAATAAAAAAATTAAACATAAATAAACGTCGGTCAATATCTTTTACAAATTTCTGGGGGTTTCAGTCGCTCTCATTCGCCAATCGTCAACCCCATAGGAGTCGCAACCCAGAGGTTGAGAACCGCTGTTCTATTTGTTTGTATGCGCAGTTGCGCACTTGTTATAGCGCCCCTTCAATCTCGCTAGTAGACCCACTCAAAGGTGCTCCCGACTACAGCGCGGACACTGAATCGGAATTTCACGCCGAAGCGCTGAGCAATTGTGGGTGAAGGACTTGCCCCGGTCCCTACGCGGCGACTTGAGGTAGATTCGAACCTGCAACCCTCCTGCACTACACCACCGCATCCCTATTCAGTGGCGTAGCCAAGGGGGCGTTTGGGGGATACCCCCCATTAGCTTAGGAAAACACGTTTTTTAAAGGTTATTTTGTCCAATTAATTATATAAGAAAAACAAGCATTCGGCCATAACCCCCTCCCCATCAGAAATTCCTGACTACGCCACTGCCCCTATTAGATCTATGGTACACGATAATTTATAAAGGAATGTAAGTAAGGTATATAAGGAATTTGTGACACTTACGTTTTTCACCCAAATTGAAAGCAGCTTCGCGCTCGAAAAACAGAACAAAATTCAGCGGACGGACGAGAGCTGACATTTATTTATAGAATCTAAAACAACTGACTTGACAATTTAGCCTAATATGATAATGAATCAGCAAAATACATCGAAGCATCCATTTATAGGTCTAGAGCCCCGTTATATGAGTCAGAGAGCGCATTTATATTATTACGTAAGCAACTTCCTGTGACGTCATGATGCATAATGACGGGTTCACGGGTTATATAGCGCCCAACACCCCCCGCCCAGAACCCAGACAGCCAGCCTCGTCGCCCTGATGCTGGCCCACTGGAGCAATTGGTGGTATACATGCTGGCGTTGGCCAATTGCGGGAATCCACCACTTCGCCACGATTTCAGCGATTGCCGAACAATTGAGTGTGCTTAATCTTGACCATAGTGGCCCACCCAATGGCCACCCATTTTGAATGGCGAGATTGGGGCCTAGTGGAGTAATCTTGGGGCCCAACAGTCTGCCATCGTAGACTTAACGAAATTGGCCTGTCAGCCAAAGTTTGCGTGGGAGGTGTGAAAGGGGGGACGCTGCCGCGAATTCAATAGGGAAACAAGAGGAGGGGCGTGGGGAGAGGAGGTAGCAGCTCAGCTCACAAAGTTTGCGTGTAAGATGTGGAAGGGGGGACACTGCTGTGGATTCAATAGGGAAACAAGAGGGGAGGCGTGGGGAGAGGAAGTAGCAGGGCAGCCCAGGTTTCAAATTATTCATTGGCTTCAAACAAAGGAACCTCAGTAGGCTATTTAGCATCGGATCTCCTTACACGTGCGCTGCAAGGTTTATTTTGGCGCCAACGACTTAAATAATACTATAATTGGCCAAGGTTCTTGATGATTGGTGCTTTGTATGCTATTTAGGATAGTGAGCAAGTAGGCCTATATGATGCACACATACACACTTGGCGAATGCAAATTAAGACCATTTCTTTTTAGGCCTTATAATTGTGCTCCTGCAATATTATAAAAGCAGGCCTAGATTAAACCTAAGCTTATACAAGTGGCACGTAGGCCTACATTTTGGGATTCGGAGATGTTTGGTGGCTTTGAGCCAGAAAGTTGAGGTTTCGAATCCATCTCACGCTGCCGCGTAGGCTACACACGGACCGTGAGCAAGTCCTTCACTCGCTATTACTCATGCCATTAGGCATGAAATTCAATTCATTGTCCGCGCTGTTTAGTAGGAAGCGCCTCTGTGTATTAATCTATTATAGAGACGCAATAGCAAGTGATCATACGTATAAACAGGCATACATACATACATAATGCATACATACATACATACATACATACATACATACATACATACATACATACATACATACATACATACATACATACATACATACATACATACATACATACATACATACATACATACATACATACATACATACATACATACATACATACATACATACTTACAAACATACATACAAACATACGCAGATACATACACACACATACATACATACATACAAACATACGTGCATACACGCATACATGCATACACACACATACACACATACATGCATACACACATACATGCATACACACATACATACATACATACATACATACATACATACATACATACATACATACACTCATACATACATACATTCACTCATACATACATACATACATACATACATACATACATACATACATACATACATACATACATACATAGCCCTACATACATACATACATACATACATACATACATACATACATACATACATACATACATACATAGCCCTACATACATACATACATACATACATAAATACATACATACATACATACATACATACATACATACATACATGCATACATGCTTGCATCTATACATGCATGCATGCATCCATGCTTGCATCTATACATGCATGCATGCATCCATGCTTGCATCTATACATGCATGCATGCATCCATGCTTGCATCAATACATGCATGCATCCATGCATAGATGCATGAATTCAGAATTCTTTCAATTACCGCGTTGTCATTAGAAACAGTTTTGAAAAGATAGGCTAGGTCTTTATGGAGCTAATGAAATGCCATTGAAATGCACTAACTGAAGAATTGCGATTTCGGAAGCATGTTTCAGGTATAGGCCTATCGAGATCTTCGAAGTGGAAATCACAATAATTTTGGCATGCTTTTGTTCTTGACGTATAATTATATTTTTCATCTGCTAGCAATGTTAGAGCTGCATAAATTGCATGCAGTATCATGCAAAAGGATACTGTTCTAAAAGGTCCAGAGTAAAAATAGTGAGGTTTAAAATTTTAGGTTTAGCGAACAACAACTTATTTACAAACAAAATTCATCTGCATTTTCAGCAAGATTTGAATCATAATGGGGGCATCACTTAGGGCAAATTGCAGTGTATGATGTTTTCGTAATAACTGTTCTTTACCGTCACTAGTAAAAAAAATCGGCATGTAGGCCTAAAGTTCTTACGAGTTCGTTTGCGTTTAATGAAACACCCTTACTTACTTAAATAAATTAAGCGAGTGCGCATCTTACATATAGGATGTCTATGTCCGTAACAATGGCGGAAGTTGAGCGGTTAAAATGGCGAAAAAATTCAACAAAGGAACCGTCAATGTGATATTTTGTGTAGATTTCCATGCGTTTTGTTTCCCTTGGCAATTTATAGCTCTGACGTTATTACGGTGAGTTAATATTTCGTTTGTCTTTGCTTTGTTGCATAAAGATATAATTTCTGATGCGGATCTAATTATGACACACCTGAGAACCACGCGGTCGAAATTCCCTGTATTATACTTGGGACTTATCATATTAGTCCCGGATTCTATTAAAAGCTAGCTTTGGGGAAATCGGATGTTTGTGTATTTTTTTAACGTTTTGGGGGTTCTGGTTTCGAGATTCAGGTTGACCCCAAAATGCCAAACCTTGCCAATTGATAAGAAATAACGCGTGAACGTTTTCGCGCGAACGTTTTCAATCTTAATGTTCATGCGCCGACGGTTGCACAGAGGCAAAAGATTTCACCACGGAATTGTGTTGTATATATTGGCCTACTCTTGTGTTGATTCCAATTATAGGTTGGCCTAATATAGGGTTTTAGAGGTCTGAATTATGTACTCAGTGCAGCCTTAGTATTTTTTTCATCAGTTTGACTGTTAAACACGCACACTGCGTGCCCGTACTCCAAACAATATGGCTGCCAACGAATGCATAAAATTATAGGGTAAAATCCCAGACTGGCTCCCCGTACTCCAAACTGCGACATTGTTCATCAATTCAGCTTCAATTTCAGCAGAATGACTGCACTAACCCTAAAACTAACCCTAACCGACCCTCACGGCGCCTAACCTGAGCCCTAACCGACCCTCACGCTTTGCATGTTGTCCATAGGTCGCGCTCTAATTTTATTGCATTCGTTGGCAGCCATATTGTTTGGAGTACGGGCACGCAGTGTGCGTGTTTACCGTTTGACTTGTAGTCTACTTTTCGCCAATCCATCTTCCATTTTGGCAAGAATTCGTTTCATCAATGCAATTCCATTTAAACAATAAATTTTCTGCAATCTAACTAATGTCAGCAAGAATCTTTTCATTCCGAGGGTAAGCATTTATGTTGGCGTCATAAATCATTCGTCATTGTATGGGTCAGCGATGGTCGGATTGATGCCAAGAATATTTAAGAATTCTTGCTAAGTAGAAGTCGGATTGGTGAAAATAATTTTTTATTCAAATAGAAATGGCATAAATTATAAAAACAATCTAGCTGAAATCAAAGCTGGATGGGTGAACAATATTTTTTATGAAACATTGGGAAGATTGAATTGTTGAAAAAATTGCTGCCTAAATGGAAGCGGGATTTCAAGATAAACGAGTTCTTGCCCAAACTGAGGCTGATGGGAAACGAGAAGGTTCTGTGCAAATTAGGATTGATAATAATGCTTGCCAGAATGCTGCAACTAGCAAATAATTTACAATGCTAAAATATACGTCTACTATTTAAGCAAAGCTTATTTTTATCAATTGTATTTTTTGTGTAGGTTTATATAGCACCTCTTGCATTCTCAGCTAAAAAACTGTGGGGTTTTATCAATTATAGACTTACAATTCTGACAACGGGGAATGGTATTTGGATGACTAAGTGTTTGTTTTCTGTTTTGCATTTTGATGATCATTGATAGGACGGTCATCACTAGGCCGCCTACAGTGGATAACTGTCAATGAAAGGTGTACTTTGCCATGTTTCTGCTTGACAGGTGGCCTACATACACGTTCCAACCGTGCCAGAAGGCCTTGACCTACCACTGGACATTACGAGAGTTGTTTGCCACATGACTACCCGACTCGTTCAAGTGAAGCTGACCTAAAGAAAAAATCTGGTAAATTGTTATTTATTCAAATCAATATAAATAACCTTAGATAAAAACGGGCTGGTAACCTAAGATCGGTGTCACGACAACTCGTCTACAGACAACTCGTCTAAAGACAAGTGGTCTCCAGACAATTCGTCTACGACAACTGGTCTACGACAACTCGTCTACAAACTACTCCAGCTTCTATTTCACCCATATAAAACCGTCATCCAGCTTCCATTTCAAATATAAAGATACCTTCATCCAGCTTCCATTTCTCAAACGTTTTATCATTAATCCAGCTTCTATTTAACCTATATAAACCTTCATCCAGCTTCCATTTCCTTATCGCTCTTTTCATAAATCCAGCTTCTATTTCATATCTATAAATTCCTTAATCCAGCCTCCATTTCTTTAGGGTTTTTCGGCTAGCCAGCTCCTATTTCAGATCTATCTGATACAGCTTCTATTTCTTAAGCATTTTTTCCCGTCAATCCTGTTTCTTTTTCACCTACATAAATACGAAATAGAAGCTGGATGAAGGTATCTTTATATTTGAAATGGAAGCTGGATGGAGGTTTTATATAGGTGAAAATAATAGAAGCTGGAGTAGTGTGTAGACGAGTTGTCGTAGACCAGTTGTCGTAGACCAGTTGTCGTAGACGAATTGTTTGGAGACCACTTGTCGTTAGACGAGTTGTCTGTAGACCAGTTGTCGTGGAACCTCGAAGATCAAATAGGAAGTCTTGGTGCATGGCCAATATGATTTTTTTTATGGTTCATTTCTTGTGGATTATTTAAACTTGTGGCACGGGTGCCTGTAGATATTAAGAACTGCCTCTTGCTCAATACTAAAAAAATTAAACTGATCTGGCTTTGATAACCATAATTGTCACCTCGAAAAGATAGACTTGCAGCTGCTCTTTTCAAATGCCTTTTCTTCTCTGATGTACTTCTGTGTTAGGTGTGACTCTTAGCTTGTTTTGGGCACTAAGTACTGTTTCTGCTCATTGTGTTAAAATCTTTTTCGAGGGGTACTTTGCACTGAGAGCATCTCGGATTAGTTTGTACTGTAAGAGGTTCTTTGTAAATCCATGAATGTAATAGAATTGCACATTCCCAGGTACTAATCTTTTGTGAGCATGTGAAAACAGTTGGTTGAGCATGTTTTATCATATTCGCAAGATGCATTCTGAATGTCTGTCACGTATTGCATGGCAAATCTGGTTCTACCTTCATGCATTCTATCATGTGCACTGTGGTGGACTATGGTAATTTATTTTGACCTTGCTCTCAGGTTGATCAACTTCAATCTATTTTAAACTCTGCAGCTTAGTAGGATACTTGGTGAGTGGGATTCTAAAGACTGATTATATATCTGATACAGGGTAAGCTGCGGTGCATCGAGCGTGGCTTCACAGTTTCTTTGAGAACTCTGTTGTTCCACCTTGTTTGTTCAGTGTCAATCCATCTTTCAATTGGCGAACCAATCTGAGCTTCTGGTTCCCTGCTCACAGACTGCTCTATCCGACAGCGTCGTTCATTTTCTGTCGTTTTCCTACAACCTGGAATGACCTCCCTGTTACACTGCACTTAGTTCCCAGGGTCACTCCTTAAGAACCTCAAAACTTTCTATTAGCCATGGTTGCACTGTAGCGCCTTTGAGTAACCCACCTTGAGGAGATGTTACATACAATTTCTGAAATAAATATTTAGTTATTGATGTGCAGTATTACACAGAAAAACATGCAGTGATGGTAAATAAAAATTAAGGCAGGGAAAGGTGTGCTATAAGGGGCGGAGTCGGCCCCCCATAAATTGATTTTAAGCCTTAATATTAATAAGAAAGTGATTAAAACACTCTTGAAATGTTAGAAATTGCCTTTAGAAAACTTAGAGAATTCTTAAGTCATATTTCTGTGGCCACACAGTATAATTATTTAGTATAAGTGTATATTTGGTTGGCGCATTGGATAACACATTGGTGTGAAGATCAGCGGTGCTGAGTTCGAATATCGAAGCCCTGCATAGGATAGATGTGCTTTGCAGGCTGCTATTCCTGTCATTGCAGGCTGTCTGTTCTGTATTTGAGATTGACGTTAATTAGGATTGTTTCATGTAATCATACTGCGTTTTCTAGTATGAACCCAAGAAAGAAAATATTATTATTATAATATTTTTGACCAACCTGATTGTGTATGTATGAATCTAACAGCTTCCTATGACACCTTTGAGTACCTCATGAAAGTGTTGTGATGGTTAGGCCAGTATGGTTCCACGACAACTGGTCTACCGACAACTCGTCTCCAGACAATTGGTCTAACGACAACTGGTCTACTGACGAATAGCATTGATGAAACAGAAGCCGGATTTACGAAAAAATTTTTTTGCTTAAATGGAAGCTGTATTGATGATTTTCATTCATGTATTCCAACATGCACCCATTTCTACGTCAAATCTAAAAATACCTTCAACCAGCTTCTATTTCTCGCCTGTTATTTTAGTCAATCCTGCTTCCATTTCAGATCTAGAAATACCTTCATCCAGCTTTTATTTATCATGCGTTATTTTCGTCAATCCAGCTTCTATTTCACTTGTAAGAGAACCATCATCCAGATTCCATTTCTCTTGCGTTTTTTCATCAATCCAACCTACATTTCACCTCTAAAAACTATCATCCAGCTTCCATTTCTCAAGCGCTGGATAAGTTGTCAGTAGACCAATTGTCGTTAGACGAATTGTCCGGAGACCACTTGTCGTTAGATGAGTTGTCGTTAGACGAGTTGTCGTGACACCGGCCAGTATAGGTTTTGTCCTGAACACTTTTCGTGGAATAATAATTGCATTGCTCATTTTCACCCAAAGAAAGACTAATTGTTTAAAATTACTTGCTTTTGTCATTACTGCTGTAGATGCTGTTCACATGAATGAACCCACTGCCTCTGCAGATTACATGGCAGTGGAAGAGAAGATCAAATCATGGTTTCGAAGGACAAGACATAGAGCGGTTGGAAGGAAAAGACGCTATGAAATGTCGGTGTTACGGCGGTCATTGGTTGGTGATGGTTCACACTTCCAATGAACATGGCAGTGATCTTGGAAGAGGAACAACAAGGCCCATTGAGCAGCGAGGATCTCTACTCCCGAGGAGCATCGCGATGCAGGAGAGGAGCGTTGAATTCCTTTCATCCACATGGAGTGGCATTATCTTCGAACCTGGGACCAAATCCACTCACTATATCCTCCATTCACAATCCCTTCACAGCATAAACGACTTATGCGCAAGGCAGTTATTGCTATAATGCTCTTTTGCCTTGTTATTTAAGGAAAATATTAAAGTGTGGGTATGCTACAGCATGAAACGCTACTCTCTGTTTACTAAAGTAATAATTATATCTAGCTACATTTCAATAATGTATTGTATATTATGGCCTCATATAATCTTGTTTATTTTAGTTTTCAAATATTTTAATTGTGTATATATGTATTTTGTTTGTTTGTATGTGCACTTGTTATAACGCCCCTTCAAGCTCTCTTCATTCCGAGGCGCTCCCGAATGCAGAGCGGACACTGCATCGGAGTTTCACTCTGAAGCACTGAGCAATTGTGAGTGAATTAGACTTGCCCAAGGTCCTTACGCGGCTAGGTGGTTTCGAACCTTCCAGCTCCAAGGCAACGACGCCACCACTACACCACCATGTCCCGCCACGGTCATTTATGTATGTGTGTAATTGTGTATATATATATATATATTTGTTTTATACTATGGATAAGGTTTAGGACAATGGTAGCACTCTGGCACGAAGAGTGCATGGATGCGGGATTGCTCCCATCACACTCCCAAAGGTCCCGCTCAATCTTCCATTTGGCAGATGGCGTAATTAAAAACAGTAAAATATTATGGAAACTTTGCATGGCTGTCGTTAGTTAAACTTGACTCCTGAAGTAACTTGCCATTTGTTCTTCATACTGTGAATTGTAATCACAATGCAGCTTGAAATTAGACGAAGATTTTAGGTATTTTATTATTTAAAACTTATGGCACAATTAGATTGAACTTCATAGTGTCAATTGAACTATTGATCACAATTTAGGAGAGTCAAATTTAACTGGCAGTCATGCAAGGGTCGATAACGTTCTGCTCATTTTACCAGTGCATCTGTGCCGAATGTCTGGCTGAGCCGACCCTTGGGTGGGCTGTAGGAAGTTATCCTGTGTTCATGCACTCTACAGGGTGGGCCAAAACAAAATACCCACTAAGTTTTTTCCAATATCTTGACCATAAGTAAGAATTTTTAAATTGAAATTTTACAGGCTTAAACACAAATCATATTTACACATGATGGCCACATTTCATCAAAATAGTTAAACAGAGCAAAACTTATATCACTTATAGTGAAGCCACCACCGTTTTTTGACTATTCAAAAGCGTAACACAACAAAAAGTAAAAAAAACACTATTTTATTAAGTCTAATCTCAAATAACTGTCGTGAAATGAACTTGGTAGTGCTTCAGAACTTGTCTTAAATTTCCCCAACACCAATGCCAAAACTTCTTTTGAGTCTCTCTGCAAAGTTCTTGATGACCTGTTGTTGCTTTCCAAAGGCAAATCTTCCTATATCAAATCCAATACGCCCATCAATTCTCTTGCCACTTTTGGTTTTGGTTGTAGATTGTGATATTTCTCCAGCACAGCTCTCCGCAATTGATTATCAATCCATCGGGTTTAAATCCAGATATTTGGGCCATTGGCTTACTCATTGAAACCAGAGCAACCTACATTGAGTCGATCTTTTTTCATTCATGGCAAATCTCTTAAATCTCAGCCTAACTCTTAATGTTTACTCTCTCCCTGTTTACCAGAGTAAACATTGCTCATAGCCTTGCATCTCCAGGATCCGGCTCAAGAGTTGCCTGAATACACATTTAGTTTGTCATTGACATCTTGGCCATTTTATTTTTTTATAGAAATTTGAATTTTACTGTACTAAAAGCAAAATTATTAATCTGACAGATTCCTTATTTACCAACTTGATTTTTATTTTGCTAAGTGACTTCTCAGTGACGTGCAGCTATGCTGGTACCCTGTTTCTTTTTTAAATAGTAACTATAATGATCATCTGGCAATATCAAGCCTATTTGATAACAATTATTTGCGATGAGACTTAATAAAATCGTGTTTTTGTTATTTCTTGTTGTGTTACGTTTTTAGATCATCAAAAAACGGTGGGTGGCCTCACTAAAAGTGATATGACTTTTGTTCTGTTTGAAATATTGTGATGAAACCTGGCTATCATGTGTAAATTTTAATTGTCTTTCAGCCTGTAAAATTTCATTTTGAAATTCATAGTTCTGGCCAAGATATTGGCAAAAAACTTGGGGGGGGTCTTTTTGGCCCACCTTTTATATTCCAGGGTGTTACCAACAGATACTCTAAAACCCCTCTTGACGTGTTATTTAGAGGTTTAATATTTAATTAAGAACCAGGTTTTTGATGTTTATGAGATTTTTGCGAAAGTTTCTCAACGTGGAAATGTTTACACGCTGTAGTTACATAAAATTATGAAGACCTTGTCACAGGATTATTGTTGTTAAGGTTGATACTTCTCTTTTTTATCCATTTGCTTTCATGTTTATGTGGTTACTCATTTCATTTTAGATGGGACACGTATTTATTATGTTAGTGTTTTGTTGATGTTTGTGTTGTTATATTGGACTAGATATGCCATCTGCTTAGAGTGCAACAGCACTAACTCCAAATTTGTCAACTTCTTGTTTATTCTGTTGCTACCTATGCATGTTATTGTTTTAAACTTGCAGAGATGATATTGTTATAGTGTAAATAATAGCCCAGCAACTATTTGATTATTTGAGCTATTTCCAATGACCTATCTTTGATTTGGTCCTGTTGACACATGCTTTGCGTCTCAGTAAACATGATTGTTAAAGGTTAATGTATGCAATAATTGTCAAGGGGCGGTGTGCTGAAGACTTGTTGAAATTGTATTTAAGAGGAATATTGTATTTTTCATGCAATCAGTGTGATGTTGCTTTAATCTTAATTGTTATTCGTAATATGTTAGTCTGTTTAAATCAGGGTATTGTGATAACTAGAAGTAATATTCAATTTGATATCTTGTTAGGAACAAAAGCGTATTTGTGAGTGGTTCGTTAAAACATTGTTTTCGCTTATTATTAGCACTCAAAACTGTAATAAAGATAAAGTTAAAATATCACTCTAATTTAACTTGCTGTGAGGATAATTTTTTACCTTCATTATCTAATTTGTGTGGTTATAAACAGAAGGCAAGTAAGCTTTTTGTGAAACACATTTGTTCTGTTTGTGTGTGTAGTCATTTCTCTAAAACATTTAATATTTAACATTCTCATTTTTAAATAGATTTATTAATTAAGTTTTCAAGTAAATACATGCAAATAAATTCAATTTTTACACAAATCATTTTCATTCAATGTGTGATAATAATTATAAATACTGTTGCTTCATGCATTTTAACAAATGAATATTTGTTGAATGACTATGTGTTTGTTTGCATTTTATTCCTTTTAAGATGAATTATATTTCCCTAATTTAGCTGAACTAGCCTCTTGGATAAGCTTTTGTATTCGACAATCTGAATTTTCTTTGAGTGCAATGTTGATTTCAAGGTCTCTAGATAACTAAATGATTGATATTTTGACATTTCAGAAGTCATACTGTTTAAATAATTTAACTTGCATTATAAATTTAGCTGGAGAATATTCCTGTTGCCATTTGGGTGGAATTAATGATTTTGAATATTTATTGCATGCGTTACTGTCGTAAATATTGTTTTTATTTTTGATACAATGAATGGTGTGAACTTTGAAAAAATTATTTTCATGGAAACTTGTTTTTTTCTATTGCAAGTTAGAAGTATATTTGGAGTTCCTGAATCGAATCTCAGAAGTCAAGATTCTTGTGGGATTAATGGTGTGATTGGAAATTGCAGATATGCAGAAATTCACCTGAAAATGAAATGAAATGTTCAGGGCTTAACGACACTGTTTCATATCGAAGATGATTAGTGTCGGAGGCAGAGAACAACCTCACACTCCACGTTTATATTGCGACCGAGCCACCCGCTGTAAAGATCCCCGCCCGGGAATTGAACCCGGGCCGCCGGCGCGGCGAGCGGGCTACAACCCACTCGACCACGCAGGATCTTCATTCACCTGAAAATCGGTTACAACCACATTTATAGGTCTAGAGCTGGTCGTCATATTGCCATTAGAGGCATTGTGAGGGCTGACGGTAGGCAGAATGGATGGCTACACAAAGTCCCAAGTAGGGCCAACAGCGGCCGATCATTTACCAATAGCCGCCCTATAAAGGCCATTAGAGGTTGTGAGCGGGTAGACTGTGAAAAACAGCAGGCGGTCCTGTACTAACGAGCGCGAGCCAATGAATACCCACCAGCGGGCCTGCAATCGCCATTAGAGGCATTGTCATGGTAGACCGGGAACAATGGGCGGCCCCTTACAAACGCCAATGCCGAGCCGACAGCTAGGGATGAATTGACACCAGCGGCCCCATAGACGCCGACCCCGTAACAATGAATAGAAGTCTGCACTTATACACCGCTGGGCCGGCAGATAAATTCATAGGCGCAACCTATTCACCGCGCGGTGCTCAATGAGGTGAAGAATATACGTCGGCCCTGTAGTGGCAAGATCATCCGCTCCCCTACTGGGCTACTCTATTGGCCCGAATAAGGTAGGATGGGCGTTGCCAGATGGGCGAAGATGCCGTGAGCCCCGAGTTTGCCGCTGTGGGCTAAGTAGGTTGGCATGGTACGGGCACTGCAATTCCTGGCTGTCTGGGAAGAACCGGTGACGACACACGTAACCATGCACGAATGGAGAGAAACGTCCTAGCTTTTGTAAATTATAAGCTGACGCGTGTAAGCTTATACGAAAGGGTTTTCTATCTACAGCAGACTGGGTTGGCCTAATAAACGCTGGGAACGACGGAAAACGGACAGGAGGCAGGCGGACGGAAAACACTAAGTGGAGGCAGAAAAGAAAGCGAGGGTGCTATAGAAGTGAAATTGAAAATGGTTGGTTGATCTTTAGTTCTTCACTTGGTACAGCAGACGGACTTAACAACGTGGTCGGATTAACAATGTCGTGGCCCTGTCCAGTAGCAGTTTGAACCCCATCCCACAGAATCGCAACAAATGGAATAAAAAAAGCGTAAAACTTTAGTAACTTGTGCTATGGACATTATATTCTGTTGTAAAATATCCTTGTTTTAACAGCAGTATTGTTACGTCATTAATTTTGTCTTTGTATAAAGTTAGACATGATGATGTTGTTAAAGTCTACACTCAACAGGCTATCAATGTGTTCTATGGATGGACGACATCCTCTTGGTCCTCAACACTATTGTTGTATACAGTGCTGCGTCTGTTTATTTACTTACTTATTTATTTATGTTTTCATTTGTTTCTTCATTTCTATAGCGTCTCTTCAAGCCTTCTACTCAGAGGCACTTCAGACTATACAGCGAGGACACTGCATCGGAGTTTCACGCCAAATAATGGCTAATTCCATATTAATGTGACTACCTCGTTTTCTCCTAAAAACTATATGGTATATTAGCTTTATTCAAGAAAAATGAAATGCAAATTTGATGACCTTAAAGTTAAAGTTTTTAGTCAAATTGTAGTAGAATAGTTTAACTCAAACTATAATTATATTAAACTGTGCTATTTTTAAACCTTCAACTAAACGTCAGAGCATTCACATAAACTGTTACAAAACGGTTGCCATTTTTAAGACGAAAAATCATCCGCCAATTTTCAACTCAAAACTTGTCGCGCACATGCATCATGCCTACACATGAGTGACATAATCACGTCAAGACATAATGCATTTTGTGAATGTGATGATTAGCAGTAATGCAAGGTTGGCAATTATGGTATCCGGTCAAAACCGCGCACACAAAACCGCGCACACAAAACAGCGCACACAAAACCGCGCACACAAAACCACGATTCACAAAACCGCGCACGCTCATTACCACGCACGCTCATCACCGCGCACGATCATCACCGCATTCAGGTATTTCAACATTCATCCAGCTTCTACGTCACATCTAAAAATACCTTCATCCAAATTCTATTTCGCGATCGCTATTTTCGTTTGTGTGCGCGGTTTTGTGTGCGCGGTTTTGATAGTAAACCCAAATTTTAAGTCTACGAAATACGAGAGGGAGAGTGCCTACGACCACCATAAAAATCGCGGACATGCACGTACGGCTCATACGACCACTTGACTGCGGCATCGACAGACAGACAGACAGACAGACAGACAGACAGACAGACAGACAGACAGACAGACAGACAAACAAACAAACAAACAAACAGACAGACGCATTTTGGCTACAAGTATAAAATAATGCATACAAAACACGGGGCCACCCGGTGTGCAGTCTACTACATTCTAAAATGCTCCGTGAAGCTCCTGCCACGTGGCGTCTTGCAATTTGCAGTTGGATCGAGAATATCAGCTTTCCTCAGATGAAGTCAGACAAACTATGATGAACGATGAGTTGTTGTGAATAAACGCTTGACCAGCAGCTGTCCACGCCTGTTGACCGTGGTATACGCCTAAACGTTTTGAATCATGCATGCTGACCAGCGTGACCACACGCATAGGCACCATACGCCAGGCGGCGCCACACGTCCAAACACAGCAGGACGTCACTGGCATGGCTGACTCCCATGATGGATGATCTGTCTTCTGATTCGACACTCGACAGTATCGAATTGGTTCGCCATTGTGTATATATAATTATATATCGATTTATGCTTTATCTCACCGTATAATACAGCGTATACGTGTGACTGTGTTTCTGTCCTTATCTGTTCATCATATATATCTTCATCTGTTCATCATATATATCTTCATCTGTCCATCCGACTGTATGCTTTCTGCTTAGGGTCTTTCTCGATCAGATGCTACAATCGAGCACTCATCTTTCTCACTAGGGCTGTGATCCATCCATCCATCCATCCGTCCGTCCGTCCGTCCGTCCGTCCGTCCGTCCGTCCGTCCGTCCGTCCGTCCGTCCGTCCGTCCGTCCGTCCGTCCGTCCGTCCGTCCGTCCGTCCGTCCGTCCGTCCGTCCGTCCGTCCGTCCGTCCGTCCGTCCGTCCGTCCGTCCATCCATCCATCCAAATATCAATGACAGCTATAACGGCAATTATAATGATGACGATAACGATGATGATAATTCTGATGATAATTAATTATGCTGCTGCTGATGATGATTATGATGATGCTGCTGCTGCTGATAATGATTCTGATGCCTTGTATACAATTACAGGGCGTCCTCATCACACTCCGAGGCAGCGGGTTGCTGCAGCTGGTGAGAGCGATGTGCATAGTCATCAGAGACTGACCAGAAGGGTCAAACGGTGCTCTAGCTCGTTGCTCTCTCCATGTCTGTCTTTGCCTCTGTTTCTTTCTGTCTTTGTCTCTCTCTCTCTCTCTCTCTCTCTCTCTCTCTCTCTCTCTCTCTCTCTCTCTGTCTCTGTCTGTCTGCCTCTGTCTGTCTGTCTTTGTCTGCCTATCTACATCTGTCTGTCTGTCTCTGTCTGTCGGCATGTCTGTCTGTCTCTCTCCCTACGCCTCTCTCCCTCTCTGGTAGTGAGCTGTGCATCATCTCCATCAATTCCCATCCAACAGAAGACAGAGAGAGAGAAGTTAGAGTGAGCGTCGCAAATGAATCCATGTTTATCTCTGCTTGTTATCTCTGCTCGCCACCTGGACGCCTCTTCCTCTTCCGGGGATGGGGGGGGGGGGGGGGGGGCGAAAGGGGGGTCCCAAGGCTTCTGGAGCCAATGGCCAGCCGTAGGGGGCTATCCTCCCATCTTCTTCATCAGTTTCTACTCATCTCAACGCGCGGTCTGTCTCCTCAACTTCACCTTATCAACTCTCAATCGTCTGCTTTCCTTCATGTCTAGATCTCTCTTTTGAAGGCCGATGAGATCCACAGTGAAGGTACTGTCTGGTGAGTAAGTGAGCAAGTCGTCTTTATTAATGATGATAGACAAATCCATGGGTGCACTCGTGTGTTATTTAGGATAGATTAAAATATAACGGTCATTGTTAATTTTTGAGCAGGTGCTTGAAAGATGTAAAGTAGGAAATCAAGAACATGGCTTTTTCATATTAGAGATTTGTGCATGCACATTTTCACTTTAACTTTGTGTGTCGCTAGTATCATTAGTACTTTAGTGAGAAAACATTTTAAAACCAAAATATACATGTACATGTAGGTGTTAATTTTCCAGATTGGCAAGTGGGCGCCCATGGTCAACTTTACAATAGCAACGGATGCAATAATATTATGTAAAAATACAAAACTATACATGCCGTAGAAAAACCCACATACATACATACATACATACATACATACATACATACATACATACATACATACATACATACATACATACATACATACATACATACATACATACATAAATACATACATACATACATACATACATGTACATACATGTACATACATACATACATACATACATACATACATACATGCACATACATGTACATACATACATACATACATACATACATACATACACACATACGTACATACATACATACATACATACATACATACATACATACATACATACATACATGTATGCATGCATGCATGCATGCATACATACATACATACATACATACATACATGTACATACATACATACATACATACATACATACATACATACATACATACATACATACATACATACATACATACATACATACATACATACATACATACATACATACATGCATACATACATACATACATACATACATACATACATAAATACATCCATACATACATACATATATGCATACATAAATACATACATAATACATACATAGATGCATAAAGCTGAGCATGGGTGGCCTACATTCGCCCTGCTGCACGCTCCCAATGATTCATACCAGTAGTGGATACAATTTCCAAATACTCCGATGTTCTTGTGTCTGAAAGTTTTTCCAACTGACTCCAATGTATTCCACCGCAGATACGTACTTCTATTCCTCGTACACCTTTCCATCTTTCCTTCTTTCCGCTTAAATTCCAATAATGACGATAGTTTTAGGCAATAGAAGCGCGTCAGGATCATGGGAGTTATGGACCAGGCTGAAGAAATTAAATGTAAAGAACATAATTTTTATCAAAACTTACTGAGAACTATTATTATCTTCTTTCCATTTAATTGCTTTAAATTCATAGGAAAGATTTTTTTGAAGGTCATGGGGCAGGTCAAGAGTAAAATAGACGGGACATAATATATATATATATTATATATATTATATATATATATAGCATTTCTTTTGTCTCTTTATACACTGGTATAATAGAGCTACGCATGTTCCACTTCCCACTGAAGGTGACATATTCAGATAATTTTCACTCCCGCTAACATTCTTACAATCTTTCCATTACCTGTTTCATGCATCGCATCCATTTTCTCCGGACATTTTGCTCCTCAATACCTATAGTATTCCTCCGACCCTACAATCACCAAATCGCACCCTGGCCTTGTTTACGGCAATGTCTGCCATTGGTAGCCATTGCTTCAACTGTTCCACAGGGTCCAGGGCAGGACGGCGGCACTGGGTCTTGGATGAAAGAAGCAGGATATAAAGTTTTCACCATGTGTTGTTGATGTTGGAAAACTAAGCCGTAAACAGACCGAGTTTCGACCCCAAGAAAACTGCCGGACTCCCAGGCTCCTTTCAGATAATTTCCAGCTAAAGATTTAAGCTCTGTCGATTGATACACTTCGCGTTTTTAGGCTACTGACTGCTTGTTGAATGCTTGCTACTTCAAAGAAAAGATTGGGTGAATGAATGCACGTGCAGCACGTTGGGATGAGTGGGTTTGTTGATTGTGTGGGCGAGCTAAAAAAAAAGTAAATGTATATAGCTATAGATAATCTGTCTGCCACCCTGCCAAACTTACTGGTCGACTTCATGATTAGCTGGCTAACCGACTGACTGACTGACTGACTTGCCGACTGACTGTCTGACTGACTGACTGTCTGACTGACTGACTGACTGACTGACTGACTGTCTGACTGACTGACTGACTGACTGACTGACTGACTGACTGACTGACTGACTGACTGACTGACTGACTGACTGACTGACTGACTGACTGACTGACTGACTGATCGTCCGACTAAATGAATCAAACTGTCAATCAATCAACAAATCTATGAACTGGAAACATTGATGGAGCGACTTACAGCTGCGCAAGGCAGGCAGACAGACACACACACAGAAACACAGACAGATACACAGATAGATACACAGACAGACAGACACAAACAGACACACAGACACACAGACAGACAGACACAAACAGACACACAGACACACAGACAGACAGACACAAACAGACACACAGACACAAACAGACACAAACAGACACACAGACACACAGACACACAGACAGACAGACACAAACAGACACACAGACAGACAGACACAAACAGACACACAGACACACAGACAGACACACAGCCAGACAGAAACAGTGTCTCAGTTAGATAAACAGCGGGATGAATTTAACGGCGAGCACTTGCTGCCCTCTTGCTATTATAGCAACACTATTAGCGACCAAATCGGAGCCGTTAAACTTCCAACGACTTTTTGATTCCGCTATCCCGGGACTTCTTCGCTCTTGCGATCGACCAACCGTATTATTTTTTTTTATCCAAGCAGGTGCTTGACCTCAAACCTTCAGCACTGGCAAAGTATACACTCGCCCACGGGCAGAGTAAGAGTAGCGAATACTTTATCCACAGCTACCATCACTGGTACTCTAAAGTATGAACGTATGTCGATTATAAAATCACTGCTTTGGACGCACGTGCATATAGCTATAATATAAAAGGTCATCACAATAATTATTATTCTTGAGGCCCAGAGCTGCTGGTGTATGTATACATGCAAGGAAGGCTTTTAAAAGAAATTTGTAGAACTGCACAACCAAGAGGTCTTCCAGAAATTTTTCCCCAAAAGTGTCGCAAGTCGACTGCGAAAAAGTCTGATGACCTTTTTTATGATTCACTTCCTTCCTGCTTATTTTTCAATACACAGATCCTTCGTTTCATTTCGTTCTTCCGTGGTGTAGCCTTTATCGTCTGCGTAGTGATACCCTTTTCTAATGATCTTCACTGCACCGAACTGCTTTTACAACTGCACAAATTCATTTAGGCCTAAAGCTGCACATTTTGTGTAGAATTGCACATTGAAAAAGTCCTGCATGCAAGTGATACATTTTTGGCCACCTTTTATTTGTTATGATGTCCTCCTCTCGTGATATTCTTACTCATGCTCATTTTAATCTTCATCATACTCCTCGTGATACAGCTCCTCAACTTTCAGTTCCTCCTCTTCTTCCTTTTATTCTTCACTTCCTCCTCCTCCTCCTCCTTCTACTGCTTCTCTTCCTCCTCCTCCTCCTCCTCCTCCTTCTCCTACTCCTTCTCCTCCTCCTTCTCTTCGTGACCCTAAATTCCTAATCCGTATAG
>OX243826.1:7275897-7433397 GCA_945859605.1 Lumbricus rubellus | reverse complement strand
TTTGTAGACCTGTAGGAAAAATGTCAATGTTCGCAATTTATTTCCTGCATTGCATTTTCAGCTCTTGCTAAAAATTCACACACGAACATTGTGTTTTGCCCTCTGCAAGCATTTGTAATACAGGCGGCCGTGGGAACAAGCATGTTCACGGAACAAAGCATTCCCACATTTGACATCTAGAAATTGAAAACATAACTCTGAAGAGAAGTCATTAGTAGCATTCTGCAGATACACAATTTGTAACAAAAATACTGTGTTTAAAAGTAGATTATAGGCTATAGTTATTATAATGTCATTTAATTGCATATTATAGGCTAATAGAAAATACTATCATTGTATCATCAGATAGTAAAATAATATCACTATAGACGTTATAATTATATTAATTTAGTTAAAAATAATACTTTCAAAACAATAATTACTTCATTAATTTCTTCTGTGGGAAGCAAATTCTGGGTTAACATTCCCAAAGTGATGTCTAGATCAAACACTAGTAATCCTTAATCCTTCGACTCTCCTCCTCCTCGGCATCCTCCTCCTCCTCCTCATCATCATCATCCTCATCATCATTTTCTTCTTTTCCTCATACAAAAGTTTTTACTATTTCCAAAATGCCGATGTCTTTTCTGTGTTCTACTTTCCACGCACTCACTTCCGTTTGCCGCTTCCTGCTTCCTTCCTCCTCCCATTGATCCTTCTCCACCTCGCATTCCCTTTCCCCCCATTCTTTACTCTTCCTCGTCATCCATATCCCTTTAATCCATTCCTCCTGCTCCATCGACCCAGACCTTCTTCCTCCTACACAGATAATCATCGCACGTAAGGTCAAGAATCTGTCTTTCCCACGAAATCCTACACTCACTTTAATAACTACACATCACACACATAATATACATAATTATGCATCACATAGCTTGTTATGTAATGCATATGTATATCTATACTATCTATAGGGTCTGGCCATACATGTTTATTACGTACACAAGAATGGGAGGGAGTTTTAGACAAAATGCACGTGTAAATACAAAATAAAGGTCTAATTATAACGTCCACATTTAACTATTAATTAATTAATTAATTATTTAATTATTAACTATTAATTATTTAGCTCAATTTATATTATAACTCTATTAGGGCCTATTATCCTATAGTAACCGTCCGATGGTAGACCTACTTGATTACATCATAATAAATTCTGTTAAGATCAAAACAGTAAATCAAACTGCTAAAAAATATATAGCTAACAAATAATGACGTCTAACAAAATTAAATAGTAGCCTGTAGTATACTGAAAAAATGTTTTATAGGCTACATGACTTTAGCTAATTGACTTTTGAAAAGGGTAAGAAGCTTAAATTGTTTGTACGTAGGCCCTATGCATAGAGTTCCACAGAATGTTCGAGGAAGGGAGGGAGGGAACTGGGGAATCGAGAAAAAATATTTGTTGGTAGGCCTGTGTAGTATAGGCCTATGGATGAAAATTGTGTTCAAATTGTATGCTATGCTACAATTACCACATACTACATAATTTACATAATTATGCCGGAGTTTCTCCAATGACCTTAATCACGTTCTTTGGGTTTTGCTACCTCCCTTCTGTCGCAGCGGATATAACCTTAGAGTTAGACAACGTGAAATTCCTATTGCCGATTAAAGCTCACCATTAGATCTACTTCGTTTCGTAATTATCTTTATAAATAAAAATGAAACTTTCCAATAGTTTGTGTAAAGTGTTCTCGAAAAGTACCGCACAGATTGTTTTGAAAATTTAACAAAACCTTCCATTCCTATTGGGGAGTGCCCATTTTTCTTTTTATCCGAAAAAACGCAATATTTCCACAAAAAGTGAAGTTTGCATTCCGCTCGACCGCCATTTGGGGGAGGGGGAGAGTCTTTTCTGCCACAGCAACGCGTGGTCGGGTACAGCTAGTATTCTTTATACTTTTATAGGTACATCCCGGGTTGTAATCGAGGGCATACGCGGGTATAAGCTTACAGCGTGTAATCACCTCAAAAATATTTTTTGCGCAGAATACTGGAAAATCCGAAAATGACAGGCAGACAAGTCTAGGCAATTACAGCGTGTATAAGGCTACTCAGTGCTCACCTCTAATTTTGCAAGTACAACACTGGGCACAACTACTAACATATTTTTGCGCTGTGAATGTTTCCTTAGTGCCCTGGACAATAACATGGCTTGTCAAGTTGCGTCTGTGTCAGTTTAATTACTGCAAATAACCTGAGTGGACTGATTGATCGATTGAATGAATGATTGATTGGTTGATTGATTGGTTTTATTCCGTTTACTTTTTCGTTTAAACATCTATGGGGCATATAGGCTCATAGCATATTATACTGAAAGTCCGAGTCCACCTTAGCGAGGCCACAGCATCAGAGGTCAAGGTCACTTCGCTGAGGTCAAAACGTACACGCCTCATCGGCTCATCTCTCAACGTCCGGGGGGGGCACAGCACCAAGGTCCAACGTCCAAGGTTGAACGCATGGGCTTCAACGGCTGTTACATGTCATGTCCGCCGCACATGAGACCTATACCTAGACCGTACAGTCGTACACCCGTGAATTTTAGCCCAACGAAAGCAAAGGCATGCACACACACACACACACACACACACACACACACACACACGCACACACACACACACACACACACACACACACACACACACGCACACACACGCACACATATACACTGTGTCCGGAAAAAAAGGGACCCATTTTGTAAATATGAAAATAAATAGTAAACATTCATCGATTTTTACAATTTAAAAACCATTTTAATCCTGACATTTTTATCTAATATTGCTGAAAATATAAAACTTCTAGTCACAATGATGACGTCATAATGACGTCATTTGCACAAAAAGTCAAATTTAAGAGATAAATGCGCAAAATCATCAAAAATTTCAATATTTTTACGATGTAATTTATCAATAATAAATGTAAGTTTTATTTTATTTTTATATCTGATTTAAATTGTGGTCAAAGTGTACATCTTTGGCCTTATCGTAAGCTTCAAAACGGTCGCGCTAATAGCCAGCAGCAGCATAGACAACCAGCGTATCAAAACCCTCCCCAGCAGGCATTAACAATTCGCTCACGGAGATCTTCAATGTCTCTTATCCTTGTCTTGTAGCCTACACCTTCTCCTCCATCAGTCTCCAAATCTTATTATCAGCTGGATTTAGGCGGGCGGTCGTTTAGCGGCCAAAGATTAAGAGGAATGAAATCCGAGTCTCATTAGTCAACAGTTCAACATATTGACGAACTCAGTGAGCTGAAGCACCATTTTGTTGAAATGTGTAGGCTATTGTTCCGAATATTCCCGGATATCAGGAACGACTTCTTTTATAGAGCAGACAATCCCTTTAATGAGCTGCATTTATTTTCACTCCTGGTTCTATTAAATGGATTTCCCTTTTACCAAAAGTCAATATACCAACCAAAACCATGCATGAATGGCTGGTTAAATGCATTTTGATGTAACTGACGTCATTATGACGTCATTATTGTTACTGGAACTTTTATATTTTCACTAATGTTAGACAAATATGTCAGGATTAAAATGGTGTTTAAAATGTAAAAATCGATGAATATTTACTTTTTATTTTCATATTTACAAAATGGGTCCCTTTTTTTCCGGACACAGTGTATATATATATAATATATATATATATATATAAATATGTAATTATATATGCCTTTGCATAATATATATATATATAATGTATATTTATATATTATGATCAATCTGTAGCTCGGGGGTCTCTACATGTATATATCACACTGAGCAGTTGTTGGCAGTATACGGCCTTCAAGCGCAGACAGCATGAACCATGCTGTGCTTCCTAGAAAAAATGAGCCACTCACTCACTCACTCACTCACTCACTCACTCACTCACTCACTGAATAGCACACATCAAAACAACACACGACGATCATAATATTTAACACCGATTATCAGGAACAACGTGTATTAGACGAAGCAAAGTGCTGTACATCAAAGATGAATACGTCTGATTTGTCAAGTTTTCTTCGAGTGGGTTAATCGTTGAGAGGACGATGTATGGTTGATAGGTCGTTGGGTCGAAGGGTCGGTGGGTCGGTGGGTCGTGGATCCATGGGTCGGTGGGTCGGTTGGTAGGTGGGTAGGTGAGTAGGTCGGTGAGTGGGTCGGTGGGTCAGTGAGTGGGTCGGTCGTTGGGTCGATGGGTCGGTGGGTCGATGGGTCGATGGGTCGATGGGTCGATGGGTCGGTGGGTCGATGGGTCGGTGGGTCGGTGGGTCGGTCGGTGGGTTGGTGGGTCGGTGGGTCGATGGGTCGGTCGATGGGTCAGTTGTGGCTGTCGGCGTTCATGACATCTTTTCGTTGAATGAATGTTTGTTGATCTAATATATGCAATGATCCATCAAAAGTCGAATCAGACGCCATGCATTAGATCTATATATAGGCCTATACATGTACAATATACAGTCACCACTTCACACGTTCTTAATATTACTCCATCACACCATTACACGCCCCGATACACACTCAGACATTCGCATAAACATCATATTATATATATATATATATATAACATATAACATATAACAAATACAATGTCAAACACATATCTATATTATATTCATGTATAGGCTATATGCGTAGCACTAGCCTACTATTAGATGATAAATTATGTTTCTGATAATTTGGCGTGAAATATTATATGATCGCGTTTGGTTTAGATGCGCTGCAGGGAGTGCGTCTGAGTTGGTCTCTTGAATAGGCGCTATATGAATTCTTTGAATCAATGATGAATGAATGAATCAATATGCATATTATATATGTACAAAGGCAAACAAAAAGGGGGATAGAAGAAATACAGAGATACAAAAGGATGGAAGGATGCGAAATGGGGCTGAGTGTTGGAAAAACAGTACAAGATATGGAGCTATATAAAGCGACACACAGAAGACAGACGCACAGACAAATAGATACACAGAATACAGAGACAGATAACAAATATATACAGAGGGAGAGAGACAGACAGACATACAGAGGCAGAGGCAGAGGCAGAGGCAGAGGCAGAGGCAGAGGAAGAGGCAGAGGAAGAGGCAGAGGAAGAGGCAGAGGAAGAGACAGATACAGATTCAGATACAGAGGCAGAGGCAGAGGCAGAGGCAGAGGCAGAGGCAGAGGCAGAGACAGAGACAGAGGCAGAGACAGAGGCCGAGACAGAGACAGAGCCAGAGACGGGAAGGTTGAATGGGAAGTGCCTTATCGTGCAGTTGGACGAATTTACGGGGATTTATAGAGGCCATTCAATCCACCATATCAGTATAGCAACTGTATATATTGTCTATTCGAGACGGACATGATCCAGAGTAATGTATACGATTATATTGTGAGTAATTTTTGTGTAAGTTCAATTGGATATGATTCCTCCATCTTTCATTCTATCTCTCACTCTCTTTCTTTTTGCTTCTTTCTCTCTGTCTCTGTCTCTGTCTCTGTCTCTGTCTCTTTGTCTTTCTGTCTCTGTCTCTGTCTCTGTCTCTGTCTTTGTCTCTGTCTCTGTCTCTGTCTGTCTGTCTGTCTGTCTGTCTGTCTGTCTGTCTGTCTGTCTGTCTGTCTGTCTGTCTGTCTGTCTGTCGTCTCTGTCTCTGTCTCTGTCTGTCATCTCTCTGTCTCTGTCTCTGTCCCTGTCTCTGTCTCTGTCTCTCTCTCTCGCCATCTGTCTTTATCTCCATATCTCTTCCTCTATTTCCTTTCTCTGTCTGCAAGCGTCTTCAACACTGTTTCAAATTCTTGTTCAGTTACAGTTATTACGCATTGGTTTCGTGTTAGCCAAGTGAGCTGCAGAGGATAAAACACAGAGCTTTCTTATCTGCTGGAGAATTATTTAGGTGATGACTATTATGCGTGATTTAGGTGATGAGACTAAGTTGATGATGCTCTTTCGTTCAATCACACACACACACGAATTCCTTTTAATTGTTCACTGATCACCTGCTTACCCACTAACTCATTCACTCATTCATTCATTCGTTCATTCAATCATTCCTTCACTCGTTCATTCGTTCATTCAATCATTCATTCATTCAATCATTCATTCATTCATTCGTTGTTTCGGTCAGTCATTCGTTCATTCATTAATTAATTCATTCGTTCATTCATTCATTCATTCGTCCGTTCATTCATTCGTTGTTTCGTTCAGTCATTCGTTCATTCAATCATTAAATCATTCAATCATTCGTTCGTTCGTTCGTTCATTGGTTGTTTTTTCCTTCCCATCCATCATTTTTAGCCTACTTTTATTCTTTTAATAACTAGGCTCTAATTAACTCATTCTTGCGCTCACTCATTTTTCTCACCTACTCATTCATGTTTTCATTCTCTTACTCGTTCATTCATTTATTAACTCGTTCGTTCATTCATTCGCTCAGAAATCTATTTATTCATTCATTCTTTCGTTGGGTCTTTCATCAATTCATTCATTCATTCATTTATTCATTCTTTCTTTCCTTCATTCATTCATTCTTTCGTTGTGTCTTTCATCAATTTCTTCAGTCCTTCATTCATTCCTGCATTCATTCATTCATTCATTCACGCATTCATTCACGCATTCATTCACTCATTCATTCATTCATGCATGCATTCATTCATTCATTCATTCAATTTGACCGGAAACGGGGGTCAATGGCTCATTCGTTCATTCATTCATTTCAAAAATTTATATAGCGCCTCTTCGCAAAACCAACTCAGATTATCTCCCAACCGAGTCACAGTTATAAGTAGTCCAAGCCTACATGTAGGCTCTATTATCTTCTCATATATTTCAACCGAAGCCATAAATAGTTAAATACACATTCAGCAGCATTTTCGAATCTGTCGACTAGTAATCGAGTTGTAATCGAGTAGTAATCGAGTAGTAATCGAGTAGTAATCGAGTAGTAATCGAGTCAGGTCTGGAAAACGAATCGGTTGCCAACGTTATTCGTTATCATTAGGCAAAAAATTATTAGGCTTTAGACAAGTCACTTCAAGGCTGCGCTGTATCTATGCTACATGTACACCGGCTAAACAAATAACATCTGAAGTGATCGCGGATTGACTCAAATTGAACCTGCTATGTTCTTGAAAGACTAGAAACGGCGCTATATAAAGGTGATGCATTCATTTGAACTTGTTGCTCCTATCGTCATGTGCTTTAGTTAAAGGAATTGCAGCTTTCGATGATGGACACCTTTATTTAGACGAAGGCCTTCTAACGACTTACAGAAACGACACAAAAAGAGCATTCACAAGACGTGTTATCACAATTACATTGTATATATACCGTTATACGTCAACTATAGAGTCGACAGCAGCTTAGCATAGACGCACGCACATAGGGGCAAGAGGGGGCACTTCCGCACTTACCCCCTGGAAAATTGTTTTTCCTAATTTTTGACTACTACTTTTTGGTTTTCAGCAAATTTCTTCGTAATAAAGCGCAAATGTTACAAGCGATACACAAAGTAAAACTGAGAAATTTGCTTTTAGAAAACTCTGTGAAAAAATACTTGTGTTCTTAATAATGTGCTTTGAATTTCCATCTCATGTTAAAAAAATTAAACCGTAGCCATTGTTTTTGCCCCTTCCTGCAAAAATTTATGCGGGCGCACATGCAGTTTATTAGCTAACATAATTTATCATCAAACTTAAGCTTATTGTAGGCCTATATTCTTTTTGTTACATAGCTGGAAAATGGCATCGTATTATTGTATTCAGGGCTGTTTTAAGGAATTTTTAGAACTGCACAACTCCTTCTTTCCTTTCCCATCCTCTATGGTAAATTACTCCCAATCGGAGGAAAATGGCCTTTTTCAACTATACACCGTGACTCAAAAAAAGTAAGCCAAATTGTTTTGCATATATCTCTAATACCTGATGACATATGAAGCTACAATTTTCCAAATATTTAGAGAAGTGGACCAAGAATATGATTCCAAAATTTCATGAAATAAAGTTGAACGGATAAAAAGATATGAATATTTAAACTTCATATACCGAAATTGCAGTTTACAAGCAATTTTCTGTCAGATTCAATAAAAAGTAAGCCAAACAATTTTTTTTACATCTCTGATGTCTGATGAGTAATCATAAAAACCTTTTTCAGATATTTAGGGAATTGAACCAAGAATAGGATTCCAAAATTTCATGTCATAAATGTGAAGGGATAGAAGGATATGGATATTTCAACTTCATCACCCGAAATTTCAGTTTTCAGCAAGTCTGTTATTGTGTAGACTTCATTTCTCCCACATTATGGCCTCCGAACAGTACAGATTTGAATCCTGTCGACTATAAAATGTGGAGCGTGATGCAAGATCGAGCCTACCAGACAACAATCCATGATATAAACGATCTGAAGCAACGCTTGTTGGAAGTGCGGGATGGCCTGAACCAGAGGATAATCGATTCTAGGGGGTTTGACCACCGGACGATTGACCACCGGACGGTTGACCACCGGACGATTGACCACTGCGGACGTTTGACCATCGACCGATTGACCACCGGGCGATTGACCACCGGACGATTGACCATCGCTTGATTTTTATAAAACTTTACGACACAGACTCAACGTATCACATACTCTATTTAATATGCAGCCTAATCGAATAATAATACGAAGTGAAATGCGAAAATATATATTTGATGGACTGCACTGGACCTTGGTGAAGAACAAAAGGAGGTTTATTTGGAGTGCGTATACGCTGTATACACTGTATATAGGCTACTTAATAATTGTGATATGCTATTTCATGTAGCCTAGGCCTACATGTATGCAGATCTACATATAAGAATTAAAAGAAGCCGACGATGTTTATCTATAGCGGTAAATACTACATTTTCTTTCATCATTAGTTAATAAATTTAAGTCACCACTAGACCGGTGATCAATCGTCCGGTGGTCAATCATCCGGTGGTCAATCGTCCGGTGGTCAAACGTCCGCAGTGGTCAATCGTCCGGTGGTCAACCGTCCAGTGGTCAACCGTCCGGTGGTCAATCGTCCGCGCACCGGATAATCGACGTTGCTGTTGCCATTGCGATTCTAGGGGGTTTGACCACCGGACGGTTGACCACCGGACGGTTGACCACCGGACGATTGACCACTGCGGACGTTTGACCATCGACCGATTGACCACCGGACGATTGACCATCGCTTAATTTTTATAAAACTTTACGACACAGACTCAATGTATCACATACTCTATTTAATTTGTAGCCTAATCGAATAATAATACAAAGTGAAATGCGAAAATATAGGCCTACTCAAGCGAATGTAAAGCGTTAATAAAAATGTGTTAAACCGAGGTTTATTTGGAATGCGTACTTAATAACTGCGATGTGCTATTTCATGTATAGGCTGTGCACATAATAAGAATTAAAAGAAGCCGACGATGTTTATTTTTAGCCTACTGGCGGTAAATACGAAATTTCGCTTTCAAGCTTAGCTAAAAGCTAAGATAAAAGCTATAACGGTTTGCTTTGAAATTTTGTTAATAAATTTAAGTCACCACTAGACCGGTGGTCAATCGTCCGGTGGTCAATCGGTCGATGGTCAAACGTCCGCAATGGTCAATCGTCCGGTGGTCAACCGTCCGGTGGTCAACCGTCCGGTGGTCAATCGTCCGCGCACCGCCATTGCAATGGCGCCAGCGCCCTCAGGCTTGCGTGCAAGCAGGAGGGGGACATTTTGAGCATCTTATTTAATTAAATTATCAAACCATACTGTTGGGGTCATATTGGTAGTTCAATTCTCTACATATCTGGAAAATTTTAGAATGATTAATCATCAGGCATTGGAGATAATAGGGAAACAGTTTATCGAATCTGACAGAAAATTGCTTGTAAACTGCAATTTCGGTATATGAAGTTTAAATATTCATATCTTTTTATCCGTTCAACTTTATTTCATGAAATTTTTGAATCATATTCTTGGTCCACTTCTATAAATATTTGGAAAACTTTAGCTTGATATGTCAGCAGGTGTTAGAGATACGTGCAAAACAATTTGGCTTACTTTTTTTGAGTCACGGTGTAGTTTTAACTGCACAGAAGTGCTTCTACAACTGCACAAATCCATTTAGAACTGCACATTTTGTATACAACTGTACGTTAAAAAGCCCTGATTGTATTTCATAAAAAAATGACGGAGAAGGGGCGAATTGCGAAATAGTTAGACGATGGGTCTAAATGGACGACGTCCATGCAGTGCATGTGAATCACTTCGGGAATTGATGTACCGTACTATGACGTTGGTATACCGTCACCGAACCCCGTGAGAGACTCGGAATCCAAATAGATGTATAGTTGTATACAACCGTTCTGTTGCCAATTGGATCTCAGAAAACGTTTAACAACACCAGCTGCATTCAAGGATGCCACTCTGAATTTTGAAAAAGGTCAGATCGGGCCAAAAAAGGCTAGAAAAAGCTAGATCGAGAATTTTGGAGAAAATACATGGATTTTTCGATTTTTCGCGCTTGAAATTCAAATTTCTAATGAACTTTTTAGTCATCCGTCCAAAATTTGGTCCCTTTCCCCGAGAAAAATTTCTTATGACCTTTTTTAGTCTTTCGCTCCAAAACAAATCTATAACTGTTGAGGTCCGTATTCCCAAGATTTTCGACTTTTTTCACGTCTTTTGCGCATTTTCACCTAGCAACGGCAATTTTTATGCGTAAAAAGTGCGGGAAAAAACGCCGTGAGAAAAAAGGCTAGATCCTGACCAAAAACCCAGAAACCTAGATAAGGCCAAAAACCTAGATCTAGGTGGAAAAAGCTATGAGTGGCAACCCTGGCTGCATTGGAAGAAGAAGGAGACGACATTCTCGTTGCTTCCTTTCGTGTCTAGTCTCCCTCTCTCTCTTCCGGGTGTGCAGTGTGCACCTGCTGCCTCCCATGGTGACTCAAGCTACAATTCCCCTCCCTTGCAGCACAACGATTCCCAGATGAATCTCACCTTCAATTGATGAGGTCACTTGAGGTCACTTCTTCTTGGAATCTTGTTCGGCTGCATGCAACGAAGCGCAAATATGCAGACAAATAACTAATTTATTCTTTTTAACCCTTTAATGCCGGAGGGTATAGGATTTCCCAAACCATTTACTACCATCTCGGCATTAAAGGGTTAATGGTATCTATTATCATTTTTCCTTTTTTTTACCCGAGGTACCGTACCTCGGACGTTTAAAAATGTGCTTGGAGCTGTAGTTATTATTATTATTATTATTATTATTATTATTATTATTATTATTATTATTTTTTATTTTTATTTTTTTATTATTATTTTTTTTATATTATTATTATAACTTCAACATTTATTGAAAAACCACTCAAGCCGAAAACAAAACAAAAAACAGAAATGTGTTCAAGCATAGAGTGCATTGTTACTATTATTGTGCATTATTATTATTATTATTATTATTATTATTATTATTATTATTATTATTATCATTATTATTATTATTATTGACATGGGCAAAAATTATTATTATTATTATTATTATTATCATTATTATTATTATTATTATTATTATTATATACTATTATTATTATAACATTTCCGAAGTAGTTCAATTCACAAAGGCAAATAAGGCAACGTGTAGTGTATAAAAAGATTATGGAATCAGTAGTCAATCAGATAGCTGTGGCTATTATTATTTTTTTTATTTTTTTTAATTTTTATTTTTATTACTACTACTACTATTATTATTGTTGCTAGTCTGAATTAGTTTGAACTATATATAGCACTAAATAGCTTTGCAATTACAATTCTAATAATAAGAGAGCTATATTTTTGGTATTACGCTTAGATTTTTATTGTATTTAAGCATTTCACAAAGCGCCTCTATTATGACGCACCCTTCAAAAGCGCACTCATTGGCATGGGCAAAAATTGTTGACCAAAAAGAAGGAGACAGTGCATGCCAAAGAGAAGTCAAAGCAAAGAATCTAGATTTATAGACTGAGCCATGTCAGTTAATCTAGAGTGAGGAACCAAGAAGTTAAGTCTATTGGACGGTGGGATGATCATGAAGCTGGATGAGGCTGAAGTAATAAAAGTTATGACTGTTATGACGTTGATTAGTGCGTCGATAAGATATTTCGGGCCAGGACCCCGCTGTGCCTCGAAGCTTAGATACGAACTCACCACAACTCCACCTCTCGCTATCTCTCCACAGGTCTTTCACTCAAAACTGAAAACATTGCTCTTCCGCAAATCCTATCCTGATTCTTCCTCTTCTCCTCACATCTCTCGTTATTTAAACTCTAAACATCACCCACCTATACCTGTCAAAATATCTGATGAACCTTTACTTGAAACCAAATCGGGCGGCCACGTCCCATGCAATTTTTAAATGGGAGGGCCATGGCCGGTTTGGCCCCCCCCTGGATCCGCCTCTGATTGTAAATGCATAGCACTGGACGAAAGCCCCATGTAGGCCTATACATAGTGTGCGATCCGTCATTCTTATGTTGGAGTCTGCAGTGGAGTATTATATACAGACGACTGATTTTTCATGTTTACATCTGGCCCAACCCATTCCGTCCGTCCGTCCGTCCGTCTGTCTGTCTGTCTATATTATATAATACAAAATGTAGCACAATAGAACACAACGGAATAAAATAAAATGGAATACAATAGAACTCAATGAAATGGAATCAAATGGTATACACTGAAACACAATGGCATTAAGTGGAACACAATGGATTGGAATTAAATGGAGTACAATAGAATATTCTATGACAGGTTTTGCCAAAACCGCCGAAGAAGAAGAAGATGAAGAGAAAGAAGAAGAATTAGCAGAAGAATTAGAAGAAGAATTAGAAGAAGAATTAGAAGAAGGTCATCGTTGGTATACCATAGAACAGCAGAACCTTCAAATGCTGCAGAAGCAGAAGCGCTCTGCCGACAAGTCGCATTCCGACAATGGTTGTAACGGCAATTGCTTATCGGACTCTGCAAGCGAACAATTCTAAAAGCACAGAGGATGGAGGAGAAAGAGAGGGATTGCGGGCAGCTGCTGCAGAGCTACTGCCACGCCTGGCTGTATAATACGCGCATACATATCCTCTGGCAGCAGCCTGTATGACTCTATATGCACGCTTTCCACATGCAGTAGCGCTTCGTAACCTCACTGCTGCTGCTATCTGTGAAACTGCAGAGACGGTATTATCACCTGCGCCGACTCAGTTAGCCGCCATGAACTGAGGCCGACTCTGCTCGCTTGCGAGTTTGCGAGTTTGCTCTGCATCTGGGCGTCTGCTGTCTACGGCGGAGAGAAATCGTAGGTTACTATTCTATCTACGAGTGGAAGCGCGCGTCTGCGAAGTCATTTCCAGGAGATTTCCAGTCAGAGAAGTATGAGTAGGAGTAGGAAGAGGTGGATGAAGAAGTAAGGCAAAAGAGGAGACCGAGGAAGGTGAGGAGGAGGAGGAGGAGGAGGAGGAGGAAGTGGAGGAGGAAGAGGAGGAAGAGGAGGTTGAGATGGAGGGTGCGAGAAGGAAGGTGATGAGGAAGAAGTAAGGCAAAAGAGGAGGAGGAGGAATAAAAGGAAAATTGGAGAAGAATGAGCATGGGCGGAGTTTGGTTTCCGTTCTTGGAGGGGCTAATGCCTTCTTAGGGGGGCTAAGCCCAGAAAAAGATATCATTTACATGGTAAAAAAGCTGAATCTGGGTCTTCTTGGGGGGCGGGCTTAGCTCCCCCTAACCCCTGATAAACTCCGCCCATGAGAATGAGGAGAAAGAGGAGGAGGAAGATAAAGAGAAAACTGAAGAAAAAATTATGATGATGATTATAAAATAATAATAATAACAAAAATAATATTGTTTTTATACCGTAGTTAGAAATAAGTCCCTGAGGGATCCTAAATACCTCGGGGCCAAATAAATTATAATAGTAATACTTATAATTTAAAAAAAGAAGTAGAAGAAGAAAGGAAAAGAAGGAAAAGAGGAAGAAGGAGCTGATGGAAATAAAAGAAGCAGACTAAGAGAATGGAAACGATGAAGGAAGATGAAATTGAAAATCTCGGCTGCAGTCATCCAATCCATTCAGTCCTCTCCTCTTTCCTCCTTCTCCTTCTTCTCTCCCTGCCCACCCTTGTCTCCTCCATCCCTTCCAGCCATCCCTTTCCTCCTCGTATTTCTCCTCTCTCTCAATGCTCCTCTTCGTCATCATCTTCTTCTTCCTCCTCCTTCAGTGCAGCCATCCTTTCCGCCTCCCACCATTTCCTGTTTCACCTCCACCTCTCTCCCATCTGCTTCCTTCTCCTCCTCTTCCTCCTCTTCCACCGCCCCCAACGGTCTGCTGCTGCTGCTTCAGGTACGGTTTAGTCATCACCTGAGGATATAAAACTCGTCCGATCGTGAGGAGTATGGCTCAGTAGTTACAACAACTTCACGTCGAGATTCGCTGCTCTCTCTGTGTAACGTCGGCCAGCCTGTTTAATATACTCTCTTCTGCACGCGCGGGCGCGGGCGCGGACGGGCCCCGCTAAGAGATTTCCGGGGCGAGTGGTGTACAGGTGCTCGCTTCATACGCGCCGCGGTTGATACCTATCGGGCAGTTCGATGTGTTTAATGACGTCGACCGTAAGACAGCTTCGGGCAGCAATATCCCATTCAGCTCACGGTCTCTTAGTCGTTCGCCAATGGACGATTGGGTCTGGTGGATCCGGCGGTTCCTTTAGCCGTTGTTAAATACGCGAGGAGTCCTTATAACAGAAAGCAGACAACTTGGATCGACGGTGCGGCGTTGAGGGCCGATTGGAGAAGAGCCAAACCGAGCGCCGACGCCGCTGCCGCAATTGCAGAGAGTTCTGAAGGCGAGATAACGGAGGAGCGAAGACGGACTGAGAGTATTTCGCATTTATTGTTCTTCTTCTTCTAAGTCGACATTCTTCTTTCACTCAAGGACGAAGGAGGAGGCGAACGCGTGTGTGTGTACCTCCTAGAAGCGAGGAGGGGCTGGGTTGCAGAGAAGACCGGCTGCGCACGCACTTGGTTCTCTGGTGATTGTAGTGGTGGTGGTTGTGGTTGTGATGGTGGTGGTATAGGAGCGAAGAGTCTGTGTAGATGGTAAGCGGTGGTTTCGCTCCAAGTTGTGCGAGTTCCGTCTATTATTATGTTGGACGGAGATTCGAATCGTTGTTTGCGATTTATCGAGACAAGTTTTTAAACGCTCAATGTGTAAGATTATCCTAATGACGACGACGTTTGAAATGAATTCGAATATTTATATTTCAAAGACAGCTTTCGTAGAAACTGCTTTATGGACGTCATAGAACTAGCACTAGCAGTTAACACGGCGCAGGTTGCTTTATCTAAATCTGTGTGTACTTGCAGCTAAAGTGCGAGATTAGAAATCACGACACTCGCCGCAGAAGCTGTGTGGTCTACTCGGACAAACTTCTTCTCAAATCTACGGATATCTGACTGTCATTTTCAGAGCGAGAAAGCGCACGGGAAAGGTTTGGCAGCGCTTAGAAAACGCGGCCGATTTTCGCATTTATTTCATATTAATTTTACCAAGCAGCCATAGTCCGTCGTCATGATCCCTGGTCTGTTCTCCGCCGTCGCCGGTGTGGCCAAGATCAACACCCGCAACGATGACGACCTTATCGATCGGATGCACCATCGCTACACCGTCTCCTTCCTGGTCATCTTCGCCGTTCTTGTCAGCACGACGCAGTACGTGGGCAACCCCATCCACTGCTGGTGCCCAGCGACGTTCACCAGCAACCACCAGGAGTACACGAACAAGCTGTGCTGGGTGTCGTACACCTACTACCTTCCCGAATCCACCATTCCAGGAACGGGGGGAGCGATAAAGCAGCACATCAGCTACTACCAGTGGGTTCCCGTCTTCCTACTGATCCAGGCCTTCCTCTTCTATCTACCGTCCCTTGTCTGGAGGATCTTCAGTGAGCGATCCGGTATCAACATCAATAACCTGGTGGAGGCGGCGGACACGATCCAGAATGCTCTCTACCCGGAGCGCAGGGACAAAACCATCAAGTACATGATCCGGCATCTCGACCACTACCTGGAGTACCAGAGGGAGTACCGCGGAGGGTGCTGCGTCGCGATGAAACACTGCCTCGCCAAACATCTCTGTCTCGTCTGCGGGAACCGGTACGGCAACTACCTGGTACTGCTGTACCTCGGTACGAAGCTGCTGTACCTCGGGAACGCCATCTTCCAGCTGTTCATGCTGAACGGGTTTCTCGGGAACCAGTACCACCTGTACGGCATCCAGATCATCTACGACCTTCTGACGGGGACGACGTGGAGCATATCGTCGAGACGCTTTCCGAAGATCACGCTCTGCGACTTCGAGATCTACCAGATGGGCAACATCCATCGACACACCGTCCAGTGCGTCCTCCCCATCAACCTCTTCAACGAGAAGATCTTCATCTTCCTCTGGTTCTGGTTCGTCTTCGTCGCCATAGCAACGTGCCTCAGCCTCACGCGCTGGGTCTGGGCGGTCGGCTTCCGGTTCACGCGAACGTGGTACGTGCGCAAGCATCTCAAGGTCATGGACAAGTTCAACCGCGACAACGACCGCGACAACAAGATGGCCGTCAAGTTCGCCGAGAGCTACTTGCGTCAGGACGGCATCTTCGTCCTTAAGCTGGTCGCCAAGAATTCCACGGACCTGGTTGTCGCCGACATCGTTGCCTCTCTCTGGGACAACTACCGCAACAAGCCCCCGGTCAGGTCGGGCGACACAGGGTACGACGTTCAAGAGGAAGAGGTATTCGACCCATCCTGATCCAGGCGCCACCCTAGGACTCTTTTGTCTGGGACTACTTTCCCGTCCGCCCGTGCGCTGGAAAATCGTCGAGGTTCGTGATATGGCGGTGAACTGTTTTTGTGGCGGATAAAAAGAGGAGAGAAGGTGTAAGGGAGATTTTCAGCGGTCGCAACGTGGTATTGGTTTAGGACGGAATTTACGAGGTGGACGGTAGACATAGTTGAATAACGGTTGAGTGTCAAATTTCACACGATTGTGCTTCACGATGTTGGAAAGTTTCGTTAATGGTTGGTTGTGCGGACATGATTCTGTTCAAGTGCTTTAGAATGCGACATCAGAGTATACGCAGGCGGGGATTGAGACTGTTGGAGGGACACATAGAAGCTTCCTGACAATTATATACGAGGACACAGAGGACGAGCTTGATTCAACGTTCCATCTATCGCAAGTCCAGATGCTTTATTTTTTATCGAGATTCTTTTTTTGTCTGAAACTCACGTCGCTTCAATTTTGCTCTGTATACTGACCATATGCGTAAAGCAAGTCTGCGCTACGTCAAGCAAGTTGACGTTATGTACAGCAGTTGACGTTATGTAAAGCAAGTTGTCGTTACGTAAAGCAAGTTAAAGTTACGTAAAGCAAGTTAACGTCACGTAAAGCAAGTTGACGTTACGTAATGCAAGCTGATGTTACGCAGTGCAAGCTGACGTTACGTAGTGTAAATCTAGGTTGACGCTACGTAATGTTAGTTGACTTTTCGCAATATTAGTTTTTGCTACGTAATGTGAGTTTACGTTACGTAATGCACGTTGACATTACGTAATGTTAATTCACTTTACGTAATGAAAGTTTATGTTGCGTAATTTGAGTTGACGTTACGCAATGTTGCCACTGGATATTCAAATATTTCTAGATTATCGACTATGTGCCTTATTAACCGCTCATGATCTCTGTGCCTTACTTGACAAAAGTGCCTCAGTTGGTAAATGTTCAGAAACTGTGTGTTAGCAACTAGCCCTACAAACTTAAACTTAAACTCTGCTTATATTTCAACATTTTACTGCGCCAACTGTAGCTCAGCATTTGCACCGTGCCTACATTGAAATATTTGTTCTACTGTATGCCTACATTTAAATTTTAAGTATAACATAACGAAATTAACGATTGTATTGCAGGGCCTATGAAGTGTGCCTACATTTAAATATAATGTACTGTGCCTACATTAATTTTTAGCATAATTATGTTCTGTGCCTTCATTTCAACACACGTAGGCTACACAGAGTGCCCACATTTCGATATAAATTATATGTATGATGAAATGATGATGTAGCACTTCGTTTAATCTTGAACAACGGGCTTTTGCCCTATGCCTAATTATTTGAGCGTAATGTGCCTACTTTTCGGCTTTTTATTTTGCACCTGCAATTAAGTACCTGTGCTGTGTCTACATTTCAGCAGTGTGCATTTAGGCCTACTCATTGAAATATTTAAACTGCATGAAGCTCACCAGCAATTGCAAGTGAGGGACTTGCTCAAGCTCCCACGCGGCGGCTTGAGGTTGCTCCATGGCACCGAACCCAACACTACTCCACCGCGCCTATGAAACCTATTTACATAATAGCACCTGCTATTATGTCTAGGCCTACATCTTAACACGCATTCTGCCTAAAAGCTGGCATACCGTATCTGGCGTATTGTAAGCTTAATTTGGTTAGGTGTAAGGCATAGGGACTACTCTGCGGAGAAATGGGACCATTAATATAAATAGCAATTTATAATGCATAACGACCAATAAATTAATTATTAATTTTTCTCGCGTGATAGGCATAGGCCTAATAATTATGTCGATCAGCAGCCTTTATTATAGGTCAATCGGACTGGGACCACTTCTGTGAGCCTCTTTATGTAGGGACTATAGCTTCGACCAATAATCAATTTCGACCAGTCATAAATTTCGATCAATTAGCATTGATCATTCTGGAGACTGGCTTTTTTGGTGGTTTGCTAAGCTTTTTGCTTAATAATTTCTTTGACGTTTAGCCTATCGAGTCAGCGGCACAAAAACTATTTAACTGTTAAGTCTTATTTCAATTATTTGTAGGCCTAAATTCTAAATGATCGTTGAGTTTTATTGTTAATTGATGATCGTTCTGATGATTAACTGTATTGTTAGGTTATTTAATGAACTACTTGTTCAGTAATTTATGTTTTCAATTGTTTTGTTAATTTATGTTTAAGTTAATCAATTAATAGGCTTATTTAATTAATTACTGTTGATTTTATTAGGCTCTTTGTCGGTTGCATTGTTGTTTGATGTATAGTGTGTGTGTTTATAATAACAGCCTACTTGGTAAAACTCTTCCTAATTTATTACTTGGTTGTATAGATTTTAGAACCGCCCACATCACGCATGTCTTTCCCCCCAACCCTAAGATCACACCGGCCGCCGTGAGAGGTCGCTGACCTGCGCTGAATAAATCCCTCAAACCCATAGAGTATATATTTACGCGCGTAGACGGCGTTGTTTGTAAATACTGTTTCTATGCGCTGCGCTTATAGATAAAACTGCTCTCGTCCTAACAAATGACGGCAATCAAGCCTCGTTTCGTTCATTATAAGCGAGTATAATTATTTATAACCGAAGTCAGTTTCTCGGCTGAATTATTGTGCCGGAAAAATTCGTAACTGGCTGAATTTGAGGAAAGTTTGAACGCCCATTCCTGTGAAGGTTAAACAGCTCCGGCGTGCTGCTTTGCTGAAAACAAAGAGCTTCAATGACGTTTCAGAGTGTTCTATAAAGAAGCGTTTTATGGGTTTTGTGTAAATAGACGGTTTTGCAACGGGTTCGGCTGCCGTACACCGAAGTGCATCTGTTTACACAGATATGTATGCTGGAGAATGCATCTCCAGCGGGCAGCTATCTTAAGCGAAGCGTTTTCGTCATCGAAATGGAATGCCCTTTATCCTCCTAGCTCCCAACAATATTCTGCCCGCGTGCGTCTGGGCTTTTTAAAAAGGAGATGACGTCCCCAGAGAAAGATCCGCATTCAAAAGGTCCATAATTATAGCCTTCCAGCTTCATGCCCTTGGCCTTGGTGGTTACTGGTGGCCAACAACAGAACCTCTGCTGTAGACCCAGCCATCAGTTCTCGTCTATGATCATTATCATGCGATCTATCAAGATGTGAAGTGATGGAAAAATATCGAACAGACTTTTCATTTCATCCGATCCAGAGTACCATGCTCCATAAAGATGTATACTGTTTGAGCTGTGAAGGGTTAAAATCGTGATGTATAGGCTTCAGCTTATTTGATGACTGGTGCACGTTTAGATAAGCAGCGGCAGGGCAAAGCCTTTGAAAAAAGACCGAATCGAATGCCAATAATGTCTCTCTTTATTTGTAGAGGTGAAATATAACTTCAAGTTCAACCAGGTTGAACACCATTAGCCTATACTACAGGTTGAAGACCACCGTGAAACCAAAATCTCCATCAGTATACGCTATAACATTTTTGTACTTGACGTTTTTGTTCTTGTATTTTCTACCTTTTTGGATAATAAACGTATCTGTTTGTCTGGCCTCGCTGTCGTTATTATTATACTCAGGTTTCCTTTCATCATAGACCACCCCTTCATTTAGCTACATGACATTGTAGACCTTATAGGTCTACCTCACATGGAATAGGCACAATCTTCACCTTTCAATATCGATAAATATAAATTATATGGAGGCTTACAATATAATAATTATACAACTTCGCTGCGTCCTCTTAGGTCCTCTGATCGGCTTAACCTAGTTGTTCCCCGCGTTAGGACCGCCATGGCTCAATCTAGATCATTTGCTTGCATTGGTCCCTCCCTATGGAATGGACTTCCTCCATCAGTTCGCACTATAGCATCCTCTCTGGTAGTCTTTCTCTCGTCTCAAAACCTGCCTTTTCTCTCCGGGTTGCACGCACTGTGAGCGCTTCTGAAAGGTTAAATTCCTGCTGCAAGAAGTGCTTTATAAGTTGCCAGATACAATACAATACAATGATACTTGCTATGACTATACTGAAACAATCATTTCCATCATCATGATCAATGATCATCTGCTTTGGAACCTTTAATCTCCAGCCAGTTCCAAATTGCGACCGTTTAGAATGTTCCCTCATTCTTATTTTACCACAAGCGGACTTACGAGCATCCTAACTTATTTTTCCAAAAGGTCCACACACGATCATCATGGTCTTCAAGCTTAGTGCAGACAATATAATAGCCGACACTATGTCCAACTATTCAGTGTTCGTAAACTTTCTCCATAGCCAAAGTAAAATATTTGAAAAATCGTCTTGGCTGTTACTAAAGCAGACACTGCGAAATTATAAAAGAAGAATTTGCTCAAGGTCTCTATACACAGCGGGGCCTACAGCCAGGGCTTTTTTAGCAAGCAGTTTTGCACAAAAAGTAAAATTCTACATGAATTTGTGCAGCCTTAAAAGCTATCTATGCAGTCAAAAATAGACAGTCAAAATTGTTCATTGTCATCCGACTCGGAACTATTTATACCATGAAGGATGGAAAAGGAGAAAGACGTATAGTGCAATTCTAAGAAATTCCTCAAAAGAAACATTACCTACAACCGTCTACGACTCTACAACCTTTGATGCGAGAGATGGGCCCGTTTGATGGGCTGGGAACGGAGGGTAGGTTGTTTCTCTTGGGAGGTAGGGTGGGAGAGGCGAAAGAGGGAAGAAAGCGACGGAGAGGAAGAAAGTAAAGGTTGTGTTGATGTATATTATTGTTTTTCGTTTATGTATTCTCGTGCAACCAGGTTCGGCGGAAAGCACCTGTATGCGATTACGATTCACGAAGAATGAATTGACGAATTGATGGATGAATGGATATGCGTGTCATACGATGCCTACGTCTATTCCATTCATGTATGCATGCATGCATGGGTGGGCGTGTATGCACGTATGACATTGTATGTAAACAGGTATGTATGTATGTATGTATGTATGTATGTATGTATGTATATATATATGTATGTATGAATGAATGTATGTATGTATGTATATATGTATGTATGTATGTTTGTATGTATGTATGTATGCGTGTGTGTGTATGTATGTATGTATGTATGTATGTAATATGTATGTATGTATGTATGTATGCATGCATGTATGTATGTATGAATGAATGTATGAATGAATGAATGTATGTATGTATGTATGTATGTACGTATGTATGTACGTATGTATGTATGTATGTATGTATATATGTATGTATGTATGTATGTATGTATTATGTATGCACTATGCATATATGTATGCATGTATGTATTTGTCTATATGCATATATTTATGCATGCATGTATGTATGTGTCTATATACATGCATTCATAATAATACGTGTGTGAATTTTTTATGTATAGCCTAAGCTTATATATTATTATAAACGGATGTATCATGTATGAATGAATTTGCGGTGATGAGACTGTGTAATTGATGGATGGGTGAAAAAAACTAAACAAATCAACGAATAACGGATAAATAACTGAACGAATGAATGAATGAATTGCTGAGCGTATTAAAAAAAGCGGGAATGCAATTTAACATTAATGCAAAAATTCACAGGAGATTAAAATCGATGGTTGTAGTGGAACCGCTCTGAGAGATTTCGAACACAGCTCTTAGTAACACAAACCATGCAGTTGGTGATGGCCAGACAGAGACAGAGAGACGAGCAGACAGGCAGAGAAACTACCACGCATACTGACAGAGACACACACAGACAGACAGAGAGACGGAGACAGAGACAGAGACGGAGAGAGAGACAGAGAGAGACAGAGATAAAGACCTATAAACAGAGAGAGAGACAGACAGACAGACAGAGACAGAGACAGAGACAGAGACAGACGGAGAGACAGAGAGTTAGAGACCTATAAACAGACAGACAGAGACACTACCACACATACTGACTGCCAGAGATAGATACACAGGCAGACGTTTACTGTAACAGGCGATAGCAGATGGATAGACATAGAGAGGCATGCGTGCAGATAGCTGTAGAAAGCAGGGAGAGGCGGGAAGAGAGAACAGACCAGTGGAAGATCCTTACAGAAAAGAATTGTTTACAGGTGTCGGCCCTATAATATACATGTGTACACACACGCGCACACACGCAAACACACACACACACACACACACGCAAGCACACACACACACACACACACACATCAGAAGTCGAACAGAATTGCCTTAGGAGCAGCCACTGAGCCACGGATATGAACAGTATGAAGTGTTTACGACTCCATTTATCTTTATCTCGGCATAATTATAAGGACAGGTGATCATGCCTCTTCCTCGTGCACAGTCTTAACTTCCCTCCGTTGTGTATGGTCCATGCGCTCATTTTTAATTAGTCCGCCTACCGCCATGGGGCGTTGGTAGAACCAAAATCCATAAAGAAATTTCAGCCCTCGTGTGGAATTGAATCCCCAGCCTTTGAGGTCGACAGTCCAGCCCGCTAACCACTAGAAAAGCTCTCGTGAATAAGCTGGTGCCCTGCATGCGCTTGGCTTTCGAGTGGCGCTTTAGAAATACGGCGATTTTATACGATTACGAATATCATGTCTTTCCTTTCCTATTTTGTATGCACCATTAGAAGACCATATATATATATATATATATATATATATATAATCACAGAATTACATTTATTGGAAAGACAATGTAAATTGTGCGCGCTGTACTTTAGCGACCATAATTTTATGTAAATGTAATGTAACTTGCAAATGTTTTGTAGCGACTGTACGTCCTCAACCATATGTTCATCTTCATTATTAATTGGCCGGTTAAGATCATTCACCACCGTTGCAGGTGTTGTTAGTTTCATTAGGTGTGAACATAATTGCTAGCATCGAAATGGGTCTTACGACATTTTGTAGGGTGTGTGAACTGTTATATCAGACCAAGAATCAGCTTTAGATCATATCTGAAATCATCACTATGCATAGCAACAGACTGACGCACAGAGGTGCAAGGGACGTACGCGCAACCGACGGTGTAGCAAACCGGGCCAGGTACACCGTACCTAATTGTTTAATTGCTTTCACACTAAAACTTACGGGCTACGATCTTCATTCGCAGAAGAAACAGACTTGTTTTCTTCGTGTTGAGGAAAGTAGCCGTGCCAGCTTTGACACACCCAGGTAGGCTGTAACTCTGTATGTAAGCTTATGATGACTAGGCCCAAGCCTTCGTGCAGATGATGCATGATTGAAAGCTATAGGCCCGGGCCTATTCCCACATAACTTTAGTAGGTCTCTGTGCATGTTCCTGAATTCTACAGAATGTCTTTGTTGTTCTGACGCGTCTGTAATTTAAACACAGAAGAATTTTTGGGGAGGGAGGGAGGGGTAATTCAAGGGGTTCAGAAACTTCAGAATATCTAGGTATGCGCCAAAAAGTGGTTCAGAATACGCTGTTTTTACACCACTACAAAGGGCCAACGTCACTGAATGCGGGTCGGAAGAATGTGAGAGACCACACCAGCGGCTGTGATATAGCCTATTATTATGTTGGCTTGATTTGCAGGTGTGAACATTCAAAAATGTAGAAGTACTATTGAAATAACTTCACCGTTACGTACATGTTTATCAGATGATAAAAATGTCGGTTTTTGTGAGGTGTCTTGTATTTAGTCTGAGGGGGAAATGATCATGGGAATAATCTTAGATGAACATACCATCTTCGGGGAATTGATGGTAATGCAGCGCCGTAGCGGTACCACAAAGTATATAACCTAGGCTACAGCTGCATTGTATTATAATAGCTGTATTGCATGAAATGCACTTGTATTGTATTGCATATTTTCTTCTAACACCTCATCGTCTTCTTGTACTTTTAGTTCTTCTTTCTCATATTCATCGTCTTCCTCTTTCGTCCCCTTCTTCCTTCTCCCATTCTTCTAGTTATTCTACTTCTGTCTGTCTGTGTGTCTGTCTGCTTTTCGGTCTCTCTCTCTCTCTCTCTCTCCCTCTCTCTCTGTGTCTCTCTGTCTGTTTCTGTCTCTCTCGTGTCTTCTTCTTTATCTCCTGTCATCCCTTTATTCAACTTCTTCTGCCTCTCCTCCTATAGTTCTCTCCTCTTTCTTTTCTTCCTCTTCCTCCACTTCTATCCCTCTCTCTCCCCCTGATTCTCCCTCTTCTTCATAGCTCTCGTCTTCCCAGGCCATGGCCCTTCTTCCCACCTGCTTCATTCTCAGATCCCCGCATTCCAGAACCATCGCATTCTACCGGATTCCAGCAGCAGTATTATAGTGCCTGGAAAAACGGCAAACGGCAAAGGCGATTCAACAACCTTTGGCGCGGTGCCACTTAGCGCAAGAACGGATCTACACAGAGCGGCAGCTTATCTGCCGAGCCTCGCATCCCCGACTGGCCCCGTATACCTGCCCCGGAGGCGTGCAGCCAGCCACCCGACAAAACCTAATCTATAGACTCTCCGCAGCAAAATGTCTGCTGCGAACAGACACCAATCCGGCAGCGGTCGATTCTGCATGGCAATACACCGTTTGGTTGTATGTGCACTTGTTATAGCGCCCCTTCAAGCTCGCTACTCAGAGGTGCTCCCGACTACAGCACGGACACTGAATCGGAGTTTCACTCCGAAGCGCTGAGCAATTGCGAGTAAAGGACTTGGCCAAGGTCCTTACGTGGCGAGATGGATTCGAACCTTCCGGCTCCAACGACGAGACCACTACACCACCGCGCCCCACAGTGTGTTAGTCAACTGCCAATCAAAACCCAAATTACATCATCCATGGTAACTTGAGACTCGTACTTCACTACATTCTTCTACGGATCAAAAGGCTAACCAAAATGTTATCGTCTAATTTACTTCCTAGACAATGACTAGTCTGACATACTAGGTAACAAAAAACCAGAGTGATCTTTTCAAATCGTGTTTTCGTAAAATGCAAAACCAACAAACCCTGAACGAGAACGCTGTAGTAATTTAACGAAATCGTCATTTCAGTGATCTGCAAGAGCCCTTCACAACAAAAATATCTGACCTTTAAAAATATGTAGGGCCGAACACAAAGGAGCTATACAAAAAACATCAACTCAGCAACCAACACAATTTAGCAAACTAAAAGCTACCTTAATAATGACAATTGTGATTTTTTCCAAGCTTCAAATAGTCAAGTTAACCAACTCGTAAAGACAGGTTTAACTAAGTCCACACTGTCAAAATTCATGGACCTGGCAGGCAGGTAGTTAGGTAAAAGGTTGTTACTTGAATCCAGAATTAAACTCAAATTTAATTCTAAATACGGTATAACTGACTACTGTATATATAAGACGGCATCACATGATAGGTGCTTTAAATATATGTCTGCCATTATGTCGAAACATGAAAAATACTGCCTTCACCGCAACAGAAAAAATATTTTAGCTATGCAATACTGATCAGTGCATGAGTATAATTTTTTAATACCAGGACTCCTCAACAGAAACTTCAACCTTTCTAGAAGTGCAAGTCAGGAAAAGAGAATGGGAAAACTTCGTCAAATACCAATTGACAAAACAAATCAATTACCTTTCAATCAAATTATACTCAGCGATAGAAAACATTCAACTTTTGTCCATATACTACTACACAGCAGAACAGATTACTAAACTTTTGTTGGTTACTACTACTCAGCAGGCCAGATAACTAAACTCTTGTCCAAGTACAGTACTGTTCCACAAGAGACAATAATTATTCAACCATCAAACAAAGGCTAATAAACAACAAGACAGAATATTCAACGTTTGCAAATACAAGGTCCACCCACTTTGAAATTGATCCACACACAATTTTATGACATTTTACATTAGCATTCTTATATCTTGTCGTTTACTACGGTACATTTAAAGCACCTATCACTAGCAAAAATCAGAAATCTAAATTTGAGGGTTGGCTGAAAGTTTGTTACGGACCAATAAGAAGTCATGCAAAAATGCCTGAGTAAAACTATGGGTCATGACAATGATTGAAATAGGCAACCAATTAATTAGTTAAAAATCATAATTATCCTTCACTGCGTCTTTTGCAAACGATGATCAACATACAAGTGTGGCGTGCATACAAAATTAAAAAATTTCTTGAACCTACGCTCTAGTATTAAACAAGCAACTTGCAGAAGACTGCACCAGTTTAAAAAAAGTCGAAATGGATTTTAAAATGGATTAAGTATGATGGCAGTAAATCAATTAACTCATAAAAAATTCATATAGCACGTCTTCAAGGCTAGGCTTAAGAAATTCATTCAGCATACCTTGAAGACACAGAGGCCCTCCCAAACCACAGCAAGGCTGAAAATGAGTTTTTAAAGCTGGAATTGAACAGCATCTGAGAGGACGCTGGGAAGCCAGCGCAGCACCAAAGGTAGCCTGTTCCATAGTGAAGAACCAATGACTGGAAAGGCATCATTCCACCAAGCGGATGTAGGGGCAAAAGACACAAGCACACTCCACTAAGTATATTGTAGGGAGGGCCCAAGGTATAAATTATATCATTAATCTATTCACTCAGTAATGTAATAAACTTGTAATACATAGAAAAGATTCATCTATCTTGTGGTGCAGCTACAGAGATATTTTATTACAGCTGCAATCAAAGTAACGCTTTAGCATAAAAAATTTAAACATGTTTAAAAACCTTAATTACAAGTGTGGATGGAAACCATATTGAATTTAGAATGAAAATAAACAAATCATGACAGCACATAATGTGTCTGCTTGTGATCTACTGATCTCATATTATTGCCTTTAAAGCCACAACTGAAACCGTGATCTACTGATCTCATATTATTGCCTTTTAAAGCCACAACAGAAACCGTGATCTACTGATCTCATATTATTGCCTTTTAAAGCCACAACAGAAACCATTTTGAGTTCAAAGCCAAGCGATGGTATACACGTCGCGATACCACGCTGGAAAGAAATCAACAGAAATTCTCATATGGTAAACAGAAGAAGAAAATCTTTCAGCACGCACAAACACGCATATGATATACACAGATACTTTTACAAAAATGTCACTGATCAGAACATTTAAACACAATACTGTACATGTATGTTAAAAAAACCCACCAAAGCACTTAGGGGCCGTCCATAAAGTATGTCACGCTATTTTTGACCATTTTTGACCCCCCCTCCCCCCTGTCACAAACTGTCACACTTTCTCAGACCCCCCCTAAAGTATGTCACACTTTCTCGGACCCCCCCCCCCCCACAAGTACGTCGCACTTTAGAATTTTTTTAAAATTAACACCTTATTCAAATTTAATCTAAAACACACTTCACTATTAAACTGTAAAGTTTCCACTTAAAAGTACTATCACATTATTAAAATGACTTTAATAGTAGAATAGTTAATTGCAAACAGTTGTCACAGTTATTCATTGAAGCAGTAACTCAGTGTAGATTGAATTTGAAAACAAAAATTGAAAAAATTTAACTAGACAATTATATAATACACATCATTAAAAAAAATAAATGTGTGACGTCACACATGGTCTGACCCCCCTCCCCCCTGTCACAAACTGTCACACTTTCTCGGACCCCCTCCCCCCCCCCTGGAGTGTGACGTACTTTATGGACGGCCCCTTATTTCACAACACTTGGCTCTTAGGCTTGTCTTCTGCCAGCCTCTTGGTGCATAAGTAAGCAATCAAGATGATAAACAACTCAATTGCATCTGTCCTACTACACCAGCGGTTCCCAACCCGTGGCCCAAAAGTGGCCCGCCAGGCCTAAAACATTGGCCCTTGTCCCTCAAAGAATTAAAAAAAATATGAAAAAATTGACATTTTGGACAGGATATAAGACAATTATTTTCTATTACAAATTATTTTATGTTGACGTCTGTAAATAACATAAAACACTATTTAGAATCAATTTTATTTAGAACAATTTTATACCTTTAAGTTAATTAAGTTTAAGCCTTGTGGCCCCCTAATGTCGTTCAACTAAGAAAAAGTGGCCCTCGTGTCCTCCAACTTAGAAAAAGTGGCCCCATAGTCAAAAAAGGTTGGGAACTCCTGTACTACATGGATGACCCTCCTGCTAGCATCTGTTGATAAATGCTGTTTATACACATTCTACATTATATTATTACCACCCTCTTTCTGCCGTTGCTCCTGCTCAAAACTCAACTGAAAATCCATCAGGACTTCATTTGTGGTTGATGGTTACACCAAATGAATTTCAAGAATAAAATACTGGGTACATTGGTCCACAAGCAATACTTACATTTCCAGAGCTAGCAGTTCAAATACTCAACTCAAATGAAAATTACTTTGATTTCACATCGGAATTACAATTAAGTGTGGTACACATAAACACGGCACTTGCGGCTGCATGATCGATTCAGCTAAAAGGAAATTACGTGAGAAAGAAAATGACCCAGAAGTGGTTTAAATTGGTTGATTGGAATGCGGGGCTTGACCCCAAAATCACAGGATAAAATTATTTTTAATTATTAGTAAGACTGGGTAGCAGCTAAATGAGACAAAAAAACAAACAGTACAGCAGTTAATTACACGTGCAGTTTGCACTGCGCCTTTATCACCTACTATGGAAAAGAAACTGGCAAACACATTCATTTTCAACATTATTGTCACGGATACGAATACTTCAAAGAGCACAGATACATAAAAAGACACTGCATTTAGTGCTTTTAACAGTTCGAAACAATTCAAACATCACACGCATGGTCCGAATAACGGGATTCTCATATGCAGGGATTACGTGCGAAAACTAAAAGATCCAATAATGGAACAAACCGTCCAAAATAAAATGCATCCATAATAACGGCCGTCCGAATCAGAGGACCGGCTCGCGAACAGCGTTTTGAGCAAACCAAAACGCGAGAAATAGTTCCGTCTCTTGTGCATCCGAAATTTATCAGTCATGCTTCTGGCCGTGTTTCGACGACGCCTTCTGCTTCGATTTCTTCTTGTCCGTTTTCTTACTCGAAGCACTTGAAGGTCGCTCATGCAGAGAATCCTCCGACGTTGACTCGGCAGTTGTTGCATCGCTGGACTCACCCTTTGTCTTTGATGGCGCCGATTTCTCCGCTCCAACGCCCTTCGTCGAATTCGTCTTCTGCAAGGTCACCTTCTTCTTTCCGCTGTCCTTTCCGTTGTCTTTACGTCCAACCATCTGACATTCCTGCAGTGGAGGCAAATCGTCGCCACTGACAGTCGACTGAACAACAAGGGTGACGGTTACGCGCAGGATTCGAGTCGTAGCGTCCGCGTGCTCCGTCTTCACGTGGTGTATCGCCGCCTCCGAGCTCGCCTCGCGATTGCCGCAGCCGTCGACGTGGCAAGCGTAGAGCATCTTCCGCTCGAGGTGCGACAGGATGTGATGCGATATGGCAAGAAATTCGGCGTACGCGATGTAGCTGCAGCGCACGCAGATGAAAACCTCCTTGCGCTGGTCAACGTACTCGTCGCTCAACAACTGGTTGTACGTGATCTGAATGGGGGCGGATTTGGGTTTGTTGATGACCCTCGCCTTCGCGAAACATCCGCGGTAGCAGCTTCCGTCCTCGCAGTGCGTCTTCACGGCGTGCTCGGCGATGTGTCGGTGGTCGGCGACGAGCAGGTCGCAGTCGAGACACTGGTAGAACGAAGGCACGATCGCCTGCTGCTCGCGGTTGAGCACGAGCCGCCGGCTCACCTGCGGCACGACCTCCGTGACGTCCGAGCCGTAGACGATGTCGGGAACGCCGTGGCAGATCTCGAAGTGGATCCACATCGAGATGCGGTCGTGCGTGACGAAGCTGCAGTGCCGGCAGAACAGGTAGATGACGTCGCCGGTCGGCATCGGGGTCCTCGTCGCCGCGAACATGTAGTTGACGTGCAGCCGTCGCACGTGGTCGCTCACGACCTTCGCGGAGAAGTCGGTGAACGAGCAGAACGTGCACTGGAAGACCATGTTGTCGCCGAGCGCCTTGAAGCTGATGAGCACGTTCATGACGTCGCTCGATTCATCGAGCTTCACAAAGACCGTCTGCAGCTGACTGCTCACGTGGTCGTTGATGCTGTCCACGAGTTCGACGTTCCGTAGCCTCTCTTTCAACGCCTCGTCGCCTGGAGGCACGAGAGGACTGATGCGCGCCACGGCCCTCACCGCCGTCTCCTTGATCAAGACGGGCATCGGAGGTGAGACTCGTCCGGCGCCTGTCGCGGCTGTGGAGGTCGTGGGAGCGACGTTGGCGCAAGGCAACTCCGATTGGAACGTCTGGAAAAGCGACGGACGTCCTCTGCCTCGACGGACGTAGCCGCCGACGTAGGATGCGGGAACTTGTGCGGAAGATTCAGCGCTTGTTGATGCTGCCGCATTGCTCTGAGATGTGCCAGCTTGGCTGTTTGATGCAACGTCTTTGCTGTTGGGAGCCCCAGCAGCGCTGTCGGACTCCATCTTGCCTGTGGTCGCACCCTCTCGCTTTCTGTGCTTGAACACTCGGCTGAACACTGGACTCTTTCCCTTTCTACTGGACCGTGATTTCCGTTTCCACGAGGCCTTCTTCGGACCGAAATCGCCGCTGGAACTGCTGTCCGAGTACGAGTCACGTCGCTCGTTGTCGCTCTCCGAGTCCGGTTGCGTCACGGCCGGCAGCTGCTTCAGCCGGCATTTCCTCAGCCCCAGAACCTCGGCCGATTTCTCCTGGTCGCCTCCTCCTCCTCCGGTCTTGGACTGCTTCAGCGCCGTGTCCATGTTCAACTTCTGCATGCTGATTACAGGCAGATTCTTCGCGCACTGCAGCGACGTCTTGCTCTCGTCCAGTTCTCGAGACGCTTTCGACGGAGGTTCGACCGAGTCGGACGACGTAGAACCACTACTACTGCTGCCAGGACTGTCGTCCGACGCACCACCATTGGAAGAACTGTCGTCCCTGTCCAAGCCGGCGGAAAGACTCGTTCCTTCTTCCTCCCTGCTCGTCTGCTTGCCCTGATGACCGGCTGCTTTATCCGACTTCTTTGGACTTTCTACACTTGCTTTCTCTTCCGCCTTTTTCGCCGATCCTTTCTTAAGCCCCTTTCCCGCCGCCTGTTTTCCACCACCTGCTTTGCCTCCCCGAGAAGCTGCACCCCTTGATTTTCCCGCTGCAGTGCTCCCCTCGGCCGACTCGTTGCTAACGTTCCGCAGGTTCTTTCCGCCTTTTCCTCCTCCGCCTCCAGATCGCAGAGATGCGTTCCTTTCGCCCTGCTGCTCCCGCGTCTTCACCTGCTTCCCCTTACGCCACAACAACTCCAACGACACGTTGTCCTCCATCTCCTCGTCGCTTTCCAACCGTTCTTTCTTACGTGAACCCTTCGTCTCGTCTGATCTCTCAGCCTTCCGCTTACGTCCTCCTGCCACCGTCGTCGAACCGTCCCCGGAATCATCCTCATCAACCGGATCCTTTCCATGTCCGAGCGCCGCCGAAGCAGGTCCGCCCTTCTTCCCTTTCACCTTGATGCGACGGCCATTCTCTATCACACGCTTGCTCGCGCTCAGCGGCTTCACGAGGCAAGTCTTTGACGGCGAGCAGTTCGGATCATACGCAACGTCGATGTACACCTTCGGATTAACGTCGTCCATCGCGTCTTCGTCGTCGCCTTCCACGTCGTTGTTGTCGTCCTCCTCCGGTTCGCTGTCGTCGGGATCGGCTTCCTTTTCCTTCTCCTCGTCTTCCGATTGGCCGCTGTCTTCTCGGGATTTGGTCTTCGCGCCAGCCGCTCGTTTGCGCGTCTTCTTCCCTGCTTTAGATTTCTTCTGTTTGGCAGGGGAGGTTTTGGCTGAACCGGGAGGCTTCTTCGTCCGTGAAGCAACACCAGGCGCTTGTTCGGCACTGGACTGAGCGGATGATTTCAGCTCGTCGGATGCAGAAGCCGGGGGTTGCTGCGGAGCCAGGGAATGAACGGACATCTCGTCGATGCTGAGGGAAAGCTGGGACGACTGCTGTGAACCGTCCAACCCGAACCCCGCGACGGAACCGGGTCTCGAGCCGCTCTCTGACGACGACCCGAACAGCGACGGGAGGCTCTTGAGCAGCTGCTGTCCGGCCGTGCAGCCGCTGAAGTCCGGTCCTCTCAGGGTCTGCAACATCATCTGCATCATGCTGTTGGCCGATGCTTGATCGCTGGCCGGCTGCGGAGGAGGAGGAGGTGTAGGCGCCGGCGTCTGTGCAAGCAGACTGTTTGGATTTAGGACCTGGCAGAGAAGGGTGGCAAGCGCGTTGGACTCGAGTCCTGAAGGACCGCCGACCGGGGCCATGCACTGAGCGCCCAACGATTGCGCCATTGTTGCGGCCAGGGCGTTCGCCATTTGCTGTTGAAACGGGTTCTGCTGCTGCTGCTGCGGCATCGAAAACGCGTTGAAGCCACCTAGTGACGAAGGGTTGTTTAACGCTGGATACGACTGCGATAGGAAGTTCAGCATCGGCAGATTGGCCATCATGAACGGCAGGAACTGAGAGATGAGATCGTTGCTAAGCGCCGGTGCAGGGGCGTTGTTCGCGAACAGAGATTGGTTCGAAGCGGGTGGAGTGACGGCCGGCCACGAAGGAGCGCCGAAGCTCGATTGGAACTGCTGCAGCAGCTGCTGCTGTTTCATCTGCTCTTGCAACTGCATCTGTTCCTGCTGCTGTTGCTGCAACTGTTGCTGCTGTTGTTGTACCGGCTGCTGCTGTTGCACCTGTTGGCGCTGCATCTGCTCCATCATCTCCTGCATTTGCATCTGCTGTTGCATCAGCTGTTGCTGCGCTTGTTGCTGCTGCATTTGTTGCACTTGCTGCTGCAACTGCTGCACTTGTTGTTCACCGGCCTGCTGCTGAGAAGATAAACCCTGAACTGAAGGAGGCAATTGGAAGCTGCCTGCAGCCACGTCGCTATTCGGCGTGCCCGCAGCGGCACTGTACTTCTGCGATGGCAAGCCGGCCGAGGCTGAGCGGTTCCCAAGAGAAGCGTCATCCCTCAGCGCTGGAGAATTCGGATGTGTGGCCATTCCCTGCACTGCCCGGTTGACAAACTCAAAAGGGTGGAACTGACTCGGCTCGGGATTCTGATTAGAAGCCGGGCGAGACGAAGAATGGTCCACACGCCTTGCCGCTGGATTCTGCGCCTCCTGTCCAGAAAGCGCGTTGCCGAACTGATGTTGCACGTTGCTGCTGACCGATTCTGGAATCTGGCGATTGTCGGCTAAAGGCTGATTTTGATGCGGGTGACTTTCCACGGCCGACGTCAGCTGTTGATTCTGGAAACACGGTTGGCTGGCAAACGACGGAGCGTCAAGCCTCACTTTTACATCAGGATTCTGGGCCATGTCAACACCCGTCGAATTCTGCTGCTGATGCTGATGCAGATTCTGCGCTGAACCACTTTGTGGTTGCTGAACGGTCGTCGGAAAGTTCTGCGACTGAAAGCTGTTGGCAAACAACGAAGCCTGCGGTTCCAAATTCTGAGAATTCACCAGCATCTGACGTAACATCGCGTGGCTCTGAGGTTGAGAACTTTGACCGCAGACGGAGGAAGCTTGCGGCTGAAACGTCTGGCCGTCGCCCAATGATGCCTGCTGCTGAAAATTCGAACCTGACTGAAAATGCTGGGAGCTCTGTGATTGAGAAGTCTGACTGACGACTGAACTCTGGGCCTGCAAGCCTCTCGCAACCGATTGAAAATTCTGACCACCGCTCAGTGACGCAGCTGGTGCTCCCCATTGTTGCATGCCCTGACCACCACCACCGGTAAAACTCTGTTGCTGCTGCACACTCTGACTGTTAACCGTACCCTGCGGTGGTCTGCAAGATTGGAAATTCATATCGAGTCCGGTTAAATCGTCCATCGATGGTGCCTTCACATCCCTATCACACTTCAGAGCATGGTCCTGACCACGCGATGACAAGTTTAGAACGTTCTGCACCGATTCTTGCGGTGGCAGACACCTCTGAAAAGCCTGAGCAGCTATCGACTGCTGCTCTGGACCGCTCCGAGCTATACGTTGCATGCTCTGATCGCCCGATGAGGTAAGCGACCCGGAGTTCTGATTCCTCGACTGATCCCCGCTGGAATTCGGACGCGCCTGATCGAGCACCATGCCGGAAGTCCTTAGAGTTATGACGACAGAGGGTGGCACCGACTCGTTCTGTGAACCGGTCACTTGGGAAGAACTGAACAGCGGAGGAGAAGAATGCACGGAAGTCGTAAACTGAGCGGCTGCTCTTGATAGTTCCGGAAGTTTCCTCAGTGGCTGTTGAGTTTGAACCGTAGTCGGGAATTGTACGGGCGCAGAGACGTCTCTGGAAGCGTGCAGCGCAACGTTTGGACCACACGCAGCGTGAAGCTGTCTGCCCGGCGCTGCAGCGTTTGAATTGGCGCCACCAGCTCGAGTCTTGGACGATGTAATCAAACAGTCGGGCGACTGCATAGAATAGACTTTACCACCGACGCCCATGTAGGCTAACGGTGTCGTGACAGCAGGATACTGTGGAGGAAACTGTCTCGGAGGTTGGCCGAAGCTGTCCGTACCCATTATCACCGTGCTGGAAATTGGATTTTCCGGTGCAGCCTGGAAAACGTTAGGTTGGTTCGCTGGAAAGGCGGACATTGCAGCGCTGGAGTAGCCGCCTTTTGTCAACTGTGTCTCCCTCTGGTGAGAGTCGACATTCTGAAACGAGGGATGCTGCTGCTGCTGGTGCTGCATCTTCCTGCCGAAACCCTGCTGATCCTGCACCTGGAATTGCATCATGCTTTTGGGTGGCACGATGTTCAACGATTCGCCGCTCTTCTCATCTTTACTCGCAGGTTCGTCAGCACCCTCGTCTTTGTCGGGCATAATCACGATTGGATTAACTTCACAGAAGCCCGATGATTCGGGCGCAGACGGTGTCGTCGTAGCCTCGGCACTTCCGGGATAATAACGATACGCACGACCCTCCTGATCGTACTTGAAATCAGTATTCGTTTGACGATTCATTTCTGGAAAAGAAAAACAATACACATTAGGACATGGATATTTTTTTTTAAATCATGATGATAACCAAGTTTTAATATCCAATTTATGCATGCAGCAGATTCATGGTGAAATAAATAAATCAATTTCCAGCACAGCACACACGTATTCGGCTACAGCAATAATCCAAATTGCAAGACTTGTAAACTCATGAGCAAGCAAAAATTACGTTCGATTGCATTTTATTTAGTTGTAAAACTACTTCTGAAGCTCTGAGTGTAATTTTTATGGAGTGAATCGACTACTAACTGCAGTTTTCACACGGGTATGTTATCGTGTAAGTCCCATAAAAGCGCGCTATCTGTACTGCGGTGACAAATTCAAGTACTAGATAAAATATTCTGACAAAACTGGCAGTCACAAATGTCAACAGCGAAGTATGGCTTCTGGCATGCCACATGCATAACAAGAAAACTACACACAGGATAGTGTTTCCGCAGGGATATTTCCAGGCTATATTAGCTCGTTCCCGATTTCCGCAGGCAAGAAATACTGGTCTCAGACAGCATCGTGCTTTCTCTTTTTTTGGCGAAATGGTATAGGAAGAGGGTGGTCCGAATCCCTTAAACAAATTTCAGCCGGATCCCCGAAATCGATTTTCACAAAATCTGATGATTTTAGACACTAAAACTGTGTTACCAACACACAATATGTCATGCACTCAACTCTGTATAGTTTTCGAGAGGTTCAGCCGCATTCCATTATAAAAGTGCTGAAATTGGACCTTTGTGTATTTTCAGCATTTTGGGGAATTTCGGTTTCGGGGGTTCGGATTGAGCTCTCGAATGGGTTTCCATTTATCTGAGAGCCTCCTGCCTAGAGTTTACTCAGATACAAGGCTTAAAGTGTGACTGGACGGTCATGGTTAAATCTGAACGCCATCCTGCCACTTATTAGGCAGCACAGCCTGGAGAGCTAAGGGCGTTCAGGCACTTAATTGTTTTTCTTAAGCACTGCTCAGATGCATTTTTACTGCAGCCTTAAAACTATCCTTTTCAGTCGTGCTTGGTTGAGTTGTTACCTTTAAGGGGTGCTAGAGAAACTTCTGCAGTAGATTAGAATTATCAGATTTTGTTCTTGATAAACAATTTAGGGGTATTTCCTAGAATGGCTCGGTAGCAAGTAAACAATAGGGTGGCCATAGATGAGCGCATAATAAAGCGCTGCCACGTGCGGCGTTCAATAGCCCAATAAATATCCCAATGTTTCCGCGAAAGCAAGCACGTAAATCAAGCAAGTAAATAATTAAAATCAAGGTATTTAGAAATAAGAAATAAAAGGTATTTAGAAATGAAAGCTTGATGCAGGTATTTTTACACCTGAAATCAAAGCTGGATTAACGAAAATACATGTTGAAATACCTTACTGAAAATCATCAATCTAATCCATATAATTTGTAACACGTGTCTAATTGCTTTATATTCCGTTTGTGAAAATTATAAAACTTTTAACCAATTGATCCCACTTCTATTTTAGGAAAACGATTTTCATCAATCCGACTTCTGTTTACCAAGAATTATTTTCTTCAGTCCAACTGTCATTTGAACACCGCTAAAACTAATTATTACATGACTAAAATATTATTCTGCCGTGCTTACTTGTGCGGAAACATTGGGCTATTTATCGCCGTAGGCTGTTGGAAACATTGGGCTATCAATCGCCGCACGTGACAGCGCTCTATTAAGCGCTCATCTATGGCCACCATATTGTTTACTTGCTACCGAGCCATTCTAGGAAATAACCCAATTTAGTATTCAAGCACAACGAAGTGCATGAAAATAGGTAATTAATTTATAAATTTCAATGCATGTTGTTGGAACTGGTAGCACGCTTTTTATTAGATGCCTGATTGTCTGTCGTCTTTAGATTTTGACCTTAGGAAAATCCTCACGCCAAACAAGTGGGGTGATAGGTGCGACCCGAAACGAATTTCGGCGGAATCCCCCAAATCGATTTTCACAAAGCCTACGGGTTTTTAGACACTAAAATGTGCTATCAACAACACTTAAATAAATATTATGCCATGAATTCTGCCTAACTGAATAATTTTCAGGGTTTGGTCGCCTTTTATTGCAAAACAGCTTTGGGAAATCGGGCGTTTGTGCATTTTTCAACGTTTTCGGGGATTCAATTTGAATCCGGGAGGGGAGAAATCGGTACTTAGCCAGACCTAAAGGAACCACCAACAAAAAACAATCCAGCGTATTATGCAATTCTGAATTTTGGACGCCAAAATTGAGGAATACAACTAATCCAGCAGACGTTTAAGTCGTCCCAATATGCTTTAGTACTTGAATTTGTCACCGCAGTACAGATAGCGCGCTTTTATGGGACGTACACGATAACATACCCGTGTGAAAACAGCAGTTAGTAGTCGATTCACTCCATAAAAATTACTCTCAGAGCTTCAGAAGTAGTTTTACAACTACATAAAATGCAATCGAACGTAATTTTTTAATTAATTGAACAACTATTTTTGAAAATTTAAAAAAAGCTTCGATGCTAGACAAAACCTTCGACTTCCGCTGAAACGGGCATTTGCAACACATCTTATGTCTTTTGTTTGATTGGCGCAATTATTAGGCGCGAAACACAAAATACTAGCGCTAAATAATTTGTCGAGGGTTTGTAATGCAAAAATCAGTAAGATATCGCTGCATCTCAACTTCTGTTCATCTTGTTTCAAATCATTATGAGCACCGTGAGCTTTAGACGGAGCAGTAGGCCTACCTTGTCTTCAAACGTCAATAGGCCTATCTCCGGTGCGGATCTTCGCGGATTTTATATAGACCGGCCTTTACGGTATAATTATTTCAAGTTTATGGCCCGTAGCCATAGACATAATTATTAACAGGCCTAACCTTCGTTTAATTTCAATCTGCACAACGCAGTAGGTATGATTACTATTATTCATAGTGTGAACGAATGGTCCATCACCGTCTCGGTCGTTCCCTCCGCCGTGTACCAATTGAATTGAATTACACCTTTTCTCTAATAATTTCTTTCTTTGTAACTGACTGCGAATAAATTATCATCATAATCACACGTTTTGACCTGGGAGGTTTTGACAGGAGTTAAAAACTTAAAATCAACTGTCAGCAGCTCTGGAAGGCGTGTCATCCTGCTGCTCATGTTACTATCGCCATCTGCCGAATCCCGGGACTCAACAGCTTCTCAAGCTCGATTTGCCCTTCTTACAGATCTATAGATTTCCTTCATTTACTTTCCATTCCAGTGTTCGAGATTTGGCGTAGTCCTGGGCAGCACGCCCCTCTGATCCTATGGTAAAGTCGCTGGCCTAGTTAGCTACACCGATAAGCGAGAGCGGCATACGTGATGATACGTCTGTTAGTTGCAACGGACTGCGGTTCAAGCCCCGGGCTGGGAGTTGACATTCAGAGATTTAGATATCTCGGGCTAGCACGTGTGGGACGCGGTGGTGCACGCTGCTGCGAAGCGACCTTGGGCAAGTTGCTTACCCATCAGTGTCTGTGGGGAAGGCAACGGGAAACCACCTCATTCATCTCACCCCCAAGGGCGTAGAGCCAATGAGCCTGCCTTCGGGCAGAGAACCATAATCATCATTATAGCCTACATGTAGGGCCTAGGTCTAGACTCTACACTGTCTAGTTGTTATTTTCATATTCCTAGAACACTCCGACTGTGGATATAATTTGTTTATTAGTTCTCCAGCCTTGTAGCAATCTGTAACTCTGTACTGGGTGATTTACATAATTATGCAAATTTCAGATAATATCAATTTGAGAGCAGTCAGCAGACCCAGACGCCTTGACGGCGGATGAATCCAGACAACCGCAGTTCAACGGCTGGAAATAGTCCCATTAGTTCTTCGACGAAATTCAATGTAGACGTCTAGGCAGCCGACATGGCCCAGTACAGGCCGACAGTACAATTGGTCCTTGGCGTCGGACGGGTCTATCGCCGGTCGACAATCGGACCAAGTCCGGTCAACGTCGGTATAGATCGAGGCACATTGTGGACCAGCGAACTATCCGAGACGCGCATATAATTATATCGATAAGACAAATCCCACATTGCCTGTGTGCGAACTATGCAAATGTTCGCACTCTAGCTGGCAGTGCCAGTCCTAAGACAGGATAAATCATGAGGGCGACGCTGATGATCTTTGTTAGCACTGTGTCGTTAAATGAAACTATAGTCTCTGTGCGAGACTGTACGGATTTTCGCCGACCAATTAATTATTGCAATGGTGGCTTCCTTCATAGTATTACATACCGGTAGCCTAGGCCTGTAGTATGATCCAATTACGACCATGCATTTCGATTTGCGAATGACTAAAGTAAGTGAGTTGTGGTGCGTAAAGGTTGGTTTAGAATAGAGTACAATAGAATAGAATGTTGTTCACTAATGATCTGCTGAACTTGTAAGAGAGACAGTCCCAAAATCGAAATTGTGCAAAATTAGTATAGCCTAGTAGATAGAGATTCAACTTTTTGTTTATCAGAACTTCGGTCTGTCTTTGTGTACGACAAAGTAATTGAACAATTAACTGTTCAATTAAGTAGGCCTACGCTATTATGTATACAGAGTTCACTGATGTTCCTTCCCACACTGTTAATTGATTCTATAATTTGCAAAGTCTGTTTAAGTTTCGTCAGAGTTGTCTATTGAGTTGAAGTTGGTTGTCTTTCTCTTGAGGCATCAGTGTTAACTTCGAAGGCCATATGCGATCTGGATCCTCCATCGTCCCCCACTTCCTTCTAATCAATCCACCCCTTCATCCCCCTTCTCATCCCTCGGCTCAACAACGTACAACACATAAATAAAAATAAATTTAAAATTAATAATAGTGGGCTTGCGGGATTCTATAGATAAGCCTATAGTTAGCCACGCCAGGGGCCCTCCTGCCTTTGCGAGGAGCTTACGGGGTTTTAGACCACGCCAGAGGCCCGGCAGGCACTAATACAAATAAACAACAAGCACACAACGGCAACAAAACACAGAGCCACACAACCATCACTCATCGCAACATCCCCTCACGCCAATCCCCCTCAGGCAGCCATGTAGCGGTTCCTAAGGCAACACAGAAAGCAACGAAGATAAAATTAATAATTAGGCCTAATACATGTTATGACAGATAGGCTCTATAAATTATGTAGCCTAATCCTGAAGTCATAGGCTAAGTGCAAGTAAGGATCTTCCTGATTGGTCGTGCCTCGTTAAACTTTGTTGGCTAATTGATTATTGATCCAACCGATAGCACGCTAGCTGTGTATTGTGTAAGCAAACGACCACGCATCTGAGTATTTAGGCCTATTTATGAAGAGCTAAAGAAGTAGGATAGGGATTAAGTGAAAAGTAAAAGGAAAGGTTGTGGGGGTGGGTGGGTGGTGGTGGTTGAGCGAGTGAACGTCGAACTGAAACCTCCCAGAAGAACAAGTTAAAGCCTATGCCATTGTAGAAGCGTTCATGTTCACCCTCTCTTGGTGTGTGTCCTCCAGGAATACTTACAGATGCAATACAGAATTTCTCTTTTCAATTATGTCTTGTCTTAAATTAGCATTTTCAAATAGATAATCTATGACAAGGATGCTGTAAGATCAGTTTTTCTTTTGGATCATATCACAATCCATATATGTAATAATCATAATTTTTATTGTACTGATCATGCTGCAGCGATCTTACCTTTACAAACCAGCCGTACAGGAGACTGTCAGGAATACACAAGATCTCAACTACAGATATGCTGAAAAGATGCTTCCTTCCTTCAGTGGTCATTGTGGTGTGAGCTGGACTGTATACAGGAACGTAGGCCTACCTTCAGGAAACTACACACAATTAAGAGAACATACAAAATCAGAAATGCCTACTCAGAAATATGGTGTAAAGAGCAGCAAAGTTACTAAAAATGTATACATAAGGTCCTATTTTTATTTCCAGATTTAACCTAAAGGCATTGAAATTATTTTAGAAATTGTAACTTAGGCATGATCAATTGATCACACCTAAGTGTTAGACGTATACCAGACAGTAATGTAATGTAGTTAATGCGATGCTATGAGTAACCTGGTTTCCTTGAGGATGCACACAGCAACCACTTGATAATATGGCTTATCATACGTATTAGGGCATAACTATAGTATCGGGGAAACAAAGCATATCTTTTCTAATCACGACACTAACCCTAAGCCTTACCCTAACCGACCCTCACGACGCCTAACCTGGCCCTAACCGACCATCATAACGCCTAACCTGATCCTAACCGACACTCGCTAACTTACTTACTATACTGTCCTTAGGTCCCATATACTATAGCTATGCCCAAATTAGTTAGATCCAGTTGAATGCGATCAGCCGATACAGATTTCCATTAATTATTACCATATTTAAATATATAAAATTATATATATCATATACATACATGTGGCATGAACTCAATTACTCAAACCTATAAAATGAATTTTTAAGCAGCTTGAAGTTGAAGTGAAAATTTTCAAGGTTTGATTAATCGACCGACTATTATATAATCAGACGTAGAAAGTCGATCACTTACGTTTGCACATTCGTCCTCGTTCTACTACCACTTCAAACATCTTCAGAAATCAGGACAACATTGCTCTCACTCGACTTCATGTGTTATTCCGCTGCTTCAGAATGTCTTCTTAAACGAAACAAGACAAGACCCTTCAATGCGAGGTGAAAACGAGATAAGCTGTTTGTGATAAAATAATATATGTGACGTCATAATTAAGATTTAATCTTCTTTATCTACATAAACTGACGTTAACGGTCCAAAGTATGACGTCAAATTAAAAAACTTCTTAAGAATAATCTATAGGTAGGCTACATTAATTTTCTATATGATAATGACGTCATATAATGATGGTCCGTTGCCAATGCCTGGACGCCTGTGATATGAGGCGTCCCTATGGTTCACGTATCAACAGTTACCGTACTATCTATCTGTTTGTCGTCAACTCGTCTCATGACTCTCATCACGTTGGTCACTCTACGTGGCTTCTGTCTGTTTATCTGTCTGTCTGTCTGTTTATCTGTCTGTCTGTCATGTCTGCTGTCGAACTGTTTACAATAGTGCCCACATACAGGGACATAATAGACAGACAGAAAGACATTCACAATTGCCGATAGTTTGATTATGATGCGATTCATGAAGAACGGCCCTGAATTATTGTCAGATATAGCCTACTTCTAACTAAGCGAGCTAGGCCTATATAAATATCTAACAAACCAAAATCACGAACAGATGCAGTTAGCCTAAAGAATGAAACGCAGTTCATAAAACTGTCTTAGCCTACATTTCATTTATGCAATTATAGGCCGACTTCGTTTTCCATTTTTGCCCTACTTTCACACTCACTCCTTAATATAGCATTAGATCTAGGCCTACATTACTTTCCATTTAACAATTTAAAGTTTTACCAGGCATTCTTAATTAATGAACGACTGATGTTTTCGGCTGTTCAAATACGAATGAAAAACTTACTTTAAGAATTATTTCTTTCTCATTTCGATGATCTACTGCTGCTCAGTTAGAGGACTGTTGTTTGTTCGTCGTCTTTTGTCACATTTTTCTTCTTTTTCGTCATCGTCCTCGGATTTTCAATGCCATCGTTCGTCGCCTTTGTCGTCTGCTTCTTCGTCTGCAGTTTACAACATTTTCTTCACTTGATTCTTGTCTCTCGATTTATTGTCCTTCTCCGCTTATGAAACATTTTGCGGTGACGTCATATTTTGCAATTGTGACGTCAATCTATCGCATATATTTATATAGCGCCTATTGTGTGCTATCCATTTAATTTGCAATTTTAAGGTTCGAACAAACCTATGTAACGATCGTGGATCGTTGCAATATATATTTTATTCCTGCTTAATTTTGGTTCGCACTCGGAGTTCTATATTTAGCCTATTATCGGTTACGTAATGTCCATTAATAGATATTGCGCACTTAAAACTGCACCGCTGACATGGCGTGAGGTGAGCTGTTGTGCTCTTGGCCAATCACGAGGCTTCCCGCTGGTCACGTGGGCCGGGTGGCGCCGGCGCTTAGTCAGTTGAAGGAAAATCGTTGAGAGTGAAGGACGTGTAATTTTTCTTAGTGAAAGATTCGCACTTTGTGTGCAAATAATTATTATATCTGTTCGTCCGCGATTAATTTGGAAGCGGGTTTCATTTGGTTTGCTGTGTGTTACCTCCTGAGTTTCTGTTACACCTTGATCCATATTCTGAACTGCAGTGTGTTGATTTGAAACGTCAAAGTGTCTGTTTACCGCAAGCTGGTCATTTCAATATGAATATTTCTGGATTGACAGGGAAGTGAAATCGTTTTATATTAATCTGACGATAATATAAATTGCTTTGATAATTTATCAGAAACATTAGGCCTCTCTGAAATTACTCTTCGTGCGAATACCCCTTCCGATAATTAGTTAATAATAAATTGTTACTCGGAACTTTATAAAAACAAAGTAGTGTGTACAAAAGTTAGGCCAATAATTACTGTAAAAGGATCCCGTGGAGATCTTTTCGCTTACCTACAAAAGAAACTAAATATCAGTCGTTCATTAGACGCTAGTAGGCTGCAATTACCGTTGTACATTGAAACTCTTTTGTGTTAAATGCTAATTACAAATAATAAATTAAGAAAATAATTGAAAGAAACTATTGCATTGTTATTCACTAAATATAATGTCAGAAAGCGGATTGTCAGAGACAGAGGAGGTTGAAGAGAAGGAAACAGGAGAAGGGGAACAAGAGGACTCCCACTCAACTCAGTCAGTAGAAATAAATGGGGACCTTTTGGATAGAATTAAGGAGCAAGAGGAGAAGATGGAGAAATGGTCTAGCTGCCTAACAGAAATTATGGAGCGCCAGAAACACTTCGAGGGTTTGGTCTCTACCTTAGTGAACAATCAGGAGGGAATAGGAGAATTGAAGAATGAGTTAAGTAGCCTAACTGAATTCCTTTCGAGGGGAGTTGGGTCCCAAAAACCTGTTGGGTGGGAACTGAACCCAGATAAGCCATTTCGAGGGGCTGTCGTCGCCGACCAAACGACCGTGGGACTATGTCCAGCCGCCACTCCTGCCGATCCTGGTACTGTATTTGGTCTAAGGGCCCAATTCTCCCCGGAAGAGGGAACCAAGGCGATGGGCCGGGCCCCTGAGGATCCATATCCATCTCGGGAACCTGAGGCAAGGTTTGCCCCGTCCGACCACTGGAAGAAGTATACTCCCGCCCAACAGTTAGCGCCCTCGCAGGTGGCCTTGTTCGAAATCCCTGAAAAGCAAGAACTAGGATCAAGAATAGGTGGCCACCTGGCGAGTAGACCCGTCGCTACAATTGGTACCAGAATTAGTGGGGTGAAAACTGGAGAACTTCCAAGGTCAAGGACAGAGAAAGAAACGGAAAGATGGATAGAAGAAAGGATGGGAGAGGAAATAAAATTTTCTATGGATAAAATGTCAGAATACGAAACTCCCGTTGAGTACTATGGTGCTAGACCGAAAATGTCTGAAACGTTAAATGTACAAACTAGATCAGGTGAAAAGAGAATTATGCAAGAACCGATAAAATCTGTCTGTCTTAGTGACACAATTGCTAATTCGAGGGACTGCAATTTTGAGACTTACCTGCGCCAAAAACAGTCTAGATTACAAACTCGTTTAGCTAATCATGAACTCGATAGTGAAGAGTCCGAGGTGACTGATATGCGTCCATTGCATGAATTAAATCGAGAATTGTCATCGTTAGCGATAGAGGAAAATAGGTACGGAACGAAATCTAATACTCAGTGTTTAGTTTCAGATAAACGACCTTGTGTTTCCTTGGCATCCAGTCGCTATCTTTTGCCGACTGCGAGTGCACATCCCAGTCGTCTGCCACCTGGACATTCTTGGGCTGCCACCGTTCCCTACACACAAGCTGAACAAAAATTTCTACTGGAGAAGAATTTGCAAGCTGAAAAAAAATTGTCACCATCATCAATTTCTGTCGCTGCTGTGGGAATTCCTGACATTGACACAAAACAATCGAATCATCGTTCAGAATTTACAATGGCCCCTGGGCCTGAAACTGTAATCAACTGGTCGACTTCAAGAGTTTTACCAGCCAGAACTGAACCAGAAAGAACTGTGCCTTCGGTGAATGAATCCAGAATTGATGTTGCTTCGTGGAAACCGCAGAAATGTAGACAGTTTACTATGTGTTCACTGGTGGAATCTGTGGATCAGTTGCTACCTGATTTTGGTTCAGAAACTGTCGTCACCTGTTCCGATTTGGCTAGTCGGCTGAATACGAGACATGTAGAAGGGAATAACAATGCGTATCTGAGTGTTACTGTGGAGGGACAGAATTTGTCAGCGTTACTCGACACTGGCTGTGAACTGACTTTGTGTCCTGCTTCTCTGATTGATCCGACTGAACTGTGTGGTTCTACTCAATTGATTAAAGCGGCAAATGGGTCTGCTATTCAGGTGCTGGGAGAAACGATGCTGAAATTGAAGATTGAGGGACGGGCGTTTGAAATACCATGTCTGGTGACCAAACAGGTCTCGGAGATTATCTTGGGATTGTCATGGATGAAGAAGGAGAATGTTCTGTGGCACATTGGCCGCAATTGGGTAATCGTCAGAAATCATCGGTTTACCGTGCGCTGCAAGTCTCGCCCGGAGAGGTGTAATCGGGTCATCATTGTGTCCGACAATACTAGGAATGCTCCACTGAGCAGTAAAGCCTTTTCCATTGCCAGGAACAGTGAAACGGAGAGCAGAGTTTCGGAATTTCCGGATGAAACTGACGAAAGGTCGAGATCGGCTAACTTAGTGATGGCTCGGTCGTTGGAGACTCTACCCACATTCTTCGCTTCATCGGTGGTGGCCCAGGATCGTCGCCAACCAGATGTGCACTCATCGGCCGACTCTGCGGTTTCCCCTTTCGCTTTCGCGCCTCCTCGTGCCTCCATCGCTGCCCAAGTTGAGAAACCGGAGAATTTGGTTTCGGCAAGCCACTTCTCGTCGGGAGTGCTTTGTGCCTCTGAAGTGTTGAGTTCAAGCGATGTGCATGCTATGTCATATGTTGATGATTTCTTTGTGATGAATAAAGCCATGCATAATTCTGTGATCCCTTCGAGAATTTACACAGCGCCGAGGTCCCACTAGGTGTTCGGGATAGGGTGTAGGGAGTAAGGTAGAGTAAGGTGGTGCGCGTAGGTTAAACCCCTTTTGTGTTTTTCCTTGTGTTTTAAACTCTGTGTAGCGCCCTTACTGCATTGTTCTAAGTGATTTGTTGGTTTATGTGTCAGAGCATGATTTAGTGATTAGAAGACTTTTTCTTGTAAGTGGCTCTGTACAATTGATGATATAGCACTGTGTGTCACTCTTATAATGGTTGCTTACCTGAATGTGTATTGTAACAATAGAAATTATAGAGTGGAAATTTAGAGATGCACGGCGACATCTGGGTGATGTTACTACACTTCCACTGAATGGATCTGTTAGAGTTTGGCCGTGTCCCGCTTGAGGAAATGTTAGAGGCCCTTCCGTCGCTTCTTTCGGAGATGGGTGTGATCCCAGTAATGGCAGCCACTGTGTAAACCCTAGACAGTATTTTCAGGCTATTGGATATTGTGGCTAGGTATAGTGAGCAGGTTAAGGGTTGCGGTTAACTTCAAGTAGGACTTCGACAATTGTCTGATTAGGTCCAAAATTGGTTTGTGCCTTGGGCCCACCAATTAATAATCTCAGAAATGGAATCTGATTTATAAGTGTTCTATTACTTGGTTAGTTAAGAGTTCAGTTGTAATTAATGTTGCAATGTTTATCAATTTCCGCGTTACAGCAATTTTTCAGTTCTGAAAAATTAGATTTAGGGGGGGAGAGTGTAACGATCGTGGATCGTTGCAATATATATTTTATTCCTGCTTAATTTTGGTTCGCACTCGGAGTTCTATATTTAGCCTATTATCGGTTACGTAATGTCCATTAATAGATATTGCGCACTTAAAACTGCACCGCTGACATGGCGTGAGGTGAGCTGTTGTGCTCTTGGCCAATCACGAGGCTTCCCGCTGGTCACGTGGGCCGGGTGGCGCCGGCGCTTAGTCAGTTGAAGGAAAATCGTTGAGAGTGAAGGACGTGTAATTTTTCTTAGTGAAAGATTCGCACTTTGTGTGCAAATAATTATTATATCTGTTCTTCCGCGATTAATTTGGAAGCGGGTTTCATTTGGTTTGCTGTGTGTTACCTCCTGAGTTTCTGTTACACCTTGATCCATATTCTGAACTGCAGTGTGTTGATTTGAAACGTCAAAGTGTCTGTTTACCGCAAGCTGGTCATTTCAATATGAATATTTCTGGATTGACAGGGAAGTGAAATCGTTTTATATTAATCTGACGATAATATAAATTGCTTTGATAATTTATCAGAAACATTAGGCCTCTCTGAAATTACTCTTCGTGCGAATACCCCTTCCGATAATTAGTTAATAATAAATTGTTACTCGGAACTTTATAAAAACAAAGTAGTGTGTACAAAAGTTAGGCCAATAATTACTGTAAAAGGATCCCGTGGAGATCTTTTCGCTTACCTACAAAAGAAACTAAATATCAGTCGTTCATTAGACGCTAGTAGGCTGCAATTACCGTTGTACATTGAAACTCTTTTGTGTTAAATGCTAATTACAAATAATAAATTAAGAAAATAATTGAAAGAAACTATTGCATTGTTATTCACTAAATATAATGTCAGAAAGCGGATTGTCAGAGACAGAGGAGGTTGAAGAGAAGGAAACAGGAGAAGGGGAACAAGAGGACTCCCACTCAACTCAGTCAGTAGAAATAAATGGGGACCTTTTGGATAGAATTAAGGAGCAAGAGGAGAAGATGGAGAAATGGTCTAGCTGCCTAACAGAAATTATGGAGCGCCAGAAACACTTCGAGGGTTTGGTCTCTACCTTAGTGAACAATCAGGAGGGAATAGGAGAATTGAAGAATGAGTTAAGTAGCCTAACTGAATTCCTTTCGAGGGGAGTTGGGTCCCAAAAACCTGTTGGGTGGGAACTGAACCCAGATAAGCCATTTCGAGGGGCTGTCGTCGCCGACCAAACGACCGTGGGACTATGTCCAGCCGCCACTCCTGCCGATCCTGGTACTGTATTTGGTCTAAGGGCCCAATTCTCCCCGGAAGAGGGAACCAAGGCGATGGGCCGGGCCCCTGAGGATCCATATCCATCTCGGGAACCTGAGGCAAGGTTTGCCCCGTCCGACCACTGGAAGAAGTATACTCCCGCCCAACAGTTAGCGCCCTCGCAGGTGGCCTTGTTCGAAATCCCTGAAAAGCAAGAACTAGGATCAAGAATAGGTGGCCACCTGGCGAGTAGACCCGTCGCTACACCTATATTCTAATAAGTATCTTGCATGTGATTCCTATTTATAACAGTTCTACCACGACACTGCTCGCAGTACCGTACTGTGGCAGTGCCAGTCCCAATCCCAGAGAAACGATGAGGGCAACGCCAATCACCTTTGTCACGAGTCTGACGACACAGCTTGACGGTAAACAGCAACAGTTACTATAGACTTACGACAATATTATTAGCCTACATCTCGATGCCATAGACCTATAGATAGGGCAACAATTATGTAGGACAATCCAGGAACAGGTCATAGCATAGGCTATAATATAGGCTACAGCCGAATTAGTGTACGTAGGTCTGTAGGACTGTAGGCCCATCGATCTCATGTCAGGCCTATTCACGCAAATGTATTGACCTAAATACCTGAAATAGAGACAGTCAAGCCTGTTATCGTGCATTTAATTGTATTTTAATTGCTGTGTTTTATCAAAGCTTTATTAATGCTTGTTTTTCCGATTGTAATAGGTTGCACTACAATTCGAAACATTCCTTTGGCAAATAAAATTTAATTAGCCTGCATAGGAATACCTATAATTGGATTTCAATAGAGCCGAAAACCACTGTAGGGCCTACGTTTGATAGCTTTAGGCCTACGGCCCTTACGGGCACGTAAAATATTTTTACACCTGCATAAATATAAATTATCAAGTCATAAAAACTCATAATAATAATGTGACGCAACCGACAGGCCACTCTGGTGGAGTAAGCCAGTTAAGCTATAGCCAAGTAAAGCAACAAATTATTGCCTTATGCAGTGCTAAAAGTGTATAAAAAGAAGTGCCTGGACGACCCTATAGGGTCCTTACCTTTCCAAAAGAAGTGCCAGGACGCCCCTAGCTTACATTTTCTGGTATGCTGGCCAAATAAGTGGCGGGACGGCATAGCGATTTGAAAATAAGTGCCAGGACGCCGTCCATGAACGTCCTGCCACACTTTAAGCCCTGGGGTATGTTGGTGTGTGGGCGCGCGTGTGAGCGCGTGTAGAAGCATTGGGCCTATATTGGTTCATTGTAATTTTATTATGACAGGCCCGTAAAGAACTAGGCTACCATGCTCTCTCTCTCTCATAACTAGGCTATAGGGCTTCACACCATAAATCATAATAGCACATTGAAAATGATGAAACTAGGTCTAAGATTTCACGAAGTTGACCTTTTATTTTAAAAGAAAAATTTATTTGCTGAAGTCAATCTGACCTTGAAAAGGTTTGGCAGCACATCATTCATAAGTTCAGTGACGTAACTAGCGTTGGGCTTAGGGGGGCTTAAGCCCCCCCAAACGAAGCTGAAGCCCCCCCAAATGAAACCAAGCCGTTGTATGCTTACGGCTAATTTAAATAGACTACCGCATGGACGGCGTACATGCAGTTACGGACGACCGGCCATGACTGCCCACAAATGGCTCCATTTGAGGTCGACACAGCCAAAAATGCGCTGGTCGCTGGGGCTCCGCCCCAGACCCCGCTGGAGAGCTTACGGTAAATACAAAACCTTTCTCTTTTACAGTAGCAGTTTTAGTTTTATTGTTGTCCTGGTAGCTTGAGCTTTGCGACACTGAAAAACGACTTATTCTTTAAGTTTTCGCGACTTTTCCGTTCACAAATAGCTGGCAAACAAGAGCCTTAAAATGGCTCCATTTGAGGTCGACACAGCCAAAAATGCGCTGGTCGCTGGGGCTCCGCCCCAGACCCCGCTGGGGAGCTTACGACGCTCCCCTAGACCCCCTAATCGGGACGGGCTTCGTGCCTTCGGCACTCACGACCAATTACAATACAGCGTTCTGGCACTTCTTCTTTTACACTTTAAGCATTGGTCATACTTAGGGCTTAAGCCCCCCCAAACGAAAAATCCTAGTTACGTCCCTGCATAAGTTAGGTCTATGCATGAAAGTCCCAGCTGCCCTATGCATATCACATCTTCTTATAACAGCACAGAACAGATGCAATTATAACCACTTAGCCTAATTAGGCTATGTCTATTGTATCCAGCAGTCACAGGTCTCATCTTATTCAATGGCGGGCCTCGGAGCCTTCTATTACTACTGACAAAGACCTTTTGCAATAGTAATAGAAGTAGTAAAAGGTCTTTGCTATTGCCAGAGAAAAAGCACAATAATTTACTTTCATAAATACCTTGACATTTGTACGGGCGAATACATTTTCTATTTTGCTTGAGATGTTGACATTGAAAACATCATGAGTTGGTAAACATTTATATTTCTTCTAGGATTCTTAGAATTGACTTTTAACTGGTTTATCAACACTCCCAGATCCGGACCGAGCAAGCGGTCGTTTGCATTATCATTATCCCTGAAAAACATTCTCGCGCGACATAATAAACACACCAACCTGGACCGCATAAACAAGGACGACCGCTGTACGCTGGAACCATGCTGTACACTTCCTAAGAGAGTTTCATCGTTGCTCGGCAACGAACAGTAGGGCACCAGCCTATGAATTGCGCGCTCAGATTATTGCTTTGGCCTTGATAGGCGGCACGAGCAGGGATGCCACTCATAGCTTTTCCATCTTGTCATGGTTTCTAGGTTTTTTGGTCAGAATCTAACTTCTTTTCTGCGATTTCTCCGACTTTTACGTTAAAATATACAATTTTAGGTAAAAATGCACAAAAGACGTGAAAAAGTCAAAAAATTTCTGATTTTGGACCAAAAATTGTAGATTTTGGAGCGAAAAAAGGCCATCAAAAATTTTAGCTGAAAAAAGGAGCATATTTTGTTCGACGGATGACAAAAAAGGTGATGAGAAATTTTAAGGCTGAAAGATCCATGCATTTTTCAGAGAAATTCTCAATCTAGCATTTTCTAACTTTTTTGTTGGCTGGAATTGACCTTTTTCTTTTTTTAAATTCAGAGTGGCATCCCTGATAGGCGACGTGAGGCAAGAGCGGGCGTGAGGATGTGGGTGGGAAAGTCGTGTTGAAGTTATTTGGTCTATTTCGTCACCCTATCTATTATTCTGCTGTTCAAAGGAGGACAACGCCATACAAAGGAGGACAATGTCATAATAAACCGGATTTGACCTGTTTTCACTGCAGTGTATATAAATGAGGCCGTCGCTGGCAAATTCTGAATCAGCTGTGAGCGACATTTTGTTGAGGAAGCACGCGGCTTGCTGTGAGCAACTAAGAGAAATAGAATTCGACGAATTGAATAACGGAAGAAGGCAGAAGACAGGTATGTTGAGTTTTACCGTTAGATCATAAGCAGATAGGTAATAGTGATGTCTATTATACATTTAAACATCGTGTTTGATTCGAGTTCGTGTCAGAATGCGATACTACCGCAGTGGTCCTTATAGAATAAACAAATTTTATTTTTGTCATGAACACCAAATGTGTGCAATGCCTACCTGACACTTTGGATATTGACCTGGAACTGATTTGATCATACGTTCCTATTGATTTCGTCTTGACTCAGCTGCGACTTGGCTTTATGGGTGATCTGGAAATGTGGAAATTGCAATTAATATTTTCCCTATTAAAGAATTGTGGGTTTTTTTCTCACATAAACTTTTGACCATTCTTTTAGACTCGTACAAATATTTAAGCTATAAACTTCGACATTTCCGCAGCACCCAAAATGCAAGATTGTGGGAACTATCTTATTGACAAGAACTTCATTTAGTGGTTAAGTGGCTAGTTTGCTAGACTATCACACGTGAGGTCGGGTTCAAAGGTAGAAATCTGTTCCAAGACATCCATTTCAAGTGTGCCCGTAGCCAACTTGATTGTTATAATTAATCAAGCGCTGTCTGCGGAAAGATGAGATGGCAGGGGAGAGGCTAATTTAAATGCCACGGCTAAGAAACAAAGTCACTGACACTTCATGCCCAAGGCTCTTGTCTTCTGTTCTAATCTTTAGATCGTGACAAAATCTTTCCTCTGCCTCGATTCATTTCTGCCATCATCAGTGTCCATGTTCACTTGGAGTTCATTTCACCAAACTCAACTGAAGTAACCACATGAAGACTGACTTTTAAGTTGCTATAACATTTTAATACATTTCTGATAATTTAAATTGTGTTCTGGTTTTATCAGTCAGTTGACATCGATCTGCTGGAAAATGTTCGCCAACGTGAAAAAGATGATGAACGTGCGAATCGACTATCCAAGCGGAGCCTTACTTTCACCGAAGGCGGCAAAACCGGAAGAACTGGAGCGGGCTCTGGTGTCGAAAGCCGGTGAATGCGGAAGCGAGCATCTAGCCAAATCTTTTCCAGAGGGCTCCGCTAATCCAACAGTTGGCAAGGAAATGAGGCTGCTGGAACGGCTCCACTCGATTTTAGAAAAGCACTTCAGCGACGGTCACGGACGGTTCTACACGACGCCACGAGGACATCTCGAAATATTCAGCAAAATCACAGAATATTAGAGCGAACGTACATGTAACTAGTAAATTGCGGTCATTCATTACGAGTGCAGTGACAGGTTTCACTGTCTTTGAGACTGAAATGTAAATGGAAACGATGGTGGTGGATAGAGTTGAATACCAACGAGAACTGTGATTAGGAAACATTTCCATCTGATTGTTTGAAAGTCGACAAGCAATCGATTGTTCATCCGGTTCGGCTCCTGCTGTCCATCACAGCATGCAATGGTCTGTTGCCATAGCGATCACGAACATCTGTTGCCATAGCGATCATGAACGCTGTGCATGACCAGATCCCAGTTGCTTAGCAACAGCAACTGTTGCCTTGGAAGGAACCCTCGAAGAACATTGGAAAATGAACAACAAGTGTAGTCGATGATGCGAACTCTGCAGTTTACACTGTGATAAGTATAGGTTGTAAATAACATAAAGAAGTGGTTGGATAGCACTTTTCTCAGATAGCTTCTCCAGGAACACTTGTTAATTAGTTGCAAGTTGTTTCTTCTTGAATGCTTTGGTCTACAGGTGATATAGCAGATTATATCCTTGGAGATTATATTTTATATCCGTTTCAATATATCTTTATAGTAGGAAATCAAATAGGCTATGATTGGAAATAGTAGGAAATTAATTTAGCAATAGAGAATCGATTTGCATTAATAATTGTAACGACAGTGCTGGTAACTGCCGTTGTGTACGACCGACAAATTAGCCACTTGTGTAGTAGGAATTACAAATTATGATAATTAATGGCTATAGAATTATTAGATTAGATTTTCAATCAATGTTGATATGGATAGGCCTATCTCTTATGTATGACGTGTGCTAGAAAGGTTTTGGATTGGAAATTTAAATACTCGTTTGTCGTCAGATGCATTGTCCTAATTCCTAAATGTTTTATTCTATGACCTGTTGTCGATATTTTATTATACATCTTCGATTCTTCGTAAATGTTGTTTAATTTATATTTTTGTTCAATTGTATTGGCATATAACTGTTAAAATTTCATTTAAAAAAATTGATGGATTGTCAAGTCCTGATTTTATTCATGTTGTTTATTGACAACAGAGTGTACCGTATTTATTACCTTAATCTGTTAGTAATATTTTCATATGTAAAATGTATAATTCGAAAAATCTTGATTAGGAGAATGGGTACAAAACTGTGAAACCCTAATCTTTTTGTGCATAGAATTGATTTTTGTGCATAGAATTGATTTTTGTGCATATTTTTCGTGCCAATGTAGTTTTAGAACGATAATAAAATATATATTTATAACGGAACTTGTTTTCATTGCAAATCAATTATATCTGAAGAGAAGGTGAGCAAAAGAGAAGAAACTTGAAGAGAGAATGTTCCACATTTGTAATTGTGCATTTATATAGCGCCACTTCAAAAGAAACTCCTCAGAGGCGCTCATTGATTAGAGAGCATAGTCTGCGACCCGTACTCCTGCGAAAGACCGCACATGGATCATGGTTCCCTTTCCATTGCCAGCTTATTCCAGGGATTTCTTAGAACCCCGTAGTAAAGTCTGATTTTACACCCCAATTCCAAGTGGGTCATAGTCCAACCCCTGTTATTTTTCCACAATGCTGACACTGAACTTACGGCATTAGTGTCGACCGTTGAAACCAGTACTGATCCCAACTTCGACGTGAATGCGCTCAAGGGATGCTGCGATCGGGCGATTGAAAGCCAAAAACCGAAAATTGTGCAGCTTTGTCAAAACAAATGGAAAGTCTAATGATTATCACTACTAACATAGACCTACCAGAATAATTAATATAAAAAACAACTTAAATTAGAAATAGTTGCAGCACTGCGTTTGAACACAGGGTACGCTAGTCGTTACTGAAACACAGAACGGAGTATTTAAGTAAGCTCTAGCCTCTAGGTATGCAGTTAGCGTCATCTTTATCAGGGAGTTTAAAATAGTGCAGTCTGGGTTCTGAACTGTTGGAGGGAACAAACTTCGCAGAACATGTAAATGATTTGTAAACAAATTTTCAATAGTCGTCCCTCAACTAAAGACTCGAAACACCCCTCAGATTAGGTGACAAAACGTTCAGCTGCTTTATTTCAGCAAAGGAGCTCTCAAATTTGCTTTCAGTCACTGGCCATCCATGATGCAAGGCCCACCAGGCAGGAGCAGTGTAAAGCATTTGTAGCCGTGGCCCTAGGCCCCTAGCCTGAGAAAGGCCATGGCACCTCAGGAGCCCAATGGCATAGAGCTGATGCATGCACCAAGGAGCTGCTCAATGTGCTGAGTAGTCCGGAGATCCCTGGATATCGGTAAAAGGCTCCTATGATACACTACATGTAGAATTGTAGATGTCCAAATCCAGACCCAGCAAAATTGAACCATGTCTAAACCTTGACGTATTGCTTGACAATAGGTTCATGTATCTATAATAACAAAATATATTTCTACACCCCACACTGATTAGTTATTCAGAAAGTGGACACTGTTCACAGTCGCTTTGAATAATAATTAGACGAGGACATAATAGACATACGATCCGTCCATAAAATGGTCATTTGTGCTGGCGGTAGATGCTCGTAGATCACAGAATAGATATCGTGCATGAGAATCACTTTAAGCCAGCAAGTGAATCTGATATCTGGAACGAAATCTCTGTCATGCCCTGCTGGACTTGTATGTTGTGGACCACGAAAACAAGTAAAAAGAAGCATGCCATGAAACAAGATTGGTCAAGGCCACTCACTACAATTTAGCACGTATACTGGTTTTACACATGTCATAAAATTTTGGGTGGACATTTGGATATGTCAGAATTTTTACCTTCCTCAGTCCAAATTTGACAATTCAAACCCTGATAATATTAACCAATAACACTTGACATATATTTCACAACATAACAGTTGTAGGTAGCAAACGTTTAATTTGATTTTAATAAGGCATTTCTGCATTAAATGAAGGCCAAAAAATTCACATCATGAGTATTTTACTGAGAACAGACCATAAAAACGCAAAGAATGAATAACCCTATTGTAAAAATTACACGTATAGCAAAAGGATATGGAAATTTAACATAAATCAGAAATGACATGAACATAACACTGAATACTAAGCAACATATACAAAAGAATAGGCACTCAGACACATGAACACACTTATTCACTAACACGATTTCACTTATCACTAACACAATTTCACTTATTCACTTGCACGACTTCACTTATTCACTTGCACGATTTCATTTGTAAATTCACTTGCATGATTTCATTTGTAAATTCACTTGCATGACTTCACTTGCACGAATTCACTTATTCAATTGCACGATTTCACTTATTAAATTCACAAAATTAGACTTGTTCATTCACAATATTTCACTTATTCACTTCACAATCAATTCTCTTAAAATTTGCAGAAATTCTTTCAAACCATTGTCTTGTAATAGGGATAATCAACCGGAAATGTTTGAAGCGACAAGCAACAAACAGTTTCATAATTCAAAGGTAAGCGTACAGGACAGGCCATTTGCTAACCAGCTTACATTACTACATAACAGATCATATGTAAACAAAAGAATTACACCCAGTCTAACAATTTCACAGTCGCTCAAACCAATTTTGGCATTAATGCTCAATTAAGTAAACAGCGTACTCAACTACTCATGCAATCAAACAGCAAAGGTTTGTGAATAATTCAGTCATATAACTCAAAGTAATTTAACCAGGAATGAAAGACTACGCTCGTGAACCAATAAGCGTATTTTAACCATTTTCTCCCTACATTGCGCTAAGCGTACAGTTTTAGAAAAAACTAATCGTTAACTCTCGAACATCGAGCTGCATTGGTCTCCCACACATTTTAGTACATGCTTGTCGTCAAAGAGTTAAAACAGATAACAAAACACTTGACAGATCTATAATCAAACAAAATGCAACGTTGAATTAATTGACGTCTTTGACGAAATAGCATTTCATTGATAGACAACTTTACCTACGATGGGTTGCTTCTGGATTTCAAAAGCTAGCTAAAACACGGTTCAGACCTACTCACTGTATGGTTCAGATCTACTCACTGTATGGTTAAGATCTACTCACTGTATGGTTCAGATCTACTCACTGTATGGTTCAGATCTACTCACTGTATGGTTCAGATCCACTCACTGTATGGTTCAGATCCACTCACTGTATGGTTCAGATCTACTCACTGTATGGTTCAGATCTACTCACTGTATGGTTAAGATCTACTCACTGTATGGTTCAGATCTACTCACTGTATGGTTCAGATCTACTCACTGTATGGTTCAGATCTACTCACTGTATGGTTCAGATCCACTCACTGTATGGTTCAGATCTACACACTGTATGGTTCAGATCTACTCACTGTTAAGTCCACGTATAAAATCGAAACATAGGACATTAATTACTGAAGGCAATATGAATAAGAAACAGCCTACAGAGAACAAGGAATACCGTTTGAATGCAGAAAGTAGCATTACATGACTGACTTGTTTTCACAACATAAATTCATTTAAGTCAAAACTCACATAATTATTAGTCAAAACCTTTCAACTCCAAGAGTAAGACTACGATCACCTTAGTACAACAAAGTGGAGGAGCCCACATCCTGCCCCTTGGTCCCATGAGTGAGAAGTGAAACAGTGCCACGGTCCACAATATACAGCCAATGCATCTTAGCAATTGCCAGTTACTCTCTGGCTTACACCAGTACCAAATTACGCTGACTTATACCAGCACCAAATTACACTGGCTTACACCAGTACCAAATTACACTGGCTTACACCAGTACCAAATTACGCTGGTTTACAACAGTACCAAATTACACTGACGGGTGATGAGACACATTACGTACGTACATGTATACAGCTTTCTATCACATTACATACTACATTACAGAGCTCTTCAATAATGTACAGTTCTTCTGTGTTCTTGCAGTCTGCAGAAAGCTAGAGATTTACCATATATCACAATTACGAAAGCATATTTTCACTCTAACTGCACCTAATTAAACCTAGCTGAACAATTCTACCGATTCTTTCTAACCGAATTGGCCACAGGAATCTGATATTCTTCACAAGCAAAAACTAGACATTTACAACACCATGTTTTTTAGTACTGCCGAGGTTGGAAAGGCTGATTGGAATGGGCCACAGGAGAATACTGAGGCTGCGTATGGTACGGAGGCTGGTGATTCGGCTGGTAGGGAGGCATCTGTTTGTTCTGAAGCGAAGGGACGCCCTTGCGGTAGATAAGAATATTTAGAACGGGCTTGCGACTGATGTAATCGACGGCTTTCTTATGTGTTGCAATCGTCAGGTCATGACCATTCACCTACGACAATCAAAGAACGATTGACAATCTGTTGAAGAACAATCGACTAAATATAAAAGAACAATTAGACAGCAATTAAAGAACAATCAAAGAAAAATTTACAAAATAAAGTAAAAATCAAATAACAATTTGCAAAATCGAAGAACAATTTACAAAATCAAAGAACAATCAAACAACAATTGAAAAACAGTCAAAGAATAATTAAATAGCAACCAAAAGCCAATAAAATATAAATTAAAGAACAACCAAAGAACATTTAATTAACACACAAAGAATTGTGAACCATGAACTCAATCCAATTCTTAACTAAGAATCCTGCATCAATTTGAGGACCCAAATTCATTCATTTCACAAAGTATTGTAGCCTCATTGAATGGCAAACATTTTAAATACCATTTTTGAGTCAAGGACATGCATCAAAGCTTTGCATACTTACGTTATTTATAGGGAACCCTGTTTATAGCACAGTTATTCATTTGGCTCACAAAGGAAGCAGTCATTTGTGGGGCGCGGTGGTCTAGTGGTGGCGTTGTTGCCTTGGAGCCGGAAGGTCCGAGGTTCGAATCCACCTCCCCGCGTAAGGACCTTGGGCAAGTCTTTCACTCACAATTGCTCAGCGCTTCGGCGTGAAACTCCGATGCAGTGTCCGCTCTGCATCGGGAGCGCCTCTGAGTAGAGAGAACTTGAAGGGGCGCTATAACAAGTGCACATACAAAAAAGAAAATACAATACAAAGGAAATATTATATATATATATACATACACATAATAAATATATATATATACCATACATAAGTGTGTTGAGAACATTGAATTATGATTCTCAAATTTCAAAAGGGCCACTTGAAGCCCAAGTGCTGGGCACCAGTTTATTCAAGAGCATTGTGTCGAGTCAGAGGGGTTTTTGAAAGGGGATCTAGTGCGGTTCCAAAAGAGTCAGAGGGAGCAGAGTATATGTTAAGTTGGGTGTTGTTGGGGTTAAGAATGGATGTGGAGGATTACACGAGTCAGGGAGAAAGGTTCTTAAAGAGATGAGACTTTAGTTCCAAATGGAAAGTCCGAGGGTTGATGGATAAATAAACCTGAGGAAGGTGACGTGGTGATGGTGGAAGAACCGAAACTACAGTATACACCTGGAATCATCACCCACAGACAGGAAGAAAATGTTTTCAGTATGGACCAAAAGATAGTTTTAATAGTATACGGTTTAAACATTGGTCCTTTACTATTCTTGTTTACCAATACAGCAGAGCATAATAAATCTCAGTGATTACATAACCGTACTTTAAGTGTAATTTATGAAGGGTTACTCAAAGCCAGAGCAGTGAATTTCGAAGCATTTAATACTTTCCATTGTAAAAGGCAAGATATGGAGTTTGTCATAATAATGATTTCAATTTTTTTATAAAACTGACCTGTAAGAGTTTATCATGCACCTGTAGACCAGCCAGCTGAGCTGGACTTCCTTCATAAATGTACGTCACATAAACACCCTACAACATAAGCATTTGGAACCCATGAGAGAAACAGACAATGGCACAGGGCTTTTTAACGTACAGTTGTACACAAATTGTGCAGCACTTTGTAAATAAATTTGTGCAGTTGTAAAAGCAATCTTTTCGTGCAGTGAAAATCAGAATTAGAACAATTTATGGAACTACAGCCAACTGTTGAGTGATCTGATTTACTACCACTAGTCAAGCCTGTTTTTGCAGATGGTGTATCTTACAGCAAGAGGTGCATAGACATTTATAATTAATATATAGAGTAAGCACAAATTTTTAAACCATTGCTAACATTTAATTTCTTCAACACGCTGAATAAGTCAAAATGACTCTGATGTGACGTGCTGAAATTGTATAGCTGGCATCGCCACTGTGTCAACATGTTGGTTCAGTTGCTACTTCAGACTTCACAAATCTAAAACTTATTTCCCTCTGACAAATCTTGCAGAATTTTGTTCTGCCCCTATGCTGTGTGCTAAGAAATGGTGATCATATCCTTCGAGAGTTTTGAACGTAAGGAAATGTACAATTATAGATTTATAAACTGGTTTTACTCTGTCTGGGTATCCCTGTGGACTTTTCAAAGGGTCTTGGTCAATTCCGCCTCCAATTCGGAATCCGCAGCGGTATCTCTGTTTTCCTTCAGCATCATAGACTGGATTGCCAGTCTCATCCAGATCCGGCTGCTTGTGAAGTACTATGGGTATCTGAAAATTAAAAGAATAATAAATTTATAAAGTTCTTCAAATAAATAAGGACCATCGTGTCATTCATTTAATTTAACTCAGAATGGTTCGTGAAATTTTCGGTCGCTTTCTGTAAAACTGCTTTCCGGAAAACGGGTTTTTGTGCATTTTCAGCGTTTTCGGGGAGTCGGGTTGCACGCATCAATAATAGAAGATCAAAGCATAGTAAAAAAAGGTAACTGTCACTACTGCGGTGTTTAGTCCAACGCAGTCCGGCACCTAGAGCTTCCACTTCGAGTTCACATACTAAATATCCGAAACATTCCGGAGCGTGTACAGATCATCAAAAGGTTCATTAAATTTTCTTTAAAAAATACAATGTGTAAATAGGACGTCAAAAACCCACCCCAAAGCATTCCAGCGGATCACCAGCAGTGTGGCCCGCCATTTTGTATTGTTTGATTTCCAAAGCAGGGTTGCCAGATTTCGGAAAAATTTTGTCGCGAGATTTTGAAAAAAAGTCGCGAAAATCGCGAGGTCATCGAGCTTTTCTATTTCGGTCGCGAAAATTTCTTCTGACGACTAAAAAAAAAAAAAAAAAAAAAAAAAAAAAAAAAAAAAAAAAGGTCGTCAAATTTTTTGACGTCTTTTTTTAGTGTTTCCCGTGGAAAATACCCTTTTTTCGCTCAAAAAACCCCAAAAGTCGCTCAAAAAGTCCAAAAAGTCGCTGAAAAAAACAAACAAGTTGCCCAAAAAAGTCGCCGTCGCGACCGCGAGACAATTCAAAAGTAGCCCAAAAAAGCGCGAGTCGCGAGGACGAAATTTTCAGTCGCGAGCGATTTCAAAAGTCGCCCAGTTCGCGCTTTTCGCGACGACCTGGCAACCCTGTTTCAAAGGTGCGTCCCAACCATAGACATAATAAACGTAGAGTTCTATCTAACTTGACGTACGCAACATACCAACGCATCCTCAACGCAACATAATTTTATGACTCTAAATTTTGAGACTTACATTCATGGCACTAGAAAATTAAGAAAAATTATGGGGGTAGACGTTGAATTATGTGACCGTCATATTCACTCTAACAATGTCCTAGACTCAGCCAATCACATTACCAGGTAGTTTATAAATATTTAGCTATAATTATGAAATCACAGTGCAACCAAGACCTTTGATGCAATCACTATAAGAATTAACTAGAGGAATTAATAGACTGTGAAGATCTTAGATTATGATAATGGTCATCGTGAAGTTCTAATTTCAAGTGAGGTACTGTTCTATGAAAATTCTGATCGACGTGAGAGAAAAACACTGTATTGGAGTGCAGGACCAGCAGAGCCCTGCAAGTAGCAGAGCTATACTTACTACTTCTCCTTGGCTTTCAAGCACATGGATATCTAACTGCATCTTCCTCTGGCGGCTGACTATCCTCGCCTCAGATTCGCATTTCGATGTGACCTTGCGCACGTTACAAATTTATTTAGTAATAATAACAATAATAATGACTGGCTATAGAGAGGGTGACAGAACTCCTTGCAGCGCCCACAAGTTGTGGGAACCAGCTTATTCACATATACGCCTAATCTGCACAAGTTAGTGGATTTTAAAAGTGGTTAGCAAATATTTAAAGTCAAAATATTCGTAATTTTCCTCTAATTTGCATTTAAATGTTTATCTTAGGTGAAACACAAACTGTTTGTTAGCAGTTATTAAAGTATGCACATGCATAGCCGACTATTAAGAATGCAAGGCAGCAGCATTCAGTCTAAAAATACATCTGCATGTATTTTTTTGTGTGTACACCTGGTAGGTGAGTGTGCATGTGCCAGTCTTGTGCCTGGCGTGTATGCAGAGCATTGCATACATACAATTTTAGGATCCTCACAAAGGAGAAAATGAACATGTATTTTTAAGAGCCCATTTCTCCTGAACAAATTACACGGAGTGAACACAGTTTTATAGAATTTACATTCCAACCACCATTGCCATTCATACAACAGAATTTATAGATCAAAATTCCACGCACAGCATTACACGTGGGAGATAATAAATTCAAAACACAGAAGCAGAGTGGAAACATATAAAATGACTCGCACGTTTCTGCAAGACCAGCAAATCTCATGCTTTCACCGTTTTAGATTCATCTTCAATAGTACACTTCACAAGATTATTTCGTCTGATATCGCTTTTTGTGATATACCAATAAGTTCTAACGTGCATGTGCCGAGGTCAAAATGTTCAAATAATCCTCAACAACTTCATTTTCCATTGTCCTTCATTTTCCTTTGTCCTTAAATTCTTCTTCATCCTTGTCCTGCTTTCCTCCGTCAGTCCCTTCCGCTGACTCCATCGATGTGAATCTTGTGAACTGAGACGAAATGGTTGTAGCCAGATTCGATGACCAGCTTCAGATAGTTTGCCGTCGATCGGTTCAATGGAAACTCCTCCACCTGAAGACTGCCCTCAGTCTGCTCAAACTCTACAATGCAGACCAATAAATAACAACAATACAATTTACCATACAATACAATACAATTTAAATTTGAATTTGATATCGCCAGCCTTACAAAGCTCAGAAGTGCATAATAACAATAATATGCGCTTGTTATAGTACCATTTGAAGAATCTAATAAGTGGAGCTCCCGGCTACAAGTTTCACGCCAAAGTGCTGAGCAATTGCGAGTGAAGGACTTACCCAAGGTCCATACGTGGCGACTGGAGGTGGATTCGAACCTGCAACCCTTCGGCTGCAAGGCGATAACCATACCACCGCACCACTGTGCCCCACATCATCTTCCTCAAAAGCATTATGCTGTCATCATCATAAGTATCAGCACAAATCTTAACAATCAATCGATCAATTGAAATTTATATAGCAAGATCCCAACTCAGCGGTGCCCAACACTACATTAGCCACAGCCACAATTATTGCCAACATAATTATAAATGTTACCACCACTGCCACTGCCATAAGCACCGACATGAGTTGTCCCACTATTCTGGATGTGCCTCAAAAAACTAACTTTGGGAACCGTTTAAAATACTGGTAAATTTGTAATGGTGCCTCAAAAAACTAACTTTGGGAACCATCTAAAATACTGGTTTGTAATGGTACCTCAAAAAACTTACTTTGGGAACCATTTAAAATACTGGTTTGTAATGGTGCCTCAAAAAACTAACTTTGGGAACCGTTTAAAATACTGGTTTGTAATGGTGCCTCAAAAAACTAACTTTGGGAACCGTTTAAAATACTGGTAAACTTGTAATGCTGCCTCAAAAAACTAACTTTGGTAATCATTTAAAATACTGGTTTGCAATGGGATTGCTCAGAAAGAACATGTACCCTTCTCTGCAACTTTCTCAAAATCTCTTGGTTCCGATCTCGAGCTCTTGTAAAGGATCATCTTCTTGACTGAAAAATTAACAAACAGATGTCAACAACAATAACCCATATTGCACATTTTTAAAAACAGTTACAAGTCATATGACATAGTAATACCAATTTAAAGGTCCATCAAGATTAACTTTCGTGACATTTGACCGATTTTTAGACGTTCTTAAAAATATGTCAATTCCCATGAACCTGGCATATGCAAACATATATTGCATTCATTACTTTGCAAAAATTAAACGACATAGCCAACAAATAGCACATTACGTTCTCCATTTGACTGAACTGTCCATGTGCAGTAATAGATTGCAATACGCAAACGATAGTAATGTGCAACAGATATCAATACATAAAAGATAGTAACACATAATAGACAGTAAAATGAAATTGATGTCAGTAATGATACATAAAAAACTAACTTTGTGAAAAAATTCCTCAATGTCACATGAAATCCGCACCAGGCAAGTAAACTTATTCTATTCACATACGAACGATTATAGTCAGGCCTGTGTGGGATAGCACAACATTGTAGAATCTCTTGAATAAATGAATACCATGTGACTAAATTTCATTTGTATGCATCACCGTTGTAACAGTGGATCTGGATAGAGTTGATTGCCATCTCAGATCGAAGACCGATGATGGCTTCCTGCGGAAATAGTCCCGTTGAAACCCAGAACGAGTCGGTTCGCCTGAATTAACAAGCACGGACAATATTAATTAGAGTAATACGCAGAATCAGCTTAGATTATAGTGGAAGAAATCTAAACTATTTTTTAGCCTATGGCTCGAACTTCTATGTGACGGAAAACGCCATAAATCTGTTTATCTAAAAACAAAAAACTACAAGTTGTTTAGCCTACCTTAAGATTGAGGGTTATAAAAAAAGGTGAAAATGCAGTATTAATCATCATGTGACATATGCGACTGAGGTTAATCTCTATAATGACTCGGTAGCAAGTAAACATCATGGCGACCAAAGATCCGCTCATAATAGAGCGCGGTCACGTGACGGCAAAAAGGTAGCCCAATATTTTCGCGGCCTACGGTGATGTATAAGCCAATGTTTTCGCGAAAGTAAGTAAGTAAAAATACCATGAAACGGTTATTTTAATAAATATTAATACGCTTAAATAAGCTTAAGAACACAACAAAATCGATGGACCTGAACACATTGGCCGCCATCTACGAGATATCTCGCGGTAAGCGCGAGATCTCGCGGTAAAAACCGCGAGATATCTTGTAGATGGCGGCCAATGTGTTCAGGTCCATCGATTTTGTTGTGTTCTTTAGCTTATTTAAGCGTATTAATATTTATTAAAATAACCGTTTCATGGTATTTTTACTTACTTACTTTCGGGAAAACATTGGCTTATACATCACCGTAGGCCGCGAAAATATTGGGCTACTTTTGCCGTCACGTGACCGCGCTCTATTATGAGCGGATCTTTGGTCGCCATGATGTTTACTTGCTACCGAGTCATTATAGAGATTAACCGCGACTGATCATCACTGATATTAGTCTCTACCATGCTGCTATCTCCACCCTCTTTACTGTCTCTCTGTCCCTATGCCGAGTTTTTTATAACGAAGTGACTAGCGGACCGCCAAGCGGCCGTCGAATCTCAAATACTAGCGGACCGCCAGTCACGTGTAACCTGTCACATGACGAGTCTTGATTCTTGAATATTGTTACAATGGCGGCAGTTACCGATAGTTGGTTTTATGTCGGACAAAAGTTTTCTTGTTTTAATGACTTAGAAAATTAGTAGAAACAGAGTAAGCAACCAATTTTTTTCGTAAGTGTTGGTTAGGTTCAGGTTAGGCGTCGTGAGGGTCGGTTAGGGTTAGTTTTAGGGTTTGTTTAGCCATTAGAAACTCTTTGTGGATTGGTGTAAATAGAAAGCCTGGCGGCTTGCTAGTATTCCGTATTGGACGGCCGCCAGTCATGTGATAGGTTACACGTGACTGGCGGTGAGCTAGTATTTGAGATTCGACGGCCGCTTGGCGGTCCGCTAGTCACAGCCTTTTTATAAACCTACCCGTCAATCATATTTTCTGGAGGAAAATTTTCGTCCGCCGATGAAACCATAACAACCTGCGCTCCCATCTTTGATAATGAGCCGTCAAGCATCTTAGATTTTTATGAAGTCAAAAATTTATAAACAGTAATAAAAAATTGCTTTTATTTCATTTATTTTATTTTCATCTTACAAGTCACAACCGAACTAATATTTTTGCGTTGCTAATGAAGCTGCAGTTATTTCGCAGTGCGCATGTCCATATTTTACGCTGGTTCACTGCGTCTGCTGTCTGAGTTCAAAGCGCGGATCAATGCTTTAGCGCATAAATATCATACTACGCCATGACTGTAAGTTAATAGAATTTGCAGTAATTTTCATTCTGACCAAGAGGTCGATGTATAGAAACAGAAAACAGAGTTATATTCAGCATTTGCTAAAATTCTGACATCGTTGTATTGCAAATTTACAAGCAGTCAAGGTTGATAACGGCATAAATGTTTAATACACTTTGTTTAGATATTAGGCCTACTGTAAACGGTTGCAAAGGACGATTCAACGTTTCATTCGCCAGAGGACGATGGTAAAAATAACCGCGACAGATTTGACACGTTGCTCTTTACCTGCCTTATGACCTGAAAATAATGACCCTTCCATAGACCCATTTACTGACCAATTCCTTGACCCATTCCTTGACCCACCCATTGACAAATCCTTCCTTGAGTTGGCTCATCTCTTGACCTATCCAATGACCCATGATCCCATGTCCCTTCAAATGACCCATCTACTGACCCATTTACTGATCCATCCTTGACCCGCCCTGGGTCACCCATTGATCTATCCACTCTCCAATCCTTTGACCCACCCCTAACCAACTGACCCATTTCTTGACCATCGATTCACCAATTCCTTGACCCACACATTGACCCATCCTTTAACATTATGATCACATTGCCATGGAAGCGATCGATGCACGTGTCTCAGTCCAGTCTCCGCAGAGACAGACAGACAGACAGACAGACAGACAGACAGACAGACAGACAGACAGACAGACAGACAGACAGACAGACAGACAGACAGACAGACAGACAGACAGACAGACAGACAGACACACAGACACACACACAGACACACACACACAGACACACAGACACAGATACACACACAGACACACACAGACACACACAGACACACAGACACAGATACACACACAGACACACACAGACATACACACAGACACACACAGACATTTTTCTCAAGAAGGACGATAATATGTCTTTCGAGTGTCCTTATAAGGGACTATTTCTGGCCGCGTATAATATTCCTCCGCCGCCATCGAAGCCATACAGGAAGCGCCCTCTGTGAGGCTTCATTGCAGCAATTTCCTCTCCTAAGAATAGCAACAGATTGGCGTCAAGCATCGACCGTAAATAGACACGCAGGCATTTACGCATCCAAGCACACAGACACACACGAACACATACAGATATGCACAGGTACAAAGACATAAAATATTCTATAAAGATTAATTAACATGCACGTATACAATGTCATGCGGGGTTCGCTCAGACAGCAAAAATGTGGAAGGCGAAAAATACGGTGGATTGCAAATATGATATCACGATTTTGCCTCTTAGAGGTAATCATCATCGTGGGTTAAGGGAGGTTTATTCCCCTTAATTTTCGGAAAGGCGACAGCATCGAACCCCCATTCATATCCAGTTGAACAATGTCCATTGTTGTTTTTCTAACATGATGACCTTCATAATGATGATGTCCTATGATTGTCCTCCATTCTCGATCCTCTGTTAAGTCCTCTTCTCTTCCTCTTTATTCGTCAGTCTGCTGCTATGTCATCGATCGTCATCGTCGTCGTCGTCGTCATCATATTCGTCATCACTATATCATCATTGATCAGCTGATATATTCATTAGAATAACACGATGAGCGTCAATAACATCAACACGATATGCCATCATCATCCAGCGCATACAAAAACGTACAACGACCTGTTTATGCAATATATCACAATATATATTCATGACCATAATAATAATATTTTCGAGGATCGTGACCAGAGCAGACATATTATGTATTGAAATAGAGCAAAATATAGGACCTAGAAATCAGTAGGCCTATATCCTGCGACATATGGACTATATATAATTATATATAGTCCATATGTCGCAGGGTATAGGCCTATATTATAGGCATATACAATCATATAATCATAGACTCTAGGTTTCACAATAATCATAATTAGGCCTATTAAAGTAGGTTTGTCGAACTCGTCGGTTTTTTACGTTCCACCTTGAGAAACATTGGCATTTGTTTAAATCAGAGGAAAATCTGAATCGGTTTCGAACGTGAGCCAAGCCAATCACTGGGTGGGGTACTGATGAACCAGCAGCCTACGTACTTAAGTCGTTTTCACAAAAGTGACCCCTTTGAAGTAAATAATTCACAGCTCTTCAGGGTAGGTAAATGCCGAGATGCCCTCTCTGTACTCTGACGCTGTTGAACGCATGGGGGGGGGGTCACTATTAAACTCCCTGAACAGTCGTATCCTGATCGCATAGATATAGTGCGGTCAAATTTCTAAAGCGACGCTCTAAAGTCAAAGCACAGGGCACCAGCTTATTCATGAGCGCTGAGATAGTGCGGTGAAATGCCTGTAGGCATCTGACCTTGATTATTTTTCGGTAGAACAATTTCTCCTGTAGCCTTAATGACTCTTAAGCTTAGACTGTTCTACATAACATACGCAGCATTTCACAGAGACAGACGAATCATCGGTGTGGAACAGATGTTGACCACTGCGGACGAATGGACAGTATTGTGAATTATTCAGGCAAAGTCTATTCCTCCCTAATCTGTCTGTCTGTCTGTCTGTCTGTCTGTCTGTATGTATGTGTGTGTGTCGTTGTTTCTGTCTATGACTGTCTCTCTATCTCCCTCTCTGTCTGTTTATCTGTTTGTCTGTTTGTCTGTTTATCTGTCTGTCTGTCTCTCCTGATGCTTTTCACATTCCCTTGTGCCTCCTCTCTATGTCCCATCCTCCATCTTCTCCTCGCTGCATCCTTCTCTGTATGTCTCTATTCCTCTTTCTATTCTTGCCTCTCTATCTCTCTCTCCCTCTCCCTCTCTCTGTCTGTCTGTCTGTCTGTCTGTCTGTCTGTCTGTCTCTCTCTCTCCCTCCCCTCTTCCCTTCCCTCTTTAGTAGTCTTTACCTCTGCCACCCTCTGCTTCCTGCATTCCGATCACCCGCCATATCTCTATCTACTATGATCTCTCTCCCCAATCTCCCTCTGTCTGTCTGTCTGTCTGTCTGTCTGTCTATCTGTCTGTCTGTCTATCTGTCTGTCTATCTATCTGTCTATCTGTCTGTATATCTGTCTGTATATCTGTCTGTCAATCTGTCGGTCTGTCTGTTTGTCTGTCTATCTGTCTGCCTGTCTATATGTCTGTCTGTCGGTTCCTCGCTGCCTTCTTCCATCCTTCATTCCTTCATTCCACGACTCAGCAACATCAGCAACCGGAAGTAACTGTCGTCTGCAGATGCATTGTATGTCATGAGTGACGTTGTCAGACAATGAAGTCATGGCAACCGCCACTGGCATGACAATGACTGACGATGACACGTATACAGACAGGCAGACAGACAGACAGACAGACAGACAGACAGACAGACAGACATACAGACAGACAGACAGACTGACAGACAGACAGACTGACAGACAGACAGACAGACGCACAAGCAGACAGACAGACAGACAGACACTCGCATCTACAGACACGCTGACTCACAGACTGACTGACCGGTGCACGCGATGTGGATGTGTGTGTGTATGTGTGTGCATTTGTATGTGAGCGTGTGTGGATCTGAGTGTTTGGGAATGTGAATCAATGCGTGTGTGTGTGAAAATATGTATGTGAGTCTGTGTGAATGTGTGTGTGAGTATATGTGGATATGTTTGTGTGTGTGTGTGTGTGTGTGTGTGTGTGTGTGTGTGTGTGTGTGTGTGTGTGTGCATTTGTATGTGAGCGTGTGTGGATCTGAGTGTTTGGGAATGTTAATCAATGCGTGTGTGTGTGAAAATATGTATGTGAGTCTGTGTGAATGTGTGTGTGAGTATATGTGGATATGTCTGTGTGTGTGTGTGTGTGTGTGTGTGTGTGTGTGTGTGTGTGTGTGTGTGTGTGTGTGTGTGTGTGTGTGGGTGTGTGTGTGGGTGTGGGTGTGTGTGGATATGTTTGTGTGTGCGTGTGTGTGTGTCTGGCCATCTGCTTATATATCGCCTCTTATTTAGTTCTTCGGTCTCACAAAGTCATATTCTGATTGTGTCCTTCATCTTTTTCTTTCCGATGCATTGCTCTAAAGAAAAATTCTTCTCTTCACCTATCTCCCGATGGCGCTTCTGCTTCTTCTTCTGCTTCTGCATCCTTCACGTGGTGGAGGTCTTCGTTTATCGGTCCATTCATCAGAGGATGGTCTAATAAGCCGATGGATGGTGATGATGATGTTGATGGCCAACAGAGGATACAGAGGCTGGCAGCAGCAGCAGCTGGTTGCCAATGGCGACGGCAACGCCCTTCGGTTATCGTTATTGAACGACTGCTATTTATAGCTGCTCAATGACGCATCAGCTAAATATAGTCATAATACGCTGCCAGTATTATAATAATCCTCGACATTTTTATGTACACGACAGAGTAAATATATATGCTGACGGCTTATCCTCCTCCTCTTTCTCCTCCTCCTCCTCGTTGTCATCCTCGTTTTCCTCCTCGTCATCCTCCTTATTCTAAGTATGTATTTATAATCAGGTTTGTATGCATGCGCGTGGGTGTATGTGTGTGTTTTTGTGTGTTTGTGTATGTATGTGTGTGTGTGTGCATGTGTGTGTGTGTTTTTTGTGTGTGTTTGTGTGTATGTGTGTGGTTTCTGTTGTTTTATCCTGTCAAGCTGTAGTAGAAGTTTGCTATGTTTCAGTAAACATGCTGCTGCTGCTGCTGCTGATGATGATGAAGAAGAAGAAGAAGAAGAAGAAGATGATGATGATGATGATGATGAGGATGATGATGATGATGATGAGGATGATGATGATGATGATGATGATGATGATGATGATGATGACGATGATGATGATGATATTGTTGTTGATGATGATGATGATGATGATGATGATGATGATGATGATGATGATGATGATGATGATGAAGAAGAAGAAGAAAACGAGGAGGGATATCTGTGAAGAAAACTAAGACGATGGAGATGAGGAGAAGGAGGATGGTTGAATTGAAGAACCGTAATAAGAGCATGAAGTGCAATTTTTATGTGGAAAGGGATGGCAGAGATATAGAGACAAGGGTTGTTCACTGTGTTCTGTTGTCTTTCAGTTGATGAGGTTTATGCAGCTGAAGGATTGGAAGATGAGACCGAAGCCAGTGGCAGTGAGGAGTAAGAGGAGGAGGAGGAAGAAGAAGAGGAGAAGGAGGAGAAGGAGGAGGTGGAAACAATTGATGGAGATGGGAAGGATGCACATGACAGAAGAAGGAAGAGGATGAGGTGCACAGGCAGACAGACGATCGGATAGACAGACAGATGGACAGACAGATAGACCGACAGCACCAGAAGCTGCGACATAGTGACAGAGGGACAGAGGGACAGAGTGACAGAAAGACAGAGGGACATAGTGACAGAGGGACAGAGGGACAGAGTGACAGAGGGACAGAGGGACAGAGGGACAGAGGGGCATAGGGGCAAAGGGGTAGAGGGACAGAGTGACAGAGTGACAGAGGGACAGAGAGACAGAGTGACAGAGAGACAGAGTGACAGAGTGACAGAGTGATAGAGACGAAGACCGACGATGCGAAGAAGGGTATCTCCCGAAAGAAACACAGACAGAGACGGACACAGACAGACAGGAAGAAGAGTCACAGATCACATGAGTCGAACGCACACACACACACGCACACACACACGCACACACACACACACACACACACACACACAGAAACGGAATTGGCCGACGGCAAAGACACAGAAGTCATAGGAGGGAGAAGTGCCCTACGTTGCTTTGACCTTCAGGCGGGCGACGTAGCAGGGCCACGCCGAGCGGAGGAGGAGGAGGAACGGGCGGTGGACGGACGGGCGGCGGGCGGCTCAGCGGCGGGCCGGACAGCCTCCTCTCAACAAAGCGCTCCTGCCGCCGACGACAAATGAGGCAGCGGCGGACGGAGAGACGGGCGTGCGTGCGGGCGGGCAAGCCTCGTCTGGGACCATCGCATGCTGCCAACGACAACGACGACGACGCGTAGGCCTCCCCGTGTCCTCCCTCCTCTTCCCTCTCCTCCGGGAAACTGGAAATATTTGGCGGAAGGACATCAGTAGCAGTAGCAGCGTCTTGGGAAGAGAGGAAGAGGAGCGGAAGAAGATGTAAGGAGAAAGCAGAATCATCGTCATCATCATCGTCGTCGTCATCATCGTCGTCGTCGTCGTCCGTGGAGAACCGGACAGGACCGGTTGAGACCGGGCAGGAACCGGATCAGGTCAGTGAGAACCGGAATTAGCCACCATCATTCTCGCCGCCGACATCGTCGAGTGCAGGAAAATTATAATAATCGAGCGCACCATAATTATCAGCAGAAGAGGAGGAGGAGGGGAAGAAGGGAGGAGGGGGAGGAGTCACTCCCACGCATGAAGGAGCGCGGTGGCATTCAGTCCGTGCTGTTTATGTCCGGCTGGTCAGTCGAGGACTCGAGGTTAGTGCATTGGTCAGTTCGTATAGTAGCCTAGTACAGATCGCTGGTCAGTGGTTGCCGTGTGTGTGTGTGTACTTGTGTATACTGTGTAGCTGAGGAGTTTTTGTGTTGACGTTCAGTCTCGTTTTGTGTGTACGTGAGGCAGCTGCACGGTCTCTCTGTTGCAGATTGATGTGGAAACGTATCATTGATCTCTTTCGCAACCGTCGTGTACTCTGTGATCGATTTTAGTCGTGATATTTTGCTCTCTGTCTCGGTTAGTATACATGTATGATACATTGGTAACCGGTCTGACATTTCGTGCCTCGTGATTCTCTTTTGGACAACCCCGTCTGGCTAGATACAGCGCTCGTGAATAAGCTGGTGCCCTGCGCTTGGCTTTCGAGTGGCGCTTTAGAAATTTGAAGATTGGGCTACGGATATTTGTTACAGGAGATTTGTAGAACCAGAGATTTTGCTAAGTCCCTATGTGGAATATGTACAATAAGGCCAAGTGTATTTATAATCTTAACCCGAAACAGATCCTGACCCTGACCCTAATCTTGACCACAAACCATAACCTAACCATATAGATCCTAAATTATACATAATATGCGTATGCATGACTTATGTCTTGATTATGCATATTACCTGTAACATTATACATGCTACATGTATACGTATTACAATATTCGTGTAGGCCTATAGGGTTTGAGTCTATCTATAGGGTTAGGATTGGGTTATGGTTTGGGGTTATAGTTGGATTCACGGTAAGGGTTGGAGCTGTTTTTGGTCAGTGTTAGGGTTGGAGTTGGGGTTAGAAATGCATGGGCCCTTATTGCACACATTACCTAGGCCCCCTACCGGGAATTTGCGTCGCCAAAGTTTTGGATGCCACCAAGCTATAATTATAGCCAATCCCTTTCTATAGCTGACCATCTTTGAGGATCCATCCGCTATGCTCAATGTGTGCTACCGATCAGGGCTTAAAGTGTAGCAGGACGGTCATGGACGGCGTCCTGGTACTTATTTTCAAATCTCTATGCCGTCCTGCCAGTGCTGCCACTTATTTGGCCAGCACACCTGCAAATGTAAGGGGCGTCCTGGCACTTTTTTTGGAAAGTCAAAGGGCGTCCAGGCACTTTTTTGTACACTTTTAGCACTGCTGCTGGTGTTATTTCGGTTACACTGCGTATATTTGTGAGTTCCGTAGGCCTATACACGCGTTTGTTTATGGCTTGTGGTTGATTTCTCCGAACAAACTAATTTTGATTTGATTTGATTTAATCAGCGAACAGATTATTTTTTAGAAGAGCTTCAATGCTGTAATTTTAGAGATAGGAGAGGGGAAAATGATAATCTAATCCGGATCTACACGTAGGCCCTTAATAACATTTTAAAGTCGATTCTATGTAATTCTGATGAGGGATTGCATCAGCTGTGATTAATTATCAGCGCATGCAGAACATTGCAGATGCAGATTGTGTGGCAGCAGCGATGTAGCCTAATCATCTGATCGCAGATAACATAATATTTTTTTATCCTATCTTCAGCAACATCTGCAGTAATCTGGCCGCGCAGCATAAAATACACGTTCCGCAGTGGTCAGCCCTAATTAGTAGTAGTTCCAATAATTAATTTAGAGACACTGCGTGATAATAAATATTATCAATGGGACTGGCACTGTCGGAGGAGCACAGGAATCGTCTGCTTTAGACTCCTCATTCTGCAGTCCTCCATTAAGACCATGACCAACATCAACTACGGACTCCTTTCACTTTCTATGCATGCAGTGCTAAAAGTGTAAAAAAAGAAGTACCTGGACGCCCCTTATCTTTCCAAAAGAAGTGCCAGGACGTCGCTTACATTTTCTGGTGTGCTGGCCAAATAAGTGGCAGGACGGCATAGAGATTTGAAAATAAGTGCCAGGGCGCCGTCCATGACCGTCCTGCCACACTTTAAGCCCTGTACGCATGCCCATAATTATTATTTCGGAAAATGTTGAAGAGGGACATTCCTTTTAACCCGTGTCTTTTAATGTGAGCAGCAGGGCTTAAAGTGTGGCAGGACGGTAATGGACGGCGCCCTCTCACTTATTTTCAAATCTCTATGCCGTCCTGCCATTTATTTGGCCAGCACACCTGGAAATGCAAGGGGCGTCCAGGCACCTTTTTAAAAAACACTTTTAGCATTGGTGAGCAGTATGGGAATTGGGGGGGGGGGGAAACGGGGGGGTCAGACGTGGATTTATGTGGATTTGTGGTGTGCAAGGAAGACACTTATGCGCCCCATTCAAAAGTGGTGCGCAGGTATTTCATTACACGTATAGTCATTATAACACACAATAATTTTATTTATTTATTTATAAAATTTTATATAGCGCCTATTCAAGGTAGGCAAATCAGAAGCGATCCCGGCCCAACCACGGGCAAATAAGACAACAGTTTTGAGGTTCTAAAGGAACGATTCATGGGAAATAAGCGCATTTTCATTTCTTGCCAACTGAACTGCATGCTTAGAGCCGTTACTGCTATTAGTCTATATTTTGCTATGCTACATGGGTCATCAAATGCAGTGAATTTTGCTATGCTACATGGGTCATCAAATGCAGTGAAAGAATTGCGAAAAAAATAACTGGAGGTTGGACCATTGTCCACTTGGAATTGGGGTGTGAAAAACAGATTTTGTTATATGTCTCTAAGAAAGACTGGGGGTTGAAACCCCCAAACCCCCGGCAATTCTCACCCTTGGGGGTTGAGACCCCCAAACCCCCGGCAATTCTCACCCATGGTCAAATGGTGTGGACTATTATTATTAGGCTAAGATGTAATTTTTAAATTCTAGCAAATTTAAAACTTGCAACATAATAATAGGCCTACTATAATAGTCCATGCCTTTTTATGACCCATGCAGCACAGCAAAACCCAGTAACATAATATAACGGCGCTAAGCATTTCATCTGCATTTGCATGGCATGATTAAATTGATTATGTGTTACGATGACAACGTGTAATGAAAATACCTGCGCACTACAATTCCACAGCGCACCTGCCTTTTGCACATTGAGTGACGTAAGCAGCTGCTGAGATTAGCGTCTCGCTATGGCTGCCATGAAAAATTATGGTAAAACAATAGATCCTATGACGCACTACTGCGCACACAACATACAGCAGACACATTACACACGCCTACTGCAAGTGTTGCAATTAATGGAAGTGCAAAAACATGCAGGCCCACGTTTACTTGGCTGGATCTCCTGCTACATTTGTGTCTGTACTTCTGCCTGTCTCTGTCACTCATCGCACTCTTCGGTGGCACACTACTAAAGTGCTTTCCTGTCAGTTCCGCGTCCGAGTTTCGAAACCCTCATGAAATTGAGGTTTCAGTTTCAAGACAGTTGCCCTGCATTCGAAACTGGTTCTAGTTCTGGGTTTACGATTCGTCTCAAATGACACACAGCTGATGAATCTCCCACTCGTTAGCTTATCGTAAAGTTGCTCTACATGAGTATGCAATAATTACGATGGTAATTTCATAACAGAAATTTTATTGGACATTTATATAACGCCACTCAACGAACAATCTCGTCAGATGCTCTCTTTGTGTCGGCCTGCGCAATGGCAAGATGGTGTATCAATAGGAATCAGAAATGCCACAGTTAGTAAAAAAATGCTGTTGGACAGCAGGGACTTCCATGTTTACCTTAAGGCTTAGACTTATCACACATATATAGGGCGTATACATTGCAAAATATAATATCTAGTCTTGTAGAACTCTATTGTCGTTTAGTCTTGTTTTTGTTTTATAACCGGTACATTTGTTGATACTATTCTTCCAACAGTCAATATTTTATTGTTGATCACTCAAGTTTCTATAGGCTATAGGGATTACCTTTCACTTAGGGCTCTCTACCGAGCAGGATTTTCATCTCTTTGAGGATATTCCATTATCTCACATTGTCACCGTGCACTACATTTTTTTTATAAAAAATCAGTTTCTCTAATCACATTTGTTGTTTTAATCTGCTTAGAAATTTCATGATGTTCGATTATTTGTGAGCGATAAATGAAAAAATGAGATGAGAAGTAATCGAGCATAAAAATAATAATAATAATTAGGTAATCATAATCATAAATATAATTAAAGTTGTTCTGCTAACAAACTAGACAACTATGGTCTATGAGTCATTGCATGATTTCTGCATTATTTTATTTCAACATTACAGGGAGGGCATGGGGATAACGGTTCCAAAGTTGAATTGTGAATAGTTATATAGTGGGAAAGGAATATATTTTCATTATAAGTACAATATTATGGTAGAAAAAGTAGAGCAGACAAACGAAGCTTTCCAAAGCAACGTAGAATCCAACAAGAGAAAGAAAGTTCTGCAAGACAATTCATTAATCAGTAGACAATAGCTGAGGCAAACGGATAATGGTTTCAAAGACAAGGAGGCAAACAAAGACTTCCAAGACAATCATCTGGCTAGAAGACGTGCAAGCGAGACAAATGGATAATGGTTTCCAAGACAATGACGCAAACGTAAACTTCCAAGGTTATCAAATAATAGACATGTAGATGAGACAAATAGATAATGGTTTCCATAACAACAAAGTAAACAGCATGGCAGCAAAAAATTAATAGATAAAGATTTCTATGTCAACATGGTAGAATTAATGAAGACAATGAATAAACGTTGTCATGGTTGCAACGTCGCTGATAATGATGAACAGATGAAATGGTACCAAAGGCAATAATATATAGGACAATATGACATAAAAATGGGACAATTGACATTATTCTAAAAAAGACAATTGCAATAAAGGATTTCCATGACGAACAATAACTATAACTCAAACTAGCAGACAAGGTTGTCATTGTTATATTATGTAATTCGATCAAGGTTCCTGGAGACAAACAATTGTAGCCTACGGCAGACAATGAGGCCTAGGCTTCGACGGAAATTTCCAGACAATGAGACAAAGGTCGTGACATATAAAAACAATATAGCAGCCGTTGTCATGACTACATATTACGTCGAGACAAATAGACGGTCTTCTCAATTATTCTGGAGAGTGCAGACGACGATATAGACGCATTGTTTAATTTATTTTTGTTTCTCATAAAAGCAACATAATTATTATCATGTTATTTACTATGAAGAATAAAAACAAATCAAGGTTATTAGTAACAGTCATGATAGGAAACATGGTGAAACAAATTATTCTCATTACGACGCTGACTGTATGTGAGCCATGGACAATAAGCGCCTATCCGATAATTATAGCAGATGTAAAAAACCGATGGAAACGAAATAAAGAAACGTAAAAAACGTGGGTTTTTTCGAAAAAATAAAAAACGCCAAAAAACCCATAAAAAACGGAAACGGAAAATACTTTGACTTTGCTACATCTAAATCCGCATTTTAGCCTTGAAAACCTTGAGTACGAGCCTACTACATGCCGGCTATCTCTTAAATGATGATGATAAACGATGAAATAATGACTTTAGTTAGCTGAATTCTTGATAGTTGGCGGAAAACATAAGAAATATCTGAAAAAATTAAAATTAAGGAAAATAAGACCAGAAAGTAAATGAATAAATAAAGTTAAAGAAAAAATAATAAAAACGATAAAAAAAGATGGGAAAAATAAAAAACGAAAAAACGACGTTTTTTGGGAGAGAATAAAAACGAAAAAACGTTTGTTAAAACTATGAATTATAGTATAGCCTACTGCCGCTCTTTCTACCATGTCCCCTATGGGATGGAAGGCTGCCTCAATCTTTAATGACTAGCGGTTATTCAGCCCGCCTTCTTTTGTTCTTTGTGCATTAATATCGTTCAACCACCATACCGCCCCAACAGAGTTTTAAAAAACGGCTTGAAAGCTGAAAGCATGCTAATATCGCTATCCGTGATTTACAGGTATAATACGGCAGAGCTAGCATAAGCTTATTATACCGTCTGAATAAGTTTCACACGCACAAAGGCGAAATGGTTTCGACAAATTCTGTGATTCCCTGAATAATGTAGGCGTTCTTTTTGTCTTTTGTTCCGACGGCGGACGCAAGGGAACGGAATGATGGTTGCCATTCTCGCCCATTCCATTCCATGAATGCCCCCGTACATGTATATGTATATATATATATATATATATACAGTATATATATATATATACAGTATATATATACAGTATATATATACAGTATATACATACACTGTTAAATATGTGAGTGGAGAAAGAGTGTATAAAACCACGTGTGCGTGTTATCCTTCCACCCTATACTAGGAGACCCAATGTTTAGTGGACATTGACACGAAGCGCATGCGGCGCAATGCTGACCATGAAAAGCCGTGGAATTAGCCACTTATCCAGAAACATGCATAAAATTATAAGCACTCCACCTGGCGAAGCATTAGATGCTTTATGAAAACTACGCCATGCGTACTCTTGAGCAACTAACTTTACCTTGAATTATAAATATATCACACGAATTATTACTCATTTTTAATTAATTTTTTTATAATCTTTACATAACCTCGTCCTCCTCCTCCTCGTTCTCCTATTCCTTTTTTTCGTCTTCTTCCTCCTTCTCCTCGTCCTCCTCCTCCTCGTCTCCTCGTCCTCGTCCTCGTCCTCATCCTCCACTCTTCTATTTCTCGTCCTCCTCAGCGGCCTCGCCCTCCTCGTTCTTTTCATCCTCGACCTCCTCCTCCTCCTCCTCCTCGTCCTTCTCCCTCCTCGTCCTCCATCTCGTCCTCCTGGTCCTCCTGGACCTGGTTTTCCTCGTCCTCCTCCTCGTCCTCATCATGCTCGTCTTCGTCTTCCTCGCCTTCATCCTCCTCTTCTTCCTCCTCCTCGTCCACCTTGTCCTCGTCTTCTATGTCCTGGTCCTTCTCGTTTTCGGCCTCGTCCTCCTCGTGCTAGTCCTCTTAGTCCTCGTCCGCCTCCTTATCATCCTCCTCCTCTTCGTCCTTCTCGTGCTAGTCCTCCTCCTCGTCCTCCTCGACCTCGTCGTCCTCGTTCTCCTCCTCTTCGTCCTCCTCATCGTCCACCTTATCCTCGTCCTCTTTGTCCTGGTCCTCCTCGTTCTCGGCCTCGTCCTCCTCGTGCTAGTCCTCTTAGTCCTCGTCCGCCTCCTTATCGTCCTCCTCCTCTTCGTCCTCCTCGTGCTAGTCCTCTTCGTCGTCGTCCTCGACCTCTTTGTTCTCTTCGTCCTCGTCCTCTTCGTCCTCGTCCTCGTCCTCCTTGTCCTTATACACCTAGTCTTCGTCTTCCTCGCCCTCGTCCTCCTCCTCTTCGTCCTCCTCGTCGTCCACCTTGTCCTCGTTTTTTGTCCTGGTCCTCCTCGTTCTCGGCCTCGTCCTCCTCGTGTTATTCCTCTTAGTCCTCGTCCGCCTCCTTATCGTCCTCCTCCTCTTCGTCCTCCTTGTGCTAGTCCTCCTCCTCGTCCTCCTCGACCTCGTCTTCCTCGTCCTCATCCTCCTCCTCTTCGTACTCCTCGTCCACCTTGTCCTCGTCCTCTTTGTCCTGGTCCTCTTCGTTCTCGGCCTCGTCCTCCTCGTGCGGGTCCTCTTAGTCCTCGTCCGCATCCTTATCGTCCTCCTCTTCGTTCTTCTCGTGCTAGTCCTCCTTTTCGTCCTTCTCGACCTCGTCTTCCTCGTCCTCGTCCTCCTCCTCTTCGTACTCCTCCTCGTCCACATTGTCCTCGTCCTCTTTGTCTTGGTCCTCCTCGTTCTCGGCCTCGTCCTCCTGGTGTTATTCCTCTTAGTCCTCGTCCGCCTCCTTATCGTCCTCCTCTTCGTCCTCCTCGTGCTAGTCCTCCTCCTCGTCCTCCTCGACCTCGTCTACCTCGTCCTTGTCCTCCTCCTCTTGGTACTCCTCCTCGTCCACCTTGTCCTCGTCCTCTTTGTCCTGGTCCTCCTCGTTCTCGGCCTCGTCCTCCTCGTGCTAGTCCTCTTAGTCCTCGTCCGCATCCTTATCGTCCTCCTCCTCTTCGTCCTCCTCGTCCTAGTCCTCCTCCTCGTCCTCCTCGACCTCGTCTTCCTCGTCCTCGTCCTCCTCCTCTTCGTACACCTCATCGTCCACCTTGTCCTCGTCCTCTTTGTCCTGGTCCTCCTCGTTCTCGGCCTCGTCCTCCGCGTGCTAGTCCTCTTAGTTTTCGTCCGCCTCCTTATCGTCCTCCTCCTCTTCGTCCTCCTCGTGCTAGTCCTCTTCGTCGTCGTCCTCGACCTCTTTGTCCTCTTCGTCCTCGTCCTCGTCCTCCTTGTCCTTATACACCTCGTCTTCGTCTTCCTCGATCTCGTCCTCCTCCTCTTCGTCCTCCTCATCGTCCACCTTGTCCTCGTCCTCTTTGTCCTGGTCCTCCTCGTTCTCGGCCTCCTCCTCCTCCTCGTCTTCCTCCTCCTTGTCCTCTTTGCCTCGTCTGATCCACCTCGTCTCCTACTCGTCGTCCTCCTCCACTTCGTCCTCCTCTTACTCGTCCTCTTTCCTCTACCTCGTACTCGTTCTCGTCCTCCTCCTCGTCCTCTTTATTCCTCCTGCTTCTCCTTCTCCTGCTTCTCCTTCTCATCCTTCTCCTTCCCCGTGTCCGTCTCAGTCTTTCCTCCTTGTCGTCCTCTTTCTCCTCGTCTCGTCCTCCATTTCTTCCTCCTCCTCGTGCTACTCCTACATAAGCACACGAGCAAGCAAACATACACACACACATTCACGCACCTATTTACACACCTATTTAATATTCACACACCTGCTCTCTGTATCTGTCTCTGTCTCTTTCTCTGGCTCTCTGGCTCTCTCTCTCTCTCTGGCTCTCTGATTGTCTGTCTGTCTCTCTCTCTCACAAACACACACATACATACATACATACATACATACATACATACATACATACATACATACATACATACATACATGCATACATACATACATACATACATACGTACATACATACACACATCTTTATATATATACATACATATACACACACAGAGACATACACAGTACACACACACACACACACACATATATATACACACACATTCACACACACACGCACGCACGCACACACGCACACACCTATGCATACATGTGGCATGTTTACGGTGTAGATAGCGTCGTTAATATAATTATAGACACCGTATGGATTCAATGTCTTTGGGTTGAGGCTGAGATAGTGCCTTTGATTCTTAATGACCCACACAGACACCCACTGTTGCAGTCGGCTGACCGCGCGGCGAGGTAATTGCTTGAGCGACAGGGAGTCTGCGACGAGTATAGCCCTGAACTCGGATCCCTGTATAGAAGCGCATCTGTTAGGGGTTCCTGAAATGAACGCCTGGCCGACTGCGATGATCATTAAGATCCAACTGCTATAATCTGATCCAAACAGGGCTCCGACGCCTGGGTTTGTAATCTGATTTCACGGCAGTCTGCGTGTCATCTCAGTCGTCAGTGGTTAACTGTTTAAACATTAAGCTTACATGTATACACGTATACAGCGACCCCAATTTCTGGGTCTGTGTACCGAAAGATACAGCGTCTTTACTGTACATACTGACAACCAAACTTCGTCAATACTGCTGAGCTAGTCGATCACGCTGAAAGTTGACGTAAAGAAATCAAGGTAAGGTATACAGTTGCCTTTTAAAATTCCGATATCTTATCAAAAGTCAATTTGAGGCAAATATGATTATGATTTCTTTAAGCCTTTACATCAGGAAGCTACATGGTGATTCAGTGCATCTAAGTCACTGCACGCATAATATTTCAGCCTGTTCAGAAAGAGTAGGCCTAAAATGGCCTATAATGTCCCGATGGCAAGATACGACGGGAAAGGAACGGACTGGAAGAAGAAGAGGAGGAGAAGGAGGAGAACGATGACGACGAGCGGAAAAGCAAGAGGAAGAAGATTTGGAAGATTAGGAAGAAGAGGATGTAGAGAGAAAAGGAAGAACAGGAAGATGAGATAGAGGAAGAGGAGGACAAAGAAGAGGAGAGGGAAAAGGAGGTGGAAGAGAAGGAGGAAAACGAAGGAAGAAGAGGAGGAGGAAGAGGAAGGGGAGGAGAGAGAAGAGGAGGAGGAAGAGGAAAAGAACGATGAGGAAGAGAATGAGGACGAGTAAGAGGAAGATGAAGAGGCGGAAGAAGATGAGAAGGAGGAGGAAGAGGAGGTAAGAGGAAGAGCAGGAGGAAAAGGAAGAGAAAAAAAAGAAGAGGAAAGAGGAAGTGGAAGAGGCGGAAAGAAGAGGAGGAGGAGAACAATGAGGACGAGAATGAGGACGAGGAAGAAGATGAGAAGGCTGACAAGAAGGAAGAGGAGGAAGTAATGGGAAGCAAAAGAGGAAGAGGAGGAGAAATAAAAGGAGAGGAAAGAGGAAATGGAAGTGGAGGAAAGAAAAAGAGGACGAGAACGATGAGGACGAGAATGAGGACGAGGAAGATGAAGAGGAGGAAGAAGATGAAGAGAAGAAGGAGGAATAGGAGGATGTCAGAGGAAGAGGAGGATGAAGAGGAAGAGGAGAAGAACGAAGAGGAGAGGAAAGAGGAAGTGGAAGACGAAGAGAGAAGAGGAGGATAAAGACGAGAATGAGGAGGAGGAAGCGGAGGAGAGAGAAGAAGAGGTGGAGAAGTAAGAGGAAGACGGAGGGAGAAGAGGGAAGGTACAGGAAGAAGAGGACTAGACTAACGAGGTGGACGAGAATGAAAAGAAGGAGCAGGAGGAAGAGGAGGAGAGAGAAAAGGAGGAAGAATTGGAAAAAAGAGAAAGAGGAAGAGAGCAGAAAGAAAAGGAAAAAGACGAGAAAGTAAGAGGACGACTACACGAGCGAGTTGAACGAGAATGAGGAGGAGGAGCAGGAGGAAGAGGAGGAGAGAGAAGCGGAGGAGGAGGAAGAGAAAGAAGAGAAGGAGGAAGAAAGCGGAAATACGAGGAAGAAGACGAGGAAGAAGAAGTAAAGGTAGAGGAAGAGGAGGACTAAACGAAGAAGATGGACGAGAATGAGAAGGGGGAACAGGAGGAAGAGGAGGATAGAGAAGAGGAGGAGGAGGAGGAAAGAGAAGGTTGAAGAGAGGAGAAAGAAGAGGAGGAAGACATGTAAGAAGAGAGAGGAGGAAGAAGGAAAGGAAGAGGATTATGAGGACGAGGAATAGGAGGAGGAAGAGTAGGAGGAGAGAGAAGAGCTAGAGAAAGAGGAGATGAAGAGGAGGAAGAGGAGGAAAAGAGAGAAGTGAGAGAACGACGAGGAAGAAGAGGAGGAGGAAGAGAGTAAGAAGAGGAGGAATAGAAAGATGATGCCGTGGAATAAGAGGAGGAAAAGGTGGGAAAAAAGGAGGAGCTAGAGGAAGAAAAGAAGGAAGAGGAGGTGGGAGAAGAGGAAGAAGAGGAAGAAGAGAAGAGAAGGAGGAAGAGGAGAAGGAAGAGGAGGAGACTATTATATTTGTGATTATCATTATTTTTATTGTTACTATTACACTGTTAGAAATCTCACCGTATTTTTACGGGCATTTCCTGGCAGCTTTGTACAGTGGAAATGACCGTAAAATTACGGCGGACAGTATAGTCTAGGCTTGGAATTTCAAAAGAGCTCTAGAAACCACTGTTAGAAGCAAATCATGTAACAATTTGCTAACCGGTGTTTCTAGACTAATTCGACCCTCCTGAAAACGAAAATCGCGGTTAGCAAGCTGGATTTTTAGCGGTTTCATGGGAAAACAAGATGGCGGACAAAATGGCTGCCAAATTCCTTCAAATGACTAAAAGTAAAGTATTGTATGTGATAGGAGCACGGTTTTAGACTCCAAATTAAGACTATAGGATTCAAGGAATGCAATGGAATCAAAGACATATATGTAGCACTGCACGAAAACCAAAATGGCGGCCAGAATCTTAAATGGCCACAAATAGAGTTATGTATGCAGTATAAATGTGATTTCAGAGTCTAAATCAACATTTTCGAGGTCAAAGAATGCGATAAAAGCAAGGTCACATATGTAGCACTGCGCTAAAAAACAAAATGGCGGACAAAATGGCGGCCAGAATCTTAAAATAATTGCTATAAATGAAGTCACGTAAGCAATGGAATCATGATTTTCGGGTCTAAGTCAACATTTTCGAGGTCAAGGAATATGATGGGACCAAGGTCTCATATGTAGCACCATCGCTTATAGTCATCTGCAGGACTCAATGTTTTGAATATTCTCACAACAACCTAGCATACAGGGTGGCCCAATAAATAATGCCCCATTGGCAGAAATGCTATTTCACCGCGATCAATTGAGATTTTACTCTGAAGCTCAGGTTTAGCTTCTTGCACTCTGTGATATCTCAGCAGCTGTCGACATGGATGACTGCATAAATTGTTCCAACGGCTTGAATCCTCCTGTGGTATCAAGGGGGTCCCTCTCCTCAGTTTAAATCTCACGTGTCTGGTCACACCAAAATGGTCACAGCTGGTGATTTTGGATCTAACTAGCTGCGGTCTATATAGGTGTTCCATATGGATGTGTCCTTGGAAGTTAGACCCATACTTTTCGTTTAGTCCATGGCTGGGGTTACTATTCTGTTTCCAAGTCACTCTGCTAATGATCACCTCTTTGCGGATGGCGTTCAGGTCTATGTCCATTAAGGTTGTCCAGAAAAATAAAAAGTTGCAGAAAGCACTCATACTGATATTGTTCATGTGAGGCCTACAGATATTTTTTACAGATTTTTAAAATGTCATCCTGATGACATGGCCCCTGAACTTAGGGACCGATTTTTGTCTGAGCAATATAAGGGGCCATCCACAAATAACGTCACGTAATTTAGGACGATTTTTTTTACCCCGAACCCTCGTTATTATGTCGCCACAAAATTCATACGATATCTAGTAAGAAACTGTCACAAATAGGTTCAGACGTTTGACCCGGCCCCTTCCCGAGGTGCATGACGTCATTTATGGTCGGTCCCTAATGAAGTACCAATACGCACCCGCCGCAGGCGTCGCATCATATTGTTCACATCCCTATTTTTTTTACATAATGTTAGTAATGCGACTATTGTGAATGCTTTGACATAAAACCTATAAACAAGTCGACTCTGCACCAGCATCCATACTATGATTACGAGACACTATTCGTATATGGTGCCTTGCTTCATGTCTTCTTGTCAAAAGTTTGGAATTGCTTCATGTGCTCTTCGACATTCTGTAAAGGCCATGGAGGATATTTATTCAAGATCGGTCGTAATAATGGTTGTGAAGTTTGATAATAAGCTTCACTCCACGCTCAGCTTTATCCTTTACAATTTTGACAGCACGAAACAATTTGTCAGCTGAGAAGTATGTTTGGTCACATGACCATTGATTGGATGGCTTAACTAGCGAGTCATTGCTGATATCCAGCAATCAGAACAGATTGTGTCATTCTGGGTCGGTTAAGTTCGTTAAGGTTGTATCGCGAGCAACTTGTTTGAAGTCAGGACATATCGAAAACTGTAGATGGTCTCCGGCATGCAGTGGTGTTGCTAACAATCGAGTCCCTAATTCTTGCTATCATGGGATTTTTGCTCAAAAGTACAAATGGAACAATTTCTTCAGTGAGGTACCACCAGTGTGAGAATTGTGGAAAAATAACGGGGTGGGTTGGCCTAAGATCCACTTGGAATTGGTGTGTGAAAAACATACTGAGTTTGTAGGAAAGACTGAAGGGTTGAAACCCCCAACCACCCTGGGGTTCCTTGCCCTGGGTACCATCGGTGGTTGCTAAGTGAATCAATTTCAGTATTGGCAACTGCCATTATCAACTTTACTAAAAATCAATCATGTCATGGACAAAGCGGGGGATCATCTTGCTAGAGCATCAGCAAATGAAGCAGCTGAGCATAAACTGAAGCTTATTTTCAGACTTCGCAACCATTATTACGACCCGTCCTGAACAAAGATCCTCCATGGCCATTGCAGGGTGTCAAACAGCACATGAAGCAATTCCAATATATTGACAATAAGACATTAAGTAAGACACTACGAATAAATCTAGGTGCTGTTGGAGTGTCGACATCTTTAAGCATATAGTCTTTGTGTCAAGGCATTCGCAATAGTCGCATTACTAACATTATGTGTAAAATAGAGATGTGAACCATAATTATGATGCGACGCCTGCGGCGGGTGCGTATTGGTATTTCATTGGAGACAGTCCATAAATGACGTCACACACCTCGGGGAAGGGGCTTGGTCACACATAATTATGTGACTATTTGTGACAGTTTCTTATTAGATAAGGTATGAATTTTTTGACAACATGTAACGAGGGGTCCGGGTAAAAATCGTCCTAAGTTACGTGACGTCATTAATGGACGGCCCCTTATAATGCTCAGATAGTACATTTCAATTTGTTTTATTGTTGATTAGTCAAGAGTAATGAAATTTTGTATCAGCTTTGTGTCTAATAGTGCAACTGTGAGTCATATCTGCTTAGCTATTAGTTGTTCGCATTGAAAATACAGTGCAATTTCGACCAAAATGGGTCCCTAAGCTCAGGGGCCATGAGGAATATCAGAATGACATTTTAAAAATCTGTAAAAATTATTTGTAGGCCACACATAAACAAAATCATGGTAAAAACTTGAGTTTGGGTGTCCTAATGTCCGTGGTCTTCCGTCTGCTCAACTCACATTAGATGGCCTCTCTGAAACCATTTTTCATGATTTGCATTTGATGTATTCCAATCGCTTTTAACTAAACTTGGGCGCCCGAACATAGGGGCAATGGGTGGACACTTGCCGCCCCCTTGGAAAAGTGACAGTTATTTTTCTAACTACTACTATTGAGTTTTTAACAAATTTCTCCGCATTAAAATACTAATGATACGAATGATACACGCAGTGAAAGTCATAAATTTACGTTTTGAAATCTCTATAAAAATAAATATTTATAGTGCCCTTCGTGGACCTACTTTTTAATATTTACTTTTGGATTTTTAACAAATTTTTCGCACTTAGGAAACTATTCATTTTAAAAATAATGCGCAAAATGACACTGATAAATTTGCATTAAGAAACCTCTTTGAAAATATACCCGTGTTTTTAATTTCCAGCGCTGTATTTTTCATGCTTTTGTCACTGAAAAATTCAACCGTGACCATCGCAAAAATTTTGCCCCCTCTTGCTAAATTTTCTGCCTTCGCCCATGCTTAGGAGTCTTGTTTCGCGTACCCCTACTGGCGCCTGGATACCCCAGGGGTACGCGTACTACAGTTTGAGAACCACTGATATACACCAGGGTGTAAATGTAAAATTTACGATTAGTAAATTTTGCCTCTAATGTATAAAGACTCTCTACAATTCAGCTTCACTGAATGGTGTTATACGTTGCAACGTTTGATAATTGGATCGTTGTATTTTCTGATATCGGGCTCTCTTCTTAAGGGCTATTTTCTCTCACTAGAAGTACAATTGAATAGCCATGGCTGTGAGAGGCGGTATAAAAATTACTAATTGCATTACATTAGGCCTACATCATCATAGCAAAAAATAAATTAAATAATAAATTATTATGTAAGCTACCATCATTGTGATGCTGTGTTGTTCTGTTGTTCTATAATTTATATATAGAATGTATGTATATGAACATTTATATAGCGCCTTACAATAACCTCACGAAGGCGCTTAAACTTAGACTGCTCCGTTCTCTTAAAAATTCTGACTTGTTTGTCCCCACGAGCTGGATACAATATTGCTCAAACTCGATCCCCTACTGTCATTGGACCCTCTCTAGTGACTAGTGGGAACAGAATTCAATAAGATGGGTCCAATTACCCTCGTTATTGACTTCTTTTTCATTTCCTCCACTTTCACTGGGATTCTTCTTTCTTGATCGTTTTCTCTCTCCAATATCCTCAGGTTCCTCAAGGGGAGCCTGTGCCGGTCCCAAGCCCGGAAAAAGGAGGAGGGTTCCGCGGAGGGTTTGCAGCCCTCCCGGGTAAAAAATATTGTTGCAACAGAAACGACACAGAAAAAACACAATCATACTGTCAAGGCGGGTCTGAAAAGAGATGGGAAGGCGGAAAACCTATTTATGACGGGTAATGGTGAAAGCCAAAAGGAAGCCATGACCCAGAGGGCCCAGATCTTGACGACCAAAGCTAAGACGAGAGTTGGCTGCTGGAATGTGAGGACGCTATACGAGACGGGAAGGATGGCTCAGGTGATAGCGGAAATGAAGAGATACAGACTGGACATATTGGGAATGAGCGAGATGAGATGGACGGGGAGCGGAGTCATTGCATCGGATGGAATAAATATATACTACTCTGGAGGAGACAAACATGAAAGAGGTGTGGGCATAGCGATTGATGCAAGGATGGCATCAGCTGTCATTGGATGGGAGCCGGTGAGTGATAGAATCATTACCATCAGGATGCAGACGAGGCATACAAAGACAACCATAATACAGGTGTATGCTCCAACAAACATGGCTTCAGAGGAGGAAAAAGATGATTTCTATGAACAGCTGCAAGATGTCATAGATGCAACACCAGGACACGACCTGAAAATAGTCTTGGGCGACTTTAATGCACAGATAAGAGGGGATAGAGAGGGATGGGCCGAGGTGATTGGAGCAGAGGCGGATGGAGAGAGAAATGACAATGGTGAGAGAATGCTCAGTTATTGCAGCAGCAATAAGCTGAAGATAGGAGGAAGCATGTTTAAACACAAGATTATTCACAAGAAAACATGGAGATCTCCAGATGGGAAAACCACGCACCAGATTGACCACGTTTGCATTTCCAAGAGGTGGGCATCGGCGTTACAAGATGTGAGGGCGTACAGAGGAGCTGATGCTGCCTCGGACCATCACCTGGTCATTGCAATATTAAAACTCAAGTTGAAGAGATTGGATAGAAGACGGGAGCATGCAGTTGTAGATGTGGCCAAACTGCGCAGAACAGAGACACAGGATCGATTCCAGCTGGAATTAAAGAACCGATTTGAAATATTAGGCGAACAGGAGCAAGAAGATGAGACTGTGGAAGAAAGTTGGGAGAAGATGAAAACCACGATCAATGGAGCGGCAAGAGATGTTCTTGGACTAAGAAGAGGAAAGAGAAAGGAAAAATGGATTAACGAGGATACATGGAGAGCAATCGATGAACGCAGAGAGCTCAAGAACAGGAGAGAACAAGCATACAGTAGAGGAGATGATGCAACAAATATATGCGAAGACTACCGGAACAAAGACAAAGAGGTCAAGAGCCGATGCAGAAAAGACAAAAAGGCATGGACAGAAGCACGACTGGAGGAGGCGGAAGTTGCGGCAAAGATCGGAGATTCCAAAACACTGTATAAGATCACAAAGGAGATAACAGGAAAAATCACGCAGAGGATGCCCGTCAAAGGAGCTACCGGGAACACACTCAGAACACATGAGGAACAAGCGGCAAGATGGAGAGAACATTTTGACAAGATCTTGAATTGCCCGGAACCGGAGATCACGCACGATTTCACCCGTGACCACTGCCTGCCAACCTTGGATGTGGATGTAGACGTCATCAAAGAGAAAGAGGTAGAGGAAGCGGTGAAAAGACTAAAGAATGGGAAATCTGCAGGAATTGATGACATACAACCGGAACTGCTAAAAAATGGAGGAAAGGAGATGATTAAGGCATTAACACACTTGTGCAATGCAATTTGGAACACTGGAGAAGTGCCAAGAGATTGGTGCGACGGGATTATAATACCGATCCCAAAGAAGGGGAACCTTAGTGATTGTAATAACTGGAGAGGAATAACGTTGCTATCCATACCGGGGAAAGTTCTAGCCAGCATAATTCTAAAGAGAATTCAAGAGGCGGTAGATGGCTTGCTAAGACAACAGGCGGGTTTTAGAAAGGGCAGATCGTGCTGTGAACAGATATTTGCATTAAGGCAAATCATAGAGAAATGCGAGGCAGGAAATGCAAATATACTCATCAACTTCATAGATTTTCAAAAGGCATTTGACAGTGTGCAAAGGCCGGCGGTATGGAGCATTCTTGAACAGTATGGAATACCAGCAAAGATTATAGACATCATTAAAGGAATGTACAAGGAAAGTAGATGCACGGTGAGAGTGGATGGGAAACTGGGCGAGTGGTTTCGGATCATCACTGGGGTAAGGCAGGGATGCATTTTGTCACCTCTGTTGTTTTTGATAACAATTGACTGGGTGATGAGACGAAGCACAGAAGAGGAGGGATGGGGCCTGAAATGGGGAGAGGATGGGAAGATGGCAGATTTGGATTTCGCGGATGATATAGCACTACTAGAGGATTCATGGGAGGGAATGAGAAAACTCACGGGCTGTGTAGAGAAGCAGGCAGGCTTGGTCGGTTTAAGGATCAATACTTCGAAGACAAAGATAATGAAAATAGGAAAATGGGAAACGTCAGAATGCATCAAGGTCAGAGAGGATGTGTTGGAGGAGGTGGAAGACTTCTGCTACCTGGGAAGTGTGATTGCGAACAATGGCAATTGCGATAAGGATATCCGATCCAGATTAGGAAAGGCGAATACGATATTTGGACGATTAAACAACATATGGAGGGACAAGGGGCTCAGTATAACAACAAAGACAAGATTATATAGAGCATTGGTGCTGACAGTGTTGCTGTATGGAGCGGAGACATGGTCGGTGACCAAAGCAAACATGAAGAGGCTAGAGGCAGCTCATCATAGATGGCAGAGGAGGATACTGGGGATTACTTGGAAGGATAAAATCAGAAATGAAGACGTAAGGAAAAGAACATCTATGGAGAAATTGGAGGAGATGATGAAGAAATTGCGTCTGCGGTGGTTGGGACATCTACACAGATCAAATGAGGAAAGAATTATGAAGCAGGCAATGCACTGGACTCCGACTGGATGGAGAAGAAGACGAGGTCGACCAAGAAAGACCTGGCGGGATATGGTGATACAAGACCTGGAAGACGGCGGAATGACGTGGGAGGCGGCCAGGACAGCTGCAGAGGACAGAGTGACGTGGAGGACCTGTGTCGCCCGATGCACTACAAATGCGTGGAAGGACTAAGGGGGGGGATATCTGGCTCTCTTCTTAACAGCTGTTACTGTCTGGGTTCTCGCAATCGAAGCACCACTGAATGGCCATGACTGTGAGCGGCAGGATAGAAATTACTAATTGCATTACATTACATTATCAGCATTCAGCAAAGTAAAAATTAAATTAAATTATAATTTATTATGTAAGCTGCCATCATTGTGATGCTGTTTTGTTCTATAATTGATATATAGAGCCAATAATTTTATTAAAGTTTAGTATTCTTACGGACACTATTAGTCCATTAGTGTTATGCCAAATTTGAAGTAGTGGATTTTGTGAAAGCGTTATAAAGCTATGATGTTACTGACTTGTGGTGTTGGTTTGTCTTCTGCAGGACACGTCAACACGTGAGACAAAACTCAAAATCACAGGGTCGGAATTCTCTATCAACTGTTCCAAGTCTCTCTTCAAAGTTACAGACAATATCCATATTGTTCCGCAGCATGAACTATTAAAACCACTCTGATTGTGCTGTCTCTCAGTTGGAATATTATTCAGAGCTGATAATAAGACGCTTCTTTTTCAACTTGTTTATCTCTTTCCAGATTTCTGACTGACTTTTATTGTTGTTTTATGCATTATTATAATGACAATATAAATGTCTTTGGATTGAATGGCCTTACAGTATGCTAAATTGTTCAATGAAATGGACCGTCACGATTGACTTCGTTCCAGAAAACCAGTTTCATAGTTGATGTTACCAATTTAAGAAATTGTATTTTCATTTCCTCACTAATCTTTTTTCAAATAAAGACTGTAATGGAGTAGTATGTGATGAATTTCTAAAAATTACGTATACTGCGCATGATGTACACATATTTTGTATATGTAACCAATTTCTTATTTGTCTCGTGTACAAAATATTTGTTAATTATTATGCAGCAAAATTCTGTTGTTTGTTTACTGATAACTCATTTAAATGCATGGCACCATTTCAGCATCATATATAATTTTTAATCAAGATTCATATAACTATGTAGGTCTTGTAGTACTTATTATCCACTGAATGCCTGATAAAATGTAAGTGTATGATATCATATCAATAATTGTAAAGTAATAGTTTGCTTGAATACGTGTTAAGATAGATGATGGTGTTGTATGATGACTGCAGCATTATTCCATTGAACAGTTTAATTTTTACAGTATTTTCATGACTAGGATTTTTCTTGGTTTCTCATTGGGCATGCAGTCTCATTTTCATATTGAGCTCTTGAACTTAAACAGCTAGAACCTTTTTTGTAATTAAATATTGTGAATATGATATCTCGTACATTCTTTACATGCAGGTCAAGAATATTTTTATGGTATCACCACCCAAATGAGTGTAAAATTCCAACAAGGAGCTATTCAAGTGGATATTTCCAATTGAAGGGGTGGCATATTTCATAATTGAGTCAACGTAGAAGTTTCCAAAGATGGAGTGGCTTTCTCCACCATCGATCCAAGATGTAGAATTCCAAAGATTTAGTGGATTTCTCCACCATTGAGCCAAAGTGTAATTTTCCAAAGAATTAGTGGCTATCTCCACCACTGGGTAAAGATGGAAATTTCCAAATAATTAGTGGCTTTCTCCACCATCGAACCAAGATGGCGAATTCCAAAGATTTAGTGGCTTTCTCCACCATTGAGCCAAAGTGTAATTTTCCAAAGAATTAGTGGCTATCTCCACCAATGGGCAAAGATGGAAATTTCCAAAGAATTAGCGGATTTCTCCACCATTGAGCCAAGATGGAAAATTCCAAAGAATTAGTGGCGTTCTCCACCATTGGGCAAAGATGGAAATTTCCAAAGAGGTGCGGCATTTTCCACCTTTCAGATACGGTGGAGACTTCCCAGTTACGATGGAATTTTCCACCAAAAGTCAAGGGTGGAAATGGACCACCCTTGTCTAAGGGTGGAAATATTTCCACCTTAGGGTGTTGTTTGTGGACCACCAACTTTAGTGGAAATTTCCACGATTTTTTTTAACAGTGTACTGTATATATAACTGTATATATACTGTATATATATATATATGTATATATGAATGCGGCACTTGAAGCGTTACGCGAATGCTTTCTGCTTTTCAACATCGGTCGTAACTCACGCATTAACAGCTCGTTCGTTGTTCGCATCGTCGTATTATAAACCGTCTTTACCGCTTCATATGTGGCGCTGCGTTTTGCAAACGCTTCCGGCTGTTCCTTGTTTCAATGCGCTGGCGAATGCTACCCGGCCTCCCCCTCGACTGTTGAACAATAATATGTTCTCTGTCGGCCACATTGAGAACATAAAGTGTCTGGTGAAACTATGAGCTGTTGATTATTATTTTCATGGTTGTTCAGACGAAAACAATGTCGGCTGACGATTGTTGACGAGTGTAGACCTGTACCCGGTATAATATTGTTATACGGGTCGCCAACCGCTGTATTACTCTCAGACAGCATCTTTATCATTGATATTACTAATACGACCGACGTTATTAGGCCGAGTGTAGGCCTAATAGTAGGCCTACCCATGCAACTACTTTTAATAGCACATATAGACCTAATACTAAAAGATAGGCTGTATAATTCGATATTGCTAATGCATTGCTGTTGTAGTCATTAGGCCTATTTAGCTAAATCGCAAATAAAAGTTGCCATAGCAACATGGTCATTGAACAGAATACTATAGACCGCAATAGATGTTTCATCATAGAATATTAAAATAAATGAACATTAAAAACATACAAAGGTTGCCATGGCAGTGAGGTATTAGTGGTAGTAATAGGGCAGAATCACAATCGTTTCTTTGACAACACGTTTGGTAAAGGGAGTAGACAAGACTATAAATGTTTCCATAGCAACACATAGAGTATTTGGCAGGACAAAGCGGCAATTATTGTCTCCATGACAAAACCTATGGATACTGGACAGAACAAACAGACAATGACGTGTATGTGACAATCATTGCAGAATGCTTTGCATGGGGTGAGACAAACGAATAAACGTTTCATGATAATGGCGTAGAAATTGAGACACAGATAAATGTTTCCGTGATCAAAGTTACCATGACAACGCGGTAGACAATAATTAGCGTCACAAAACGATTTTTCTATAGAAATGTTTTAACTAATTTCCCAAATTTTAATAATAAAATGATAGTGATGATGATGCTGATGATGATGATGATGATGCTGATGATGATGATGATGATGATGATGATGATGATGATGATGATGATGATGATGATGATGGTGATGATGAATATTGATGACGATGACGATGACGATGATGATGATGATGATAATATTGATGATCTTATATTCATTCAGATCATTCTTCGTCTTTGCTTTTGTAGACTCTGCCAAAAAAAGTAACCGACAAACCAGGGTGGTTTTTTCTGAAAGACGAAATTCCTTAAGTTGAAACTGAAAGTCTGCCGAAAGAGGTTTGTATTTTGTACGAATTATTGTGAAGTGTTTTTGTCTGCAAATTAACGATCTGCTAAGTCATAACAGTAGGCCCACTGTTCTGTCACTTAATTTCTACGTTATAAAAAAATTAGCGCAATCACATTAAGTTGCATTGCATTTCGTGCGCTTAGGCCTTGCTATAACCCACAGAAGTGCACAAACCGCGGTCCGTGGTTCTCAAACATCCCCCGCTCAGGGAATTTACATGTAAAATTATACGAGAAGTGGCCCTGAACAGAAACCGTATAGGCCCTATGAACCAACTTAAGGCGTCACTGTAATACTCACAATTTGTTACGCATGACAATTAACATGACAGAGCTGTCTATTGCTAAGATCGCGGTTTTCTATAAGCGATGTTATTCTAATGTTCTGCGCTGACCAGTCTACAAGTTGTAGCTATTTCATTGGCATCATCAGTGTGACTAAGTGATAATGAAGAATCGGGTTTCTCTTCACGGTAAATGAAGCTGCCGTGTGGTGGTGAAATATGCACGAAACTGTCGCTAACACGCATAACATTCAAAATGAGAATATCGTTCCAAGACAAATTGACATTTCAATATTTAATGGGGATAGTTTTTACCCTGCTGGAAATCGATACGCTGAGCATGATGAACAATTGAACACGAGTCGAGTTGCAGTCGGTAACATGAAACGAAATATGCTGCTGTCGTTGAAGAATTAAAAACAAAGACTTATAAAGATAGAAAAAATCGAATATGTAGGCTAAAGAATATTGCTTTGGCGGAGCAAACTTTTTTAAACAAGGAAAATAGAAATAGGCCTAGCATGAAACGCAATCTTTTACACGTGCCAGCTGTGAAGTGACACAGATAATTGCCAAGTCATTATGTCCTCTGATCGTCTGGTAACCGGACTACGATATCCTTCGATCAGACCACTTTATTAGACAATCCTTCTTGCTTTCTTACTAGACACAGCGCTCGTGAATAAGCTGGTTCCGTTTCCTTGACTTTCATTTGGCGCTTTAGAAATTCGTATGTTACGATTACGGCTAAGATGAAGTCTGACGGAAGTAACGAATCTCAGTCTCAACTCCGTTCCGAAGATTTGCAAGAACTGATTTTTCTCATGATCTTTACTTTAGCCTATACTCCTGGCCGAGTCCTGGGTACTTAATCCTTTTACTTTGGGCCAAGGCTGTAGTGGTAAAATGTGAGGCCAAATTTTCCGACTATTTTTAATAATAATAGTCGTAGGCCTATTATTATCTGACGACCTTTTTTTAAAACAGTCATTGGTCGAGTTTTCTGATGATTTTGTGGATCGTCGTACGTTTCACACGGCAAGGAACGAACTGTAACTTCACAGGCCTAACTTTTTGAAGTTTTAATTATTATATTAATATATTCTCATCAGAATCTCAGTTTAGAATTTTTTTCATCTGTACTCTTTCTGAGGCCAGTACACGCTAAAAACTTATACCCGCTTATACCCTCATTTTCGGAACTAAGTACACAAGACTTAGTGCCTAGTAATTAGCCTATGTGCCTACTAAGCGCCCACGTATTTGTTAGGCGAGTACTCGCTGTATATCCGCGTATAATACCCTCGTATACCGGCCTGCTTTAGACACACTACAGAGATATTTCTCGTATTGCACAGGTTTTCTTTGAGTATAACTCCACCAGTCGAGATTCTGCATCAGCTGCAGTGACGGAGGCGTAGCGGTCCCTCCCAGAGCAGCAGCAGCAGCAGCAGCTGGATCACTGTCGGAAGAAAGAAGGGAAGCGGTGTGGAGTCGTCGCCTGCTCGGGGGTGCTCCCTAATCGACGCCACGACAGACCGACTGCTGCGAGGGGGGATGCCCGAGCAAAGCAACGACTACCGAGTGGCCGTCTTCGGCGCCGGAGGAGTCGGAAAGAGTTCACTAGTTCTGCGGTTCGTACGAGGCACCTTCAGGGAGAACTATGTTCCGACGATAGAAGACACCTACCGACAGGTCATCAGCAGTAATAAACAGGTGGGTAATTAACAGGTGGGTAATAAACAGGTGGGTAATAAACAGGTGGGTGGTAAACAGGTGGGTAATAAACAGGTGGGTAATAAATAGGTTGGTAATAGATAGGTCAGTTATACAAATAGGTGGGTAATATTATTATTATTATTACATAAATTTCTTACGCGCGCAAGGTCACACCGAAATGTGAATCTGAGGCGCGGAAAAATAAATAGTTGGATACTAAATAGGTCAGTTACAAATAGATGGGTAATAAATAGGTGGTTAATAAATAGGCTAGTTACAAATAGGGCGGGTAATAAATAGGTGAATAACAACAGTGAACAGGTGCTTGTGATGAAAAGGTGATTAAATCACAGGTAAGCAATTAACGGGTGAGGACTGTGTACAGTAGATGTACTCATTATATAGCTGAGTTGGCTAGGGGCGCTGATAGATCAGACACATCAAACCTTTTTTCTCCTGACGGGGTTTGAACCCCGGACATTGCGACTGACAGTCCACCACGCTAACCACTTGGCCATCGTAGTCCTCAAGATCACATCCACCCACGCCCACTCTAGCAGATGAGAAGAGCTAATGAAAAAGACACCGCCTCACATTCGACGTGGATTCAATTCCATCCGAAAATTGCACTCTTTATAGAAGACCGCAAACCCGTCTCCATTTCAGTGAGCACAACTATGAATTAACGGATAATAAGCTGGGTAGTTTCTATTTCTCGCCGGATCAGATGAAACACCGACAAGAGATTGAAGAGAAACATAAACCTCTATCTGGCTGTCTATTTCCTGCCTACGCCCACGCCGTGGAAGCCGTAGATGGCCCGAAGTCTTGCGTATCATCTCCATTAATTGGAAATCCGATCCGCGGAATATTGCTGTTGCCAAAGGTGGATTTCTGGCAGCGTAGGAAGTGTAAGCTTATATGTCGGAGATGATTATATGGACGACGTGTCGGATTGACCAATCTTTTTACCGCTTACAATTTTTCCAAATATCGCTTTACAGTTTACCATGTAGGACCTGTCTTTACCATAATTTTATATTATTATTATTATTCGTCTACTGAGATAATGATGGACAAAGAGCAACAAATTGGATGGCGCTTGAAATCGTGGTCTAGTAGACTGTCACTATAGAAGAGTAATAGGTATACAAGATATAAAGTTTCATGAGTCTTTATCAGAAATCCTAATCAGTGTAATCACTTGTGGGGCGCGGTGGTGTAGTGGTGGCGTCGTTGCCTTGGAGCCGGAAGGTTCGAGGTTCGAATCCACCTCGCCGCGTAAGGACCTTGGGCAAGTCCTTCACTGACAATTGCTCAGCGCTTCGGCGTGAAACTCCGATGCAGTGTCCGCTCTGCATTCCGGAGCGCCTCTGAGTATATAGAGCTTGAAGGGGCGCTATAACAAGTGCACAATGCACATCATACATATTTAACTTACCCATCTCTGCTGCAAAGCAGAAGAAAAACAGTGTCTTCAGCGAGCCTGAAAGACAATCTAGAGAATTAATCACCTTCATTTTCTTAGCCCCGGCATATGATGGCGGTTAGCTAAGCCAATACCGTCCTTCACCGCCTGTACTTCCCATGCACCTATTATAGCCCTATACAATGTTATACATTGTCAGGAATTAAGGGATTTATTACGTTCGTCCATGAAGAATTAGAAGCAAAATAAAAAATAGTTACATATCGACTTGTTGCTTTTTAACGATACTGTCATTGCAAAGATGATCAATGTCGCCCTCCTCCATTATCCAGTCTTTAGACTGGCACTGTCAGAGTATAATGAATTTAAAAGTAATCAACTTTATACCACGAAGTTAGTCAATTAGCAAATTTATTAATTTTTTATCTCCAAATTTCCAAAGCGCCACTCGAAAGCCAAGCCCGGGCACCAGCTTATTCACGAGCGCTGCGTCGAGTCAGAGGGGTTGTCTGATATCCGCTGTGTCATGCAATCAGAACCAAACTGCAGATACGATCAATTCAGTTGTTATCGAGTTGAAAAGACATCCGTTTTCACGGCGCAGGGTGTAGAATAGTGACGTAATCTTTTTGGGCACAGTGTGTAGAATAGTGACGTAATTTTTCTGGGCACAGGGTGTAGAATAGTGACGTAATTTTCTGGGCACAGGTTGCAAGAATAGTGACGTAATCTTTTTGGGCACAGGGTATAAAATAGTGACGTAATTTTTCTGGGCACAGGGTATAGAATAGTGACGTAAGTTTCTGGGCACAGGGTGCAAGAATAGTGACGTAATTTTTCATGGCGCAGGGTGTAGAATAGTGACGTAATCTTTTCGGGCACAGTGTGTAGAATAGTGACGTAATTTTCTGGGCACAGGGTATAGAATAGTGACGTAATTTTTCTGGGCACCGGGTGTAGAATAGTGACGTAATTTTCTGGGCACAGGTTGCAAGAATAGTGACGTAATTTTTCTGGGCACAGGGTGCAGAATAGTGACGTAATTTTTCTGGGCGCAGGGTGTAGAATAGTGACGTAATTTTTCTGGGCGCAGGGTGTAGAATAGTGACGTAATCTTTTTGGGCACAGGGTGTAGAATAGTGACGTAAGAAGCGAGCAAGAGAGGCGTTTATGGCAGCGGAGAGTGGAGAGGGAATGGGAAGAGGAAGGGGAAGGAAAAGGATGGGATGCTGGCGCCAGTGGATGTGCATGATATGGTTCATGGAGAGGCTGGAGACGGGAATCGTCTAGAATCCTTGGTTGCGGCGGAAGATATAGGAGAAAAAGAAGGAGGAGGAAGAGGACGAAAAGGAGGAGAAGGAGGAGGAAGAGGGGGAGGAGGAGGACGAGGACAAGGAGGAGGAGGAGAAAGAGGAAGAGAAAGAGGAGGAAGAGGAGAAGGACGAGGAGAAGGAGGAGGACGAGGAGAAGGAAGAGGAGGAGAAGAAGGAGGAGGGGAAGGAGGAGGAGGACGAGGAGGAGGAGGAGGAGGAAGAGGAGGAGGAACAGGAGGAGGAAGAGAAGGAGGACGAGGAGGAGGAGGAAGAGGAACAGGAGGAGGAGGAGGAGGAAGAGAAGGAGGAGGAGGAGGAAGAGGAGGAGGAGGAGAAGGAGGAGGAATTAAGAGGAGGAGGAAGACGAGGAGAAGGAGGAGGAGGAGGAAAAGGAAGAGGAGGAGGAGAAGGAGGACGAAAAGGAAGAGGAGGAAGAGGAGGAGGAGGTGGACGAAGAGGAGGAAGAGGATGAGGAAGAGAAGGAAGAGGAGAAGTCTGCTCAGAGTCTCAATGAAGCATGGATGGATGATGATGCTGTGCTGGAAGTGCTCCACAAACAAGTCGATCGGAACGATTCAAGAGTAACGATGCCCGAATGTCGTCAATGCACGCGCAATATGATGACGACTGCGCATGCGCTCTCACACACCCACACACTCATACACACACACACACACACACACACACACACACACACACGTACACATACGCGTACACGCATACGCACACATACATACAAGCACACGCACTCACTAACACGCGGGCATCATTGGCGTAGGACCAATAACAACTATATATAATTTTATATATACATATTATGACTGCCTCATGTGAGCATTATATATATATATATACACATACATACATACATACATACATGCACATGCATATTCGTGTATGCTTACATGAATATAATAGCCTACTTCTACGCGCAAATACAGACAGGTCAACATAGTTATTTACATGGATTTGTGTAAGTAGCCTCTCAAAAACGCACCCATAATATATATATATATATATATATATATATATATATATACACACAATGTTGTACATTATAGAGCCTATATATACATGTATAGTAGTATACTTATCGATGCTCCGATAATCAAGTATGGCCTATTACATGTAGGCCTAGTCTTTATTTCTAATCCGTAGAACATACTCACTTGCTCTTAGGCACGTACATGTATGCAAATATATATTTGAATATAATATATACATCTATATATGTAAAATGTTTTTGTACATGCTAGAAATTGCGTGCATATATATATATATATATATATATATATATATATATATATATATATATATATATATATATGCCATGCCGCATGTGTTATTATTCGCACAGTATATACAAGTCTCATAAAAAGAGATTAGAAGACAGCCGGATATGATATAGCGCCTGACAACAGAAGTGGCGCTACATAAATGGTCGTAATCCGCTCTTGCTGTTATAAAGACAGATGAAGACGACAGGACCCTCCCCCACCCCCACCCCACCCATCAACCCACCCACCCCACGCACCCCACCCACCCCACCCCACCCACGTGTGTGCGCAGCTCAGAATATTTATATATCGCTATTTTTCTTTCCTAGAAGAACCAGCCAATACACAACTAAGCACACAGGCACACAGACAGTCAAGAACACTCACAAACACACACACACGCACACAGACACACACTCACACAGATACACACTCACACAGACACACTCACGCACACAGACACACACGCAAACAGACACGCACACAGACACACACAAATACACACACAAACACATGCATACACTCATGCACAAACACACACACACAAGCACACGCACGCGCATGAATCCTGAGCGTGCATAATTCATGCCAGCTATAGAAGATTTTTGTAAGGGGGCAAAGTTACGCCCACCCCTCAACTGGCTCGCATCCCAATTCCGTGCATCCCATTGGGATTCGTCCATTTGCTCCGGTAATTAGGATCCTGTCCAGGCCATCTCCACTTTTCCAACCCTGGTCCACCTAACGATCGAAGTCATTGTGCGTGTGTGTTTGTGTGTGCGTATGTGTGCGTGTGTGTGGGTTTGTGTGTGTGTTTGTGTGTGTGTTTGTTTGTTTGTCTGTGTGTTTGTGTGTCTGCGTGTGAGTGTGCGCGTGTGTGCGCGCGTGTGTGTTTGCATGTGTGTGTTTGTGTATGTGTTTGTTTGTGTGTTTGTGTGTGTGTGTGTTTGCGTGTGTTTGCGTGTTTGCGTGTGTGTGTGTGTGTGTGCGTGTGTGCGTGTGTGTGTGCGCGTGTGTGTGTTTGTGTGTGCGCGCGCGTGTGTGTGTGTGTGTGTGTGTGTTTGTGTGTGTGTTTGTGCGTGTGTGTGTGTGTGTGTGTGTGTGTGTGTGTGTGTGTGTGTGTGTGTGTGTGTGTGTGTGTGTGTGTGGGCGTTGTCCAAGTCACGCATCATTTATTTAGCTCGTCAATCAATTCGGAACAGTGAAATGCTCATTGCTCAATGGAAAAACGTTTTGTCGTGTGGCCAAAATGTCAACACCTGGAAGTCGTGGGTTCAAATTCGAGTATAGCATACAAAAAAACGATGCCTGCGCCAATTGCGCCCTCTAGCCAACTCAATAATTGTCAGACGAGTACACTGTGCACTACGAGTACACCTACTGTACACTTTAGACCAGGCAGCGTTTGGGTCTGCGTCTGCTAGATCATCTGGGGTTTATGCCATAACAGGCCCAACGCTATATGGTTAGTCCTTGAGCGGCCTACTGATTAGGCCTACAACACTCCGTACGTAGGCCTAAAGAACTTAATTATCCAAAATTCCAAATGCATTCGTGAATTGGAAAGGTTTATACAATTTGATACTGGAAGACAAACCCAGATTTCAATGGCGTTTAGAGTTTAGACCTGAATTTTCGGGGTCTGAAAGCGCCGGTTACCGGGTACAATAAGCCAGAGTCCGGTTACCATAAACTTGGATTTTCATTCCCGCATGAAATATGAATGAGAAATGAAAAGCATGAATACATGGGTATTTCCGGTTGCGTTAACCTGTTTGTGATCAATGATGAATAATGAATATAATTTTTAAACATTATTATGTACCGTATGCGTTAATAGGTGTGCACGCTACAAATCACGGACACAGCGGGCAGTCACCATTTTCCAGCTATGCAGAGATTGTCAATATCGAAAGGTCACGCTTTTATCCTCGTCTACTCCATCACAAGTCGGTTCGTCTAACAACCTCTTCAGTTTCTTACTTCTGTCGTTTGTTAGTTAGTTTATAAATGTCATTATTGATGAAATTTCTTCTAAAGTCAACATTTAAAACTCGTTCAAGTCGTCTAAAGATATTTAATAACGTAAATGAGAAAATAATCAGGATAGGCCTACTATCAAATAATATATCAATGGTCTTCAATATCATAAACATTCTATACATCAGTGGTTTTCAAGTTTTTCAACTTTTTCTAGCGGCAGAACCTTTCTCAAAGCTCTCATAGCTCGCGGAACCATGGACATTTCACTGTGCAATGCTATAGTGCTTTAATGCATCATTTCATTTTTGCATTATTTCAACACTCAAAACACTCCCCTAGCTACGGCCTTGTCACTCCATAACTATTATAGCATATCGCCCTTTACAGCGGCTGCCCTTAGCCTACGTAAGCGCTGCCTATAATGTTGCAGGCAGACACTGGAAGAGCTGAAGCCTATCTTCTCCGAGATCTGTCTGATCAAGGGCAACACGGACGGCATTCCCGTCATGCTCGTCGGCAACAAGTGCGACGAAACAACACGAGAGGTGACGACGCAAGAAGGCAGCGCGTTGGCCAAGTCGTGGAAGTCTGGCTACATGGAGACGTCGGCGAAGACGAATCACAACGTTCAGGAGCTGTTCCAAGAGTTGCTCCAACTCGAGAAGCGGCGCTCGATGAGTCTGCAACTCGACTCGAAAAAGTCCAACTCGCGTCTCAGTACGGACCGGTTCAAGGGCAAGTGCGTCATGATGTGACGTCACCACCCTGCGTAGTTCTATACCCCATCCCGTTACCTCCCCTCTCCACGTACCCTCTGTTACCCTCTTCGGTACCCTGTGCCTTTCCTGCCCACCTATCAGTTGCCCAGTTCGTTTTCAATCAGTTGCTTCATTGAGGATCTAACTCATCAGTAGTACCATAATTTTATAGGGCCATTTATTCCTTGCCTAACCCATAGGTTACCCAAATTTTTAATAATCTGACCCATACCCATGTTACTGTAACTGGATCCGCTACCTAATCAGCAACCATATCGAGTTACCATTACCCGTCCGAAACATATCTGCTCCTTACCCAATTATTGAAATAGGCCTATATTGGTAATTCATAATCTCACAATTCCCCATCCGCTACACCCCCAATCTTTCAGTTAGTCCATAGTTTCAATATTACCCCAACACCCATTCATTACCAAATCTCTGAGTTACCACATAAATAATCCATTACCCCATCGTCCGTTACGCAACCAATTTGCTCCATAGTCTAAGTATTTTCCAGTGGCTACCCATTCATCGTGTAGGCTGTAGCCCCTCCGTACCTCCCCCCATCGGAAGCCGCGCTATTCACATGTAACGCTGCTGGTACCGGCGGGGCTCCTTGGCTATGGAATTCTCTAAAGTAGTAATTGGATGGAAAGTGGATCGAGGCCCAGTGAGCGAGAAAGTGGACGGCGTTTACCACTTGTATTGTTTAGCTGACAGGCATAGGTTACCTTTTGCAAGGTGTTCCATGTTACCCTGATGTCACAGTTAGGCCTAGTTCTGGTGGAAAATACGGCATAGGTTACTACTAGACATATATGGCGTATGTGGCATAGGTTACTACTAGGCATATATGGCGTATGTGGCATAGGTTACTACTAGATAAATGGCATAGGTTGAAACTTACTAATTGTTACCAACGTTAGCCCGGTGTTGTTTCCGCTGGGCTAACCATTGGCTAGGTGACAGAGGTTACCATGGACCACAGGTTACCATTTGTCACGTGGAATAGGTGGGGTAGTAATCACTGGTACGTGTAGGTGGTATTGGTTTCTGTATGAATGCAAAGCGTTATCCAGACTTGCTTGGTGGCATTTCGGCTGTGAGGGGCAACTATAATAATAGATCAAAAATAATATTACAGTCGTTGAACAGACGCTGGCTATTTAGTATTCAGTTAGATAGGGTCGTTCGCAGGACGGGAAATGCCGTCAGACAACCAGACGGGAAATGACGTCCGCCAATATCCCGATGGGAATGACGTCATGCAAGCCTCTGCTATAAAAATACTGAAGTCGACTAGACCAGACGGGATGACGTCACTCCTGTGTTACACGTGACGTCGTACAATCTGTCGTGTAGAATGATGTCAGCCAATCTCTTATTTTAAAATGACGTTAGCCTGTATTGAGTAGCGATGACGTCACTCCTGTATCGAAAATGACGTCATCCGATCTGCAGCATCGAATGACATCAGCCAATCCCATATAAAATTTCGTAAATCGCCCAAATAGAAAAATGACGTCACTCTTCTGGTGAAAATGACGTCATCCAATATATATTAAAGAGTGACTTCAACAAATCCCTCCTCACTGTAAATGACACAGCCAACTCCCGTTAGGAAAAGACGCCGCTCCTCTGTGGGAATGACGTCAGCCAACAACAAAAACAATGGGAAAGGACAACGAACCGAAAGTAGAACTTTTTCACAGGGATGTCCAGCTCTGAAAGGTTGTAGGGACCGTCACGGACATCCGGGCATAATAACTATTCAGTCATCGAATTTTCCAGACGCCCAGAGTTCTTTCGAAAACGACGAACGTTAGAGCAGAAATATTAAGTATATCCAGGAACTGTGAACAACGATTTGTTTAGTAAACAATTTGTAGCTGATGCTCTGAAAGAAAAGGGCGTTTGAAGCGGAACTGATATATGCTGAAAATGATTCTGAACTGAACCTACTTATGCAAAAACTTAACGACTGCAAATAAAATATTTCAAATTAATTCGAACCGATTGTTTTGTTAAATCGGTTCGAAAAGATGCATGTTGTATATTGTTGTTATTATTTAATTAATGTAATTATCTTTTGCAAAGGCATTTGAAACCTTAACTAATCATTGCTATAATAATTATGATGACCAGCTATTTGTTACATAGCCGACAATTTATTAGCATTATTGCTGCCATTATTATCGTTGTTGTTAAAATTATTATTATTATTCTTTAAACTGACATTTTAGATAGTGCACCTTAAAAAATAATCATGCCAAAAAAGCGTATAACAGGAAAGTCTAGCATAATCATAGTAATCTTGAACAAATCTAAGTGAGTTTTGAAGAATGATGATGATGAACACAGGTAAATAAAGCCCGGCACTTGATTCATTCATTCAGCCAGTGCAAAAGCAGTTTCAAAATTTCCTATGTAATTACGTGACAACAAAGTCACTTTAAGATGAAGATCGTAGATCTAGTCTGGATTGGAGAATGGAGAGAAGAATAGGGAGCAATAAGAGAGGACACATAAGGAGATGAATTTGTTTATTTCTATTAGTAATTAGAATGAAAATACTATTCCTTGTTACGAGTTTAAATTCTCAATACTCTGAAAGAAAAACAACATGATAATGCTTTACAAGAAATTTACACCAGGTTTTGTTATTTCTATTAAACTGAACACACTTTACCAAATTGTCTTTAAGAACTACATGTACATACTTCCTTATACAGTACATCAGAAATTTACATAAGTTTGTTTCACAGTAGAAACAGCCAAAAGGTTAGTGTTGTCTCGAAATCAAACAACAAACAATGCAACAGCAACAAACCTGTTGCTAGGTGTTTGTGTTCTCTTAGTACCAGGTGTCTCATGAACAACATGGAAAAAGCAACACAAAACATTTGCAACATATTCCAATGAATAACTTCGGAAATATTTATGTTAAATGTCCTATTAATTGCAGAAGTTCCAAGTTGAAAACAATGATCACGCCTGCAGGAAAACTAGAAACCTTTATGTACACTAAACAGAAATGGAAACACATAAAGCAGATGTTCACGCTTTTATAGACAGTTGTTGCAAAATGTAAGTCTAATGATTTTACGCCCCCAAAAATCTGCTTCATGTAAAGATTTCAAAATTAATCTTCACATACAATTTACTTATTTCTTTGATGCTTTTCTAAGGTAATGCTTCGAGCACCGAAAACAGCTAAATTTACTCGCTTAACAGTAACTATCCATCTAACACACTCATTCAATTAGAAGTATTCATAAGTTCATGAACTGAAATAAAAATTAAATTTAAGATTTTATCAACTCTGCTTGGCCATTTTCATAAATGAATGTTTGAACTTGAATCTACCTACGAGAACATTTTGTTACTTGGAGCGCTAGATGACAAATACGATAACAATCTAAGAAGAAGAAATGTACGTAAATGCATCGCCTCTACTGATGTGTTGGAGGAGCTTAGGTTAATAAAAGTATGCAATAAGTTAGTAATTAATTACCCTATCTCATAATCCTATGATCATAGCTGATAGTTAGCAACTAAATAACTTGCAAGAGACACAGGACCATAAGCCATGTCTAGTACAGAGAACGATAATATTCATTTTAGCACTTTGAAAAGCTGTATTAGTGACTCGGTCACTGATACTACAGCTCATCATTAAAGTGCTGATACTTGCATTAACCCCTTAATGACCAGTATGCGCTAAAATGCATTGAAAACATATGTAGTTGGTCGCTAAAGGGTTAACTCAGGACATTTAGTGTCTCTCAAATACTCAAACTGACAACGACTGGAAAGGGAACGACCAAGTACTATGAAGCATTATCCAATGTCCAGGATATCTTGATTCATCCACCTCATGTTCAGGATTAAAACGAGGATTTACAAGTCTGCCTACGTCTTACTAGAAATGCTAGGATTTATCCGTTTATTCTTAAGAATCTTTTAAAAGCACCCCACTGAAGGTTTAAACACAGAACAGCAGCACTATCACAAGAAACATAATATTGCTAAATTAACAACAATTGATATCAATGGCAGAAACCTATAGACTGGCAAAAATTCAGTAACTGACGCTGGCAGTACAATACAAAACCACAGCACAATAAGTGACACTGACAATAAGGATGAAGTTATTGATGACATTACAATAACAGGAAATGTCATCAGTTCAGTATTGGCATTATATCAACAGCAGAAATGTCTCACTTGGTCAATGCAATAACTGACCACAGTAATAAAAGTATTGACCACGGCAATACAATAGCTGACCATGACAACACAATAACTGACCATGACAACACAATAACTGACCATGACAACACAATAACTGATCATGACAACACAACAATAGCTGACCATGACAACACAACAATAGCTGATCATGAAAACACAATAGCTGAATATGATAACACGACAATAGCTGACCATGACAACACAACAAGAACAAGCCATGGCAACAAAACAACTGACCATGACAACACAATAGCTGACCATGACAATACAATAACTGACCATTACAACATGACAATAGCTGATCATGACAACAGAACAATAAGTGACCACCACAACAACAACAACAACAAAAGACCATGATAATGCAACAATAAAAAACCAATGAAACCATGGCAACAAAACAACTGACCATGACCACACAATAAGCTGAAAAGGCAAGGCAATAGTTGATGTAACCAAAGTCAGCAGCCAAACACCAAAGAACTTTGTTGTACAGTTCCTAAAAAACCAACAGCAGACATCAGGTAGAAAGAGAGAGAACCTCCTCTCATTCTTACCCTAACCAGTGTGAAATGTTAACTCAGTTGGCACAGCAGACACTTTGCACCGAGCGCAACACTGTCAGGCAAAGCTCACACAACATGTGTCAAAGGAAGCACACAAAATGGGGACCACGTCACATGTCTTTGAAAAACAATCCCACAGCATTTCCATATTATATACAAATTCACAAAACTAAGACAAAAGCATACTTGTAAAAGACAAGTACTTAGGAAAATACAAGAAAAGCTATTAAGCACAACAAGACAAAAGCATTTAACTTCTTCGACCTATTGCTTATCACAACACCAGACAACCAATACAACTGCTTCAACTAAACAACATGACAATGCTATTACAAACAGTCAAGAGTCACAAATTATTATTAATATTAATATTAATAGTAATATTAATATTATTATTATTATTATTATTATTATTATTATTAGACATTAAGAAAATCTGACCATGTTGCATCAGAAATCACATCATAATCCATTCTCAATGCTTTTTTTGGACATTACTATCCTTTAAGTTCTCATCCTCCTCCCAGCTTCACTGCTAAATTCTCTTAAATACTATACAGTGTTTTATAGTTTATCATGTAAAATATGTATGCAACATAAGCCATATAGACATGCCATGTTTGCATGTATTTGTTTGTTTGTATGTGCACTTGTTATAGCACCCCTTCAAGCTCTCTCTCTCTACTCAGAGGCGCTCCCGATGCAGAGCGGACACTGCATCGGAGTTTCACGCCGAAGCGCTGAGCAATTGTAAGTGAAGGACTTGCCCAAGCTCCTTACGCGGGGAGGTGGATTCGAACCTCGGACCTTCCGGCTCCAAGGCAACGACGCCACCACTAGACCACCGCGCCCCACAATAGCTTGTGCTATTTTATAAAACCATTTAATAATAAAACGCATAATAATAAAACGCTAAGCTGTTAAAATAAAGCTTAATGATAAAATACTATTTTATCATAACATAGTTAATAATAATAATAACATCTTATAATAATCTTAAAATAATAATGTATATAATAATAATAATAATAATAATAATCTTATAATAATAATAATAATAATCTTATCATAATAATAATAATAATCTTATAATAATAAACACAATTCAAGTAATTCAGTCAAACACGAGAAGCACCAACAAGTGCACGAAATAAAGTTAAACTATCGGAGGGTAGGAATAAACTACTTGTGCCCACTGAATCTAAACATCAGAAGGGGCCATATCCCTCTGCCCCCCCCCCACATGGATCCACGTCCCTTGTCGTAAGGATTCCTTTGTCCGCAGGTGGTTCCAGCGTTCTATTGTCCGTCCCAGACGGTCAGGACTCCATCGACGAACAGGAGATTCTGAGTTGGAAGTGGAACGCACGGAACCTGCAGTGATGAAGACGATGACGACGATGAGGAACTGTGTGACATCACCATCGGACTGGTGTCCTGACCCCCGTCAGATGACATTGGAGACGCCTGCAAGAATAATAATCAATCAATCAATTAGTGAATCAATCATTCATTCAATCAATTCAATCAAACAATCAATTAATCAATCAATTTAATCAAACAATCAATTAATCAATCAATTCAATCAAACAAACAATCGATCAATCAATCAATAAATCAATCAAAAATTTATATAGGGCCTTCACGATCCCTGCTCAGAGGTGCCAAGTAGTCCACGCATTCCATTTATTTGGTTTAATGACTTCTATAGCACATACGAGATGAGATTTAGACTACTGTAATGCACTTTATTCTCATTGTTTGATGTATTGTGCAATTAATTATGGCAATAGCACCAAAGAAGCCACAAAGATAAGATTTGCGATGGCTAATTAACTCTTTCCTGCCAGATCGGGTCGCGGGTGACCCGATTAACGCAATAGGTATCGGAACAATTCCGGCGGGAATGAGTTAAATCAATCACTGCCTGCACAATGGTAGTGTCAGTCCCAAGCATGGATAAAGTAGAAGGGCAACACGAATCAGTTTTTTATATATCCCGTAACAGTGTCGTTAAATGCCACCAACCAATTGATAAACCAGGATCTCAAGAGATTTATACAAATCTGAGACTTAGTAAGAAATTTTATCAACGATTCAAGGCGTTGCAGATGGTTCAATAAAGTACATACATACTTACGTACTCACATACATATATATATTATATGTGTGTGTGTGTATATCTACACCTATATGAGTAAAGGAGAAGTGTAATCCCTACTTCCGCGTATACACAAAAATCCAAAACTATTATCGGTGGTAAATTATCGTTTAATTAGCAATTGCTGACCTGGTGAATAGCGACGAAAGCAAGGAGATCGTTTGTTAATTTGCGATTGGAATGCATCAGTTCAGTCAAGCTGTACAGCAAACAACAATTTAATTAAAATAAATTAATATCCAATATCAGTTCGCACTAACTGTTAAAAATTATAAATACTTCAGTTACGACTTAATGGCAAATACAAGTTAATATTAATTGCACCGACCATAGCAACAGAATGGAAATATAATGCTTCACTTACACAAGAATTTAGTTCCTTTATTTTTAGTTCTGCATAGATGTTGCATCAAGGAACTTACAGAATTTCTCATTTTCGGACTTTTCACAAGAGCTGCACAAATGGCTATCTAACTTATATCAACACATGCATCTTCCTCTGGCGGCTGACAATCTGCGCATCCGATTCACATTTCAGTGTGACCTTGCGCGCGTTATAAATTTATTTAATAATAATAATAATAACAACAATGCAACCTGTAAGGAATCTTAAAAGCATATCTGCATCTCTACTGAAACACTAGAAAGCATGGAATAAATGAATGACTGGTTTAAGAACTGAATGAATGAATGAACGACTGAATTAATGAATGACTGGATGAACGAATAAAGAAATGAATGAATGAATGAAGCAAAACCGAACAAATTAGCAAACCATTGAATGAATGAATGAATGAATTAAGAAGGGCCGAACGAATGACCTGATAAACGAACCTGTCCTTATGACACAGCTTCTGCAGTGCAATACGGTTACACACTTGTTGGTTGACGGTCGCATTGAACAGCGGAATCCCAAAGCAGCAATCCAACAGCACCCAATCATCCTCGATCGTAGATCCATCCGCCGACACGCTGCTCCCGTGACGACCTTTGCTCACGGCCGAGCTAAAGTCGAGTACGAGCCGACTCCGATTGGGACTCGCCGGTGGATTTTCCACCCCCGACAGATCCGACTGGGTTTTCCCCACCATCGTCTCGCTGTCAGAACCCCGCCCCACCGCGTCCGAAGCCTCCGGTTCGACAGTCGGGGTGACCTCCTTGGGCGATAGGAGATCGTCGGAGAACGTGGAACCAGTGTCCGGGTCGTCGTTGGGGTCGCGGGTGAACGCGTCGCTGCGGTAGAGGTTGCCGGGTTTGGGGAATTCCGTGCGGGGGACGCGGTTCTTCTTTCCGGTTCTCAGCATCGTTATGTATCCGCACGTGTGGCGGAGGTCGATGCATTCGTCGAGACGCTGAACGGCGCTGTGCTGCTCGAGGGAAAGGGAGGAGTCTACGGAAACCACAGCAACAGTTAATTAATTAATGTTATCTTCAGTCCTGGGCACGACGTTAAACTGCATCCATCCTCTGCCACAGGGAACCAACAACGTCCCTGTGCCGGTCCTAAGCCCGGACAAAAGGAGGAAGGTTTGCCAGATGGGTGGCAATACACTGGCAGTGAAAAACCAAGACGATTGTAATCCGCCAAAACCACGACATAGTGACATAGCTACCCAGATGCTTCAAGGTGTCATGATGTGAAGCAGACATGCACAGGTCGGTCAGGACAGACCGATGGAGAGAGTCGGGGGAGAGAGCGTGGGACACAACGGGCATTGACCCACGTTGTCCTTCATGCCTCTTTTTCACGATTCTCTTCAATCGGACAATGTGGTCTAGATGCTCCAAGATGTTAATGGTATGGAGCGGACCTGCTGACCGGACCGGTTGAAGCTGGGCAACATGGCACGAGACAGAGAGTGGCGTCGGACTCTTACGGGCATTGAGCCCTATGATATTGATGATGATGATCTTCAGTCGAGAAAGTACACAAGCCTTTAGAGTTAATTTCAGTCTAATTACTTGTGAATTAATATAAACCGATGACGATGCAAAGCTAAGAGTCAATAGATAAAATCCGGACTAATGGTTAGAATAAAGAGTCTTCCAAATGAAAACGTGAATGCGCTGTTGAAGTGTGCTAAAAACTCAAGACCCATTTTTAGAAAAAAAACACACACACATTTATGACTGCCATTAACTTTTGAACTCGTGTAAAACGCTTTTTCCTTCAGCCTATTGCGCTGTAAAAAGTGTATTATTATTACTATTATTATTATCATCATTACAAGTCAAAGTGGCAGTTACATACATGTAGAATCGATATATGTGATCCGTCATTTCGAAATCAGTCGGAAGGTACCGAATGTCATCAGGTAGAAAATGACGAAAAACCATGGAAAACCTTAAATCGGCCGTAATTGACATGAACTCAAAAACAAGCTTAAAAATATATATTCAATAGAAATGACGTATAAAATGCTTGTTTAGACATATCTAAATGTGTAAAAATTAATTTTTACTAAGAGCCCTAAATCTGCTTATCGAGATCGAAAGTCAGAATTTAAGTCAAAATTAGCTACATTTTGTTGCGATATTAAAATAAGTTGCAGGTCGAATCGAAAAACGTGATTGGTCTCGTTTTGAAAAAGGAAATCCCCTTTTTCTGTTCTATTAATAAAACATGACCGCCTTCAATTTAGTACGCCCTGAGAGCGGCCCGAAATAGATCGGCTAACTCACATAAACTTAAAATAGCGCTATAAAACAGACACGTGACCAAATCTTGAGCCGTGGTTGGCTGAACGATTAAAGGTCGCATGGCCTCGCCTCGTGTAACGGGATAAATCGTTTATTTTCTTCGCTTTTCACCTAAATAACTTAATCTTCGATATGGAGAATATTTTGTAAATCCGTAGAGTAGTTAGGCAATTGTCGAAGCTACGCGGCGGCCAAATTGTATTTAAATAGGTCCAGTAGAAATAGCCGTTTCATAGGAGAATGTCAATAATTATATCGCTAAACTTCGCACGCAATTTTCTCAACTAACAGTTTATCTATACCATCGGATTTAAAATTCTATAACTCTGGTTATATTTTAGATATAGAAAAACCGCAAACAGTTTTGGAAAGGAAAATGAAGCATGTACAGGAAATTGCTAAAAAGTGAAGAAATTTAATATGGTACTTTCCGACGGCTTTTGTGAAAACGGGTCACATATTACTGTTGTAATAGTACTGATTGCGAGATACATGTATGTTTTGTTTGACCGACCTATTTTGTCTTCGTAGAGCAGTGGAAATGGAATGTGAGCGTCTCTTCCCTCGTGTTGAACCCAACCATGAGCCTAACAAATCATCAACAAATCATCAACAGCATTTCATCATCTTATTACAAGCCAATTTAAAGAATTATCCAGCTACCGAACAAAGTGATGAACTAGTCAACAAGTAGCGAACAAGGTGAAGAACTAGTGAAAAGCTAGCCAACAACTATGGTAGTTAACATCTAGGCAACATCTAGTCAACAGCCAGCCAAAAAGTAGTGAACAGCTACACAACAACTAGTGAAAGCTAGTCAACACCTAGGCAACAACTAGTTAACAGCCAGCCAACAACTAGTGAAAAGCTAGTCAACAGCTAGTGAGCAAGGTGAAGAACTACTGAAAGCTAGTCAACGACCAATGAACAGTAAATGAACAGCTAGTCAAAAACAAGATGAACAACTAGTGAACAGCTACTTAAAAAGATGAACAGCTCGCAATAACTTTAAAAAGAACGGTCAGTAGTAAAATGACCCATGATCAGAAACCGATCCGATCGTTATTCGCAGCAGAACCCTAGATTCGAATCTCGTACCTGAACGAGGATTGCCGAATGCGAGAGAGCGTCGTTGAGAGTGAGAAGGATGTTCGACGTTGGAATAACAGCCGGGTCATGACCCCAGGTCGTCACAAGCAGACGGTCGTATTCCTTCAGAAGCAGAAGAAACAAGAATTTTTTAATATTCTTGGCTCCCACAGGAGCTACGTCTACTTTCTGGGGTTATTGTACTGAAACCTTTTTTGATTAAACTCAGACCTGTACTTTTTGCCATGCTAGAGTCGGGAGCGCTTCTGAGTAGTCTCCCTTGAAGAAGTGCTATATAAATTCTTGAATGAATGAATGAATCAATGAATGAATGACGCCTGCATTAAGTGTCACGACATACATCCATACCAATGATAGGTGAAAGTGTGACACCAGTCCGCCCACCCTGTTATGTCACACATGAATGCACATTGCACAATGTCAATTAAATTATACAGGTAAGTATTGCCACCTGGAATGCTCTCGGAAGACGACGCAGTTTGGTTCCTTTGACGAGCAGCAGCGAGAGAGGACCATTGCCAGTGAGATGGTAAATGTAGAGCTTGAACCAGACTGAGTTCACCTGGAAAAATAAAGGACCAGAAAGTTAACGAGGACCTCACATTCACAAAAACTTAAAAGCAGTACTACTGCCACCTAAAGGCATACACCCTTGCAGTCTGCAATCTCCTGTTATGCGTCATTTGCTTGAGTCTTGATTAATAGTGCAACAATAACATCGGTAATAATAGTAATAGTAAAAGCAACTTTTCAGATATTTTCTAAGAGCCTGAAGGATTATTTCTACCTCAAGCAGGAAAAAAATAATAATAAAAAAATGAAATGAATGCTTAAACGAACAAAAGAACTGTACGAACGAATGAATGATGAAATTTCAAAACGAATGAACAAAATTTGTCGCCGCTAAGCTATACCTCTGGAATTGCTGGACCGATGTGCTGTGGTACGTTGCTGCTCACAGGACGAATTTCATTGCTCAATGGTGCAACAGACACAAGCAAACTAAAAGCACAGCACCACTTAGCACTTAGACACTGTAATGTGGAGAATTAAAACAACATCAGGGCTGTTTTTAAGGAATTTTTAGAACTGCACAACCCCTTCTTTCCTTTCCCATCCTCCATGGTAAATTACTTCCACTTGAAGGTCAATGATAACTTTTTGCTAGTTTTAACTGTACAAAAGTGCTTCTACAACTGCACAAATCCATTTAGAACTGCACATTTTTGTGTACAACTGCACGTTAAAAAAGCCCTGAACAACATAACAATGTTTCATAAGTGGTTCAGAAGATGATACCATGAGATGATACTTTATATATCAGAGATGATATCTCATCAACTAGTTCAGAGCACTTAAACTGGTGCCACTTCAGTATCTTTGGGCCTATCTAGAATTTTTGAAATTTTCAGGCCCACTGATTTAAGGCAGTGTATAGTTCCCTTTCAGTAGAGATTCAAATTACGCTTTGGAAATCTACAGGTCTACAGATGTAGACCTGTAGCAATAGTTCCCCTTCAGCACATCGTATTTTTACAAAATTTATGGGGTACACAGATTTAAAATGGTCCCTTTCAGTGTGTCTTTCTAAATTTACAGGATTACAGATCTATGTACAACAACAGTTTCCTTTAAGTACACTTCATGCTTTGGAAACATACACATTTACAGCTTTACAGACCTGTATAATTGTAAGACATACACGACCACCACAGAGACAGACAGAAAGACACACATGCACACAGACAATGTAGACAGACATAAAGACATACATGCACACAGACAGACACAAAGATAGACAGAAAGATACACATACACAGAGACAGACAGAAAGACACACACGTATGCATAAAGACAATGTAGACAGACATAGAGACATACAGACAGTCAAGTAGACAGACAATGAATGCTCAGATAATGAGGCCAATGAAGCTGAGAATTGGGTTAAGAACCAAACAGCCGATCTCTGTAAGATGTCAACACGACTGTCAACACTGACAAGAGTGCTTTGGCAAACCACTTGAACAAGTTTATCACAAAGTCCACAAAGACTCCACATGTTGAACAGACTGTGGTGACAAAGACAACCTTTGCCAACAGATACGACGACGATAGAGCCCCCCACCAACCAACCCTTGGCAAAACGGACCATGTTTACAGCGATAATGATCAGCTCGTTTGAAAATGCAAACATCAAGGCCATTGATAAAGTGAAAAACAGTCCTCTGATCAATTGAAAGGCTGAATATTTTGGTATTTGGATCACCGCTCGAAATTCGAAGAATTTGACACAACTTTGGCACACATTTTATCCTGCATCCGCACATTTATCTAGTGAAATTTCCAGGCTATTTTCCTGCTATCATAGGAACATTCGACATACACATACAAAGATAAGCAAACAGACATACATCCAGGCAGGCAGACAGACAGGTACGCTCCCATTGACACGTCCTTCATTACTACATTGTACCCGAAACATAACTGTCCACTGTCTCAAAACACTACTCTCTCCTCTCTGTGTCTTTCGCACTGGGAGCACCTCTGACTGGTGTGCTATAGCAAATGCGAGAAATAAATAAATAAATAAATTAGGGAAAAACCAGACCTGAATAAAAATTCTCAACCCAATCAAAATCAGCAAAACCTACGAATAGTTCTTGTTGAGGACTCTCGAACACGTTCCAGGGTCAAGACCGAGGAGACTCTCGCAGCGGAGGAGGTCCATTCCGTGACCTGTGCTGGAGAACTCCGGGTCTGTGACGAGTTCCTTGTTGTAGCGCAGGAAACGGATTGTATCCCTAAGTCGGATGGCGTGGTCAAAGTAGCGCTGCGCCTCTCCCTCGGCCACGGCATCCACCTGCAATAACATCATCATCATCATCATCGTCGTCATCATTGCCATCATTATCATCATCATTATCATCATCATAATCATCATCACTATCATCATCATCATCACTGTCATCATTATCATTATCATTATCATTATCATTATCATTATCATTATCACCACCACCACCACCACCACCACCACCACCACCACCACCACCACCACCACCACCACCACCACCACCACCACCACCACCACCACCACCACCACCACCACCACCACCACCACCACCACCATCACCATCGTTTCCTGATGCCATCCATTGGGTGACAATTGGTACAAATATATTATATCCACTGCCCTAATAGTCGTCCCTTACGCTCTGCTGAAAAGGGAGCCCTCTCAGTTCCTTCTGCTTGTACTACTACCATTAAGAATCGAATCTTCTCTGTGATTGGCTCAGTGGTCTGAAATGGCTTTCCTTAAGAGCTATGCCTACACACTGAATCTCTACCAGAATCTCTCTCTCTAAATCAAAACTGTTCTTTTTGGACACGCTATACAAGTCCCCAGAACGAATCAGTGAATGAATACATTATCGTTGACAACAACATGTACATTTTCAAAACACATAATTGTTTGTTTGTATTTGTTTGTATGTGCACTTGTTATAGCGCCCCTTCAAGCTCATTCTACTCAGAGGCGCTCCCGAATGCAGAGCGAACACTACATCGGAGTTTCACGCCAAAGCGCTGAGCAAATTTTGCGAGTGAAGGACTTGCCCAAGGTCCTTACGCAGCAAGGTGGATTCGAACCTCGAGCCTTTAGGCTCCAATGCAACGACGCCACCACTACACCCCACAATGAACAAACATACAAACACTGCAGGCATTTTTCAAACTGAAAACTTCATCGGATAATAACGACGGAAACCTTTTCCAGTTCTGCAAGGAAACTATCAAGCGATTCGTCGTTGAGTTTTCCAACTTCAAACATCGTCACGGCATGGCTCTTCAAACCCTGCACACAAGAAATAAACCATAGTTATCATCAGGTAGCACATAAAAACCATGGTATCAACCAAATACACCTTCTTCACAGGGAAGAAAGTAAGCATGGGTGCCCACACATAGGGGCAAGAAGGGGCACTTGCCCTCCCTGGAAAATTGACATAAAATAAACAAACGTAGATAACATAGAACAAACACATTCTAGTTCAAATGTCTATTTTAAGAAGCATTTGCAAGTTGTCTACGATCTAGTTTTTTTTAAATGTGCTACAGGTGTTTTACCAACCGGTGAAAGGTTTCCCATCATGAGGAAAGCCGTGAGATTGGAGTCGAAAAGGAAAGCGATTCTTTTCGCATGGCCAGAGTTGATCAGACCAGATGTCTCTGCATTGACAAACACAAACAGTCTCATGTGACAAACACAAACAGTCTCATGTGACAAACACAAACAGTCTCATGTGACAAACACAAACAGTCTCATGTGACAAACACAAACAGTCTCATGTCACAAACATTCAGACATAATATTTCTCGACTCATGCACAGGAAGAAGAAGGAAAAAATATCTCACTGGATTGAAGATGCATAAACTAACGTAAAGAACTCATTGCACTACAAGAATGTTTGCAGATGAGGGGGATGGCACTACTTTCCCACTCTTAGGACCTGGAGTCGAAAGTGGATGAATAAAAAACTTATACGAGTGATTCGGTCTTCTGGGTTACAGGTCCACATGCCAGGAACCACTTTCCTGCAACGGGAAACAGAAAGCCTTTTAGTTTTCAAGAAACAATTAAAAATGTACTTGTTACATGACTCCAGGTATTAGCATCTATTCTGAAAGTAGACATCCCAGGAGGTAGCCTGCCACTGATGGATCTAATGGTGCTATACATAAATTGCTGTAATTATAATTATGATTACACAAGGCACTGGATATGTGGATAGTGATTCAGAGGACTTGCAGCAACTGAAATACCAAACTTATGCCGGCTCAAAATTGCACCGCAGAGCTTGGTTGCATAAATAAAACAAGGTCATTACACGGAGCCTCATCAACCGCAGTCCTGACCCTTAACTATTCAATTATAGAAAGCACGCTAACCACGTAGACCTCTGAATCGCAGACATGAAGCTCGAGAAAGACACCGTACGTGTCACAGGAGCCATGAATTTATATAGCACCAAGGCACCATCACTTCACGGAAAAAAGCAATCAAAGGGACTGTAAAGCTAATTAGTGCTGCTTTGATGTAGAGAGAGCAGAGATAGATGAGATGGACACTAGGACAGGTACGTACATGTGAAGAAGAGTCAAGCAAATATATATATATAATTATTATACAAATAATATCACTGTTCATCTTACTATTTAATATATATATATATTCATATGTATAATATGTATATATATGTATACAATATATAATATATACATTATACATATGTATTATATATACCGGGTATATATTAAATAGTAAGACGAGAGGTGTTTAAGCTTTCCCTCCAAAAGAGGCATTAGTATTAGGTTCTAATGGCTTCATTTGCTTTAGTCCGTGCTAACATTACACATATGCTAAAGCGGAGCACACCTGAGCAGGTAATAATTCCATCTGCATACCTGTGCCTTCTAAGCTGCAGCTGTCAGGTGAGCTCATCTGAACAGGTGAGACAACCTCGTTAATTGTAGCGCTCCAGTCAATTAACAGTTGGTCTTGAGTTGGCCTGGGAAAAAATAAAATCACAAATACAAAGACATAATTTTATATGTAAACGTTTTTGGTAGATCATAAAATGCAGTACCTAGGATTGGGCTTTGGAGCAACACATATGCCTCAAAAAGATTTTTTTTAAATGCAAGCTCAACGAAGAGAAATCAAAAGGTGCAACCATCACCTGGCAGTAAAAGTGTTTATTAGATGTCAGCGAACAAACTGTGAAAATCAATTGTTTAGTAAACAATACACTTACTTACTTATTGTGCTAACAAGGTTGCAGCATTAAAAACAACAGCAGATGTTACATTGCAAAATGAGGACACTACGAAAATTTATCAAGAAGAAACCGACATCAAGAAATTGAAAATTTCTACACAAATCTTTTTATATGTCTGACTAAAAGAATACACTTTGCTGACTGTTGGCTACTGAGTTCATTATTTAGCCTGTAACACAGAATGTCTACTGTTTGAATTTTCTCAGATAATATAATCATGTTGTAACACTAGTCAATAGCACTCATATGACATGTTCTCAACACATTTATTGACTACCACCACAAAATGATGATAATCATCAAATAACAGTAATACACAAATAAACATGAAATAAAAAATATGACAATCATTTTGCATTCATATAAAAGAAATTATAATCGCTAAACATCGATCGAACGCTGCTTTACTTTTTTGCGATGATGTTCATCTGTTCAACGTTCCTCCAAGACTCGTGAAGATTCTCTCCGTTCAAGTCGGTCCCCTTCTTCTTAGCAAAACCCAGACGACAAAACATCGACACGGCATTCTACGAAGCAGAAAAGGCAATTTAATATAACAGATATGGTGTCAGAAATGCACTATGCATGGTGTAAGAAAAAAAATGGTGTAGGCATGGTGTATACATAAATGGTGTAAGAAAAATGGTGTAAGTATGGTGCAAGCAAAAACTGGTGTACAAGCATCTAGAGCTGTGGCCTTGTGGAGACACTGAAACATTCTATAGGGTCAAAAAAAAATAATCTACATCTGTAAGACAACCAAAAGGTGAGATAACAATGTGGTTTCACACATACACTGTGTCCGGATAAAAGTAGCCCCCACAAACAAGTGTCATAACTCGGTCAAAACATTTTGGATTTGTCTGAAATTTTAAACACAACAACAGTTACCATATTTACACGAGATTCCAAAGTCGTTTGCAAATATTCGCGAGTTTGTCAAATTTATGAGCGTTTGCGTTGGAGCACCGACAAATTGAACTTTCCAACATGGAAAACCTGAAAGGAAGTGAAATTCAGCTATTATGGTGCCAAAAAATATGTTTCTTGTTCTCGGACACACGATCGTAGACGTAGTAGGTTAATAGCTATCCCGGGAGACACTCGGCTTCATATCCTGCAGCTGTAGCCGTCCAGCAGTCCAGACTTTGATCCGGAGTACATGTACTGTAGGAGCGTGTTTTTCGTTCGCGCGTAGCCGCGTATTCATGACATCGATAACCGTAGGGCGCGTCTGTTTGAAGATTGGCAGTTGCTTAACCAGGTGATCATCGACAGGACCATAGCGTCTAAGTTTACGGCCGTGTGTCCATGAAAAAGATGGACATTTTGAACACTATATTTAGCTGAATTTCACTTCCTTTCAGGTTTTCCATGTTGGAAAGTTCAATTTTTCGGTGCTCCAACGCAAACACTTATAAATTTGACAAACTCACGTATATTTCTAATCGGTTTTAGAATCTCGTGTAAATATGGCCGCTGTTGCTGTGTTTGAAATTTCAGACAAATCCCAAACGTTTTGGCCGAGTTATGACACTTTTTTGTGGGGGCTACTTTTTACCCGGACACAGTGTATATACAGATTAATGATAAAATCGTCTATGGTTAGAAAAACCAGCACTCCACAAAAAGAAAAGACCATTCAAGAACAACAAGAAACCTACTGTGGTACATAGAGCTGGAGATTATACAGTGGCCTCAAATAGAAGCTGCAAAGTTACATACATCTGTAAGATTACTGTTATATAAGCGACCACATGTATACACACACAGATCAATATTGTCAGAATTCTGCAAGGCTATGCAAAACAATCATGGATACACAAATATCCCTTTTACACTCAAAATCACCATAAATCTCGATTCCAGTTTCGACCCAGCAACAAAATAATCGATATATCTAACCACATCAGAGTCTGACACTTCAAACCAATACCCCAACTGAATTCTATAAAATCTCAGACCCAAGGAAATGGGGAAAATCAGAATGATCGTACTCCCCAAAAATATCTATTGAAAATATACATCATACATTGTCAAACATATCACACATACCTTGACAAGCTGAAGATCAATTTCCAGAACTTTGGCCAACTACAAACCACAACAGATCAGGCATAATAGAAAATAATAAATTGGTGATGATACTGGAACACGAAGAGTACAGATTTGAGTATCCTAATAAGTGGTCACTATGAACTGATCTTGCTCAGCGCCTTCAACATTCTATCGCATGGTCACATCTGAAATCCTGAACTTTTGAAGACTACACATCAGCATTAAATACAGTAATCAAAATGCAAAAAAGATGCAAACTCTTCTTTGTCTGAAATATGAAGATTCAACTTAATTTTTTTTCATTCTGTTTTTAGCCTACTGTTCAATTCATGATATCAACCGTTTAGCCATCAGCTAAAAGTGCACATGTAAATAGGTGTCCCTGTTAGCGGGATGTTCATCTCTTAGGGCCTTCCTTGTCACCATCCGATTATATGTGAAGCATCTTGTACTTTGACTATTGTTTATGGTTGATGGTTAAAATAAATAAATGAATTGAATTGGACCCACTTTGTCAAGCAACCATTATCAGTGACTACCCTTACCACAATAATGCCAATATATCTTTCTTTTATGCATTCTATTAAAGTCAGACAGTACAGTACCTCAGCAATGCTCGTGTGTTCATCAATCGAGACGAAGATTTTGTACAACAGAGTCTCGAAATAATCTCCGAGAACACGGTTCATGACAAATCCCTCGAGTGGCGGAACTACAATAATAATAACGACAATTTATGTGGCGCCGCAACACGGCCATACCGCTACAAGGGCGGCTCACAAACAGCAAAGCACAAAAAAGGTGAACAAGAATAATCAATTAATCATGTTCAAAATCAATTGTATTTCAAGAAAAGTAATGATGTAAACAGATTCTGTAGATTCCTATGAGTATTGTTACTATTTTAGGCCAAATTTAAATAAAACTACTCTGAAAAATCTCGGTTCAAAGAAAAATAATACTAATCTTATTCTATATGCATTATCACAATTCTCAATATTATTTTAAACAGAATCCAATCCAATAAATAACTCAACAAATATTCAACCACACTAAGAATAGCACCACGCCAGGAATTTATAGCATTTCACACGCATTTTATTACATGAAAATAATTATTGTGTATACAATCTGAACAACATTTTGCAAGTAACCATGCCAGGAATTTATAGCATTTTACATGCATTTTATTACATGAACATAATTCTTGTATCCGTTTACACATTCTGAACAGCAATTTGTAAGCATCATGATATAAATTAATTCATCTACAGATGTCAAGAAGCTTTTTTTGAAACAGTATTTGAAGCATTTTTCGAACAGTATTTGAAATGGAAATGAATATTTATTAATTTTCATAACTCCTGACCTATCAAATACCGATCTGATAGAATACAAAGTTCTTCGAACTACGCAAGAAGCGACCAACGTCATTCACTCATTCATTTCTTTCAAAATGAAAGGCAGCTGTTGATGCTGAGGAAAGAAGCCAGAACTTACCAATGATGAAGTCTTCATCTGCTATTGGTACGTCTAAGTAGACGAGACCTTTTCGATACAAACCTTCAATCAGACAAAGCATTTGACAGTGATCAACACCAGTGTTGGACTTGTATTATAGATCATGGCATCAAAAGTTTTATAATCAATGAATGTTACAATAATCTTACAGACCAATTGCAGTTTCGTTCCCAGGGTAAACATATTTTTAAATCTATAATAAAGATCAAGCAAAAACATGATAAATATGAACTTGTTATGTGCGCTCATTTGAATATAATTTGAATTTTTCACTTAAAATGACTTGCTATTAATTAATTAACGTGCACTTGTATGCTTTCAAGTTCTGTGAGACCATCTGGTGCAATTTTTTTAGCAAGCCTCATGTAGCCCAGGTCTTCACAAAGTTTAAATCCATCACTGAACAGCACCTTTAAAATTCAACATACACTCCCACATTTGTCATTTTAATATTAATGCATTAAATGCAACTTCAGCCATCCCTTTAAATTTCGGCCTGCATGATATTTCTGTTAGACTGCTGAAACGCGAGGTCGTACTGTGTAGAACGGCAAAGTCCATGTCGCCGGCCAAATTTGGTCCTTTGTCAATGATACGATCGATTGCTTTCTTCTCCTCAAACGAACAAATCTGGAAAATATAAAACTTGCAACAGCAAGAACAATAAGAACTTTATAACACGATTTATAAGTATCACACAATTCATTCATTCATTCATTTCAGACATTTATATAGCGCCTCTTCAAGAATATCTACTCAGAAGCGCTCCCGACCCAACCACGGCTAAAGAGAACAGTCTTAAGGGCAGAGTAGAACGTAGTCTCAAATGCTCGAGGTATTAGACGTAGTTCCACAGGGAGCCCATTCCAGGTTGCAGGGCCAATAACAGAAAAGGAACAGCGCTGCGCAATAGAAGTGCGTGACCGGGGGACAAGAAGCTCAGCCTGCTTAGAAGAGCGAAGAGAGCCACGGCGCTGGACGCTCAGGGTGGAGCAACAGAGCTCCTGCAAATAGACAGGGGCCAGACCCGCGAGACAGCGCCAAACCAAGGAAGATATTCGGTAAGTGACCCTTTGTGAGAAAGGGAGCCAGTGCAAGACATCCCGCATATAGTCAGTGACATGGCCAAATTTTGGGATGCGACCGACAAGGCGTGCCGCAGAGCGCAAGACCCGATCCAAGCACCCAATCCGAGTCACCGGAAGACCCACATAGAGGGCGCTGCAATAGTCTAAACGTGAGACAACGAAAGAGTGGATAAGCGTTAAGGCAGCGTTGAAAGTTAAGGAGCGGAGCACCACTCTAAGCTGACGCAATTGGTAGTAGCAGCTGCGGCAAAGCAGATTGATATGCCGCGTGAAAGTAAGCTCTTGGTCCAAAGTGACACCAAGGTCCCGGACAGAGGAAGAGAAGGTGAACTGAGGGAATTCCTGGGCAAGTGTGTATTTAGGTATGTATCATGTATGTACGCCAGTATACATATGCATGTTTGCCTGAAAGTATGAATGCACAATTGCACATATGTATCGTTGCACATGTATGACTGTAGCACACATATAAATCCATGCACACACATATCGATCTGTGCTGCATCGTAGTACAACCGAGGTCGAAGAAATGGATGCTGCAGGCCATAATGAGTTCAAAACATCAACAACATGTCATATGACATTTTAAAATGATAGGTCTTGAGCTTTCATTTAAATGCCTTCAGGTCTGGTGTACTCTTCCCATGGCTGCGGTAGGATTCTTCTTTTTGCTCCGATATCCGAGTTCTTCCTACCTTGATGTCCTCCTCGACAATGTAACCGGTCTGGACGACCCACCATGGCTCAATGACGACAGACTCAACCGGCTGACGAGGTAGCAGGTCCTTCACTGGACGTCTTCGGAAGAACTTCTGGAAAACACAGAGGAAAAAACGTGCAGAATTGCTGATAACAATAGCTAAAACATCCTGAAACTGGCTCACAATGCACTATATTACGTTTGGCAATTTAACTGGTAATTGAAAATTTATACAATGCCACATCAAGACTCGTCAAAAGCACCACTAACCAAAAAACGATGCTACATATCGCTCACACTACAACCAGATCATATCATAATTATGATGATTATTATTATAACTTTTATTTTTATTAATACAGTTATTGTTAGAATTTATTATTACTAGGATTGTTATTATTATTATTACTGTGAGTACTATTATTTTGAAAATTATTATTCCCATGAATATTATCTATAGAGCATTTATTAACGGAAATTATCTTATGACTAAGCATCAGTTAAGCGACAAGTGCCGTTATTCTTCCTTCCTGTTTTCCAGTGTTTTAGTCTCTATGAGTGTACATCCATTGAAAAAAAACTAAAAACTGTTTTATTTAGCCATGGTTGGGCCGGGAGCGCTTCTGAGTAGCCTACCTTGAAGAGGCGCTATATAAATTTCCGAAATAAATAAATAAATCAAACAATTGCACTGAACAAATGCTAGTGAAAGACTTTCTCAATGTTCCTTTACAGCAACCATCTCTCAGTGGAGGAGGTTCAAACCCAAAACCATCCGTATTAAATGCCAGTGCTTTAACCAATCAGCTTCCGCATCCCGCATTTAAATGCAGAATCAGACACTTCTGTCCTACTTCTGCAATTCGGAACGGAATCCGGAAGTACAGCGGTCAGTATCGGTATAAAGTTCGGGTGTGTCATTGTGGCGGAAATGCCACAAGACGAATTTTCGAATATGAAACATAAGCTGGTAACTGACAATACATGGGCGGCCAAAGTAGGGTCGCGGGATTCCTTATAGCGCCGGAGCTATGGCCGATAGAAATTCGCGGTATATGCGAGTCGTCCGGTAAATCGTTTCGCTACAAATTTGCCGTGGGGCGTTAAGCGGTCAAAATTCACGTTGAAAAGTTTCACCTACGGAAGACCGATTCGTGTTTTCTAGCCAAAGTATAGTGTGCAGACAGCAACTTTTGACTTTGGGCGCATATGAAATTTGCGCGGATAATGGTATCGAATTTCTGAATACACCGTTCGAAAGATAAATTATCGGGCTGTCGAATTGCCGTTGAGAGCTAAGCGATAACTGCAACCGATCGAAAGATATGAATTTTATTCGAATTACGGTCGAATTTACGTGCATTGGCAAATGACTGGATATAGAGAGCTACATCTATAAAAATCGTTAAAACATCCGTGGAATAGAGCCTGCCACACGCTGCGCTGCTTAAGTGTCGGATACGTGTAGCAAGACAACACACTGTGTATGATTCTGCATTTATCACGATATATACGGCGCGCTGACGACCACTCAATACCTTGGTATTCGACGTCGTTTACCGGCCTAACGTATCCAGTGGCGTATCGATAGCTGCTAACCCGGCTAATCTGCGTCATAGCTGTTTCGGTTAAGAGTTCGAGGGCAAACTGATACCGGTTCGATTATCCGCGGTCCCCGACCGTCGGAAGACCCGTGTTCCGTGGTGCATGCTAAAATATCAGTAGGGGCAAGGGTTGGGCTCCCTCCCTGCTCGATCAGCTACCGTGTGTGATAGTACTTGGTTACCGGCCTTGGCCGTTGAAAGAAATCGTTACGATACCTGGTTCGGGGGCTACCCGCGAATGTCGGTTTGACTATTGAATCGACCGCGCGGGGAACTCACCGCTCATCTGTATCTTTGTCATCTGTGATCCGATCTGCGTGATCCCAGTGTTGAAATACTCAGCGTGGAAAACTGTTCGGGAGTCCCCCGAGCCGATTGACCGTAGCTCTAGCGGTTTCATCGGTAGAAGCTCCTGAAGCGACAGCGCCGGTCTTCCCCGGAGGACGCGCGCGCCAGCCGCCAATCTTGATCGATCGAAGGGAGCGAGTTGCCATCGACGCTCCGATCAACGTGAAACTTGTCAGTGTGTTACCTGGGCGTTTTCTGCCTTGAAATCCATTGTGTGTGTGCCTTTGTGAGTGTTGGTTTCTTCGGCGTAGGCTCGATTGTGTGCCCGCAGCCTTCACGCCGCGCGCGCCCGGGTCTTGACGGGCTGAGAACTTGGCGAGGTGATAACTTTCGAACGGAGTGAGCTAACGACTAAAGCTCTTCACTGCCGTGTTACCTGTTACGTGCCGCATCTTTTCCCCGTGAACGAGCAGGGAGAGAGAGAAGGGGAAATATCTCACAGGCCCTGTAAGGTTCGTCGCCGGGCCGCCTCAGCTACAAGGCCGGCGACGGACGTATCGGTCGCAGCCAACCGATCGGGGTAGTTAACGGTTCCCTGTAAGTCAGTTACCAGCCTCTAATTTGATACCCTAGGTCCTAGGCGTTAGCTAATTGCATTGCTAGCTCCCAGGCCTTTTAAGCGCGTCAGTTTTTGACCGGTGCTGGTCTGAGCGACGTCGAGCGGGAGTCAGAGTGTTCTCAGGGCAGAGTTCGAAGTCGGCGCGAAGCCGCATACGGTCAACGCCTACGGGCAAGCAAGTCAGTGAACGAAGAGGGAGAGCGAATTTGAAGGCCCCTCTCGGTGGCGACAGTTCGACCGCGTGAAGCGGGTTGGTTACGGGCGTGAAGCGAGGAAGTTGAAGGAGGGAATTTCTGGACACCCTCGGAGTCGGCGGTTCGGCCGTGTGAAGTGATTCGCCTACGGGCTAGTGGTTTCTGGTCTTTCTCGAAGTCGGCGCGAAGCCGCATTCAGTGCATTGCCTACGGGCGTAAGAGACAGTGATCCATCGGAGAGCAAGCGGTCCGTCTTTTCTTTGAAGGCCGTCTTCGCCTCCGTTCGTGAAACAAATTGACGGCGGTCGTCCGGATCTCCGGCCGCCGATCGATCGACACAACGACCTGGTCGCACTGGGCGTTGTAAAATTGATCCTGGTACCAGCTGGTTAGGTTGCCGTTTGCGAATCGACGCAGCGACCTAGTATATTGTCCGTGTTTTCCATTCCCTGGTTTCGAAGTTGATAATGTCATTTTGGCGAGGCTTGGGGCTCGGACCCCTCGAGTGGCCTTGGTTCCGCGCGTTTTGGCCGGGCGAGGAAAGACAGTCTTCAGTGATGCCCGTCGGTGGCACCAGTACACGAGCTGTGGCGTGTAATATGATACGACGGAGGTCTGGACGGTCGGGCAAGCGAACGAAGAAGCCCGTGGCCGTGAAGGGGAGCTCCAAGCGAGGGTCGTCTGCCCGGAGAGGAGCGAACCCTGATTTGAGCACAGGCGGCCATCCTGGCGCTCAGGTTGCTACCCACCCGGTGGCCGCGGACGGGGCAGAGTCGGACTCCAACGCCTCCGAGCTCTATACCCTCTCACGAGCGACCGTTTCAGAGCCGTCTTGGCCGGACAGCGGAGGAAGTGACGAGGCCTTGGCGGCCCGTTACACAGAGAGTAGACACCGGCGTGAGAGCGACTCGGGCGGCTCCGATCAATTTGAAGCAAGGGAGCGAGGCCCGAGTCGAGAGGCCCAGCTCGCGACCCCTCGTGCGTCGGTCGATGCGCCGGCGGCGAGGGGGCTTGTGCCGCTTGTGACGAGACGGGTAGGTCCGCCACATCATTGACTTTTGATACTTTATACGTAGACAAACAGCTGTACCAGCACTGTTACTATACCACAACCAGTGACACAAGCACATAATCTAAGTATATTCCCTTTTAACCCTTTAACGACCAGCTACATATGTTTCCAATGCACTGCTGTACACACTGGCTGTTAATGGGTTAAGGCCCTCATAGAGACTACAACACTGGAAAGCAGGAAGGAAGAATAACGGCACTTGTAACTTAACTGTCTCTTGAAATCATAGTGCGACCATGCCTTACCTACTGCAATAACGTACACGACATATATGTACCATACATAATCGAAAATAACGAACGCATACGCTAAAAATGTAATTGCATTTGCACTGTTGAAGAATGAACAAAATATATTTATGGAGGAATAGGTGTACACGTACATCCATTCAAATGATCTTCTTTTGGGCAAATAAATTATGTGGATAATCATGAGACAGCTGTTGAATGGAATATTAAATGAGTGTAGTTGTGCTGAGAGTGGTAGTTATTCCAATATTTATTGAACAAACGAGTGATGCACACGAGCGAATAAATAGATGTCAACGTACACAAACGTACAGCAAAATAGTGTGCATGTACCATACATACTTATACAAAGAAATAACGTACGTACCATACGTACAGTCGATGCTTGTAATGACCATGTGATTAGTAAAGCAAGACCACCAAGAAAGCATTTTTCGTTGCGGGGGGTTCCTTGACAGTGCTATCATTATGCAAGAAGCATATATATCATAAAATGAACAAAGGACAAGGAAACAAGGAAGTGCCAGCATTTTCAAGTTCTGTTGTAATTTGATACGTGACATGCTGCAGGAGAGAGTCTGGCTATTATACATTAGCAATCTACGTCTTTGTTTGTCAACCGATAAAACTCATATCCGGGTAAGACCAAGAGTTTGTCTCGTGTTTCTGCCTTCGAGGGTCCAAAGATGGGAATGGCGTATCGAATTTCGTGGCAGAGCAGAGTATCAAATAATGTCTTTGTATCGAATACACCAAGGCCCCCATGGCATGATGGGAAGGGAAGAAACAGCCAGAATAAACAGAGACTTTAGAGCACATGCGCTGTTCTTTTGGAAAATAGGCTTTGACGTGGTGGCTTGCCTGTATGTTTGTATGTATGTATGTCTGTATTTGTGTGCAAATGAAAGGCTGTGCCTTTAGATGTTTACAGTGCTGCAATGCTAATGCACGTTGTAAGTATCTATGCATAAATGGCTGCATGTATGATATGTATGTATGCATGCAATAGGCCATGCATGAAATGTATGTATGTATGTTTGTAAGAATGGAAGTTCGTATATATGCATGAAAATGTATGTGCGTGTGTGAGTATGACAGTGTGTCTGTGTACCAATATGTATGAACAATGTTGCACATGCATGTATGCGGCATCCATGCACACTAGACAAGTAGAAATCAAATGTCTATATAGATAAGTTAACACATTCACCGCCTACACGCCATGTTAAATGACTGGTTTAACTACGAGATATCTCGTAGCTGGCGGTCAATGTGTTAAACGATTGTCTAATTAACCTACATGTTCAATGTTTTGTACGCCAGAGTGCTGTTCGGCAGCTGGTTAAATAATATACTTACTTGCTCACACTAGAATGCTCACAAGATAAACAATGCAAAGTTCAAAGTTATCAGTAGGTGGTTATCCGCTGCGTAAAGACCTTGGCCCTTGTGCTGCACATGGTTCAAAATCTGGGAGCTTCACACGTCATTAAACTTGGAGCCAGAGTCCATAGGATATCAACAGCATGGCTCGTGTGTCAATGTCTTTTGCTGGGGACAGCTCTGGTATTTATTATTTTGAGACCCGCCACTTACAAAAAAATATTCTATAAAACGTTCAAGAAAAAACAAAAATCCAACTGTACAAAAACTGCTCAGCACTATCAATGCACTGAGCAAGTAAGAATTTTATTTTCTCTAAGCATCACAAATGTATCTATGCAAGTATCAGAGCACTTGTATAGAGCCGTTTAGTGAAGCCGCAAGGGCGTCCGGCATAGTTTTCTAGAAATCACGGAACAAGTGCATTTTAAAAGGAAAAGTGTTTTGAACTGTTAAAGATGTTGGGGGTTCATTTGTTCTACGGGACACAATGACCGCGCTGCATACTGTTCCAGAGATGGACCAAACGTCTTCAAATGAGGGCAGATGCTCTCCCTTGCCACATGATATTCCCCCAACAGTGCATGGCGCATTGGCCAGTGTACTCGTTCTATTACAATACATTATCACACTGCACCATTTTTTAGGAATGAAAAAGACAGCAGACCTTGGATGAGCGACACTGGTTCATGATGTCGATGTACTGGTTTCGTCCAATTGCCATCAGTCGAAGGCCTGCAACGAGATAAAAATTAATTTCAAATATATTCAAAATCAAATCCAACAACGAAGAACGCTACACACCTAGAAGACTTTCTTTATCGCACAATAGGCAGAGTTCAGGAGAGAAAAGTAAACAATCTGAAGAAAGTAAAAGAGTGCAACAAGGTAAGTCATAGCAATGAATGAATTATTAAGGGAAGAAACGAGCAAACAAATGAAAATAACAATGGACGAAAGGAAGGAAGGAAGGAAGGTTCAAAGGAATATTTAGTGGATTGAAAGAAGGCTGGATGGAAGGCTGGAAGAAATTAAGATTTTTGATGGTCGTGAGTGCAGGGAGAAGGGAGTGCCACACTTGTAAATCTTTGCAAATGTCAGACATAATGAATTTTTTAAGAACACAGATAACTTCCGCTCTCGCATAGTAGAGCTCTCAGATTCAATTGGCTCAAAAACTTAAAATTTTCCTTGTTTGTATGTGCACTTGTTATTGCGCCGCTTCAAGCTCGCTCTACTCAGAGGCGCTCAGGAATGCAGAGCGGACACTACATCGGCGTTTCACGCCGAAGCAATTGTGAGTGAAGAACTTGCCCAATTGACTTGACTTTTAAGTAATTGGATCGGCAACTCCATCCATCCTCTGGCGGCTGATTCACTTTTCGGTGTGACCTTGAGTGCGTAAGAAATTTATTTATTCAATAACGATAATAATAATACTGTAGCAATAATAATTTATATTAGGCGGTAGATAAGCCCCTGAGGGATCCTGTATACCTCGGGGCAAAAAAACAAACAAATTAAATAATAATAATAATAACAACTCACAGTCAGCAGCTGTGAAGTTTGGAAGCGAGTCGTAGCTCTTCTCCTGCGACATGATGTCGGTCATGATGCTCGTGTAGTACGCAAACGGCGTCACCCTCAGTCCCTTGACCATTACATCGGACAGGTGGTATGGGTAGAGCATCAGGTGGTCACGGCTGTACTTGAGCAGGTCTTCGTAGTACTTGCGCTCATCCTTTCGAATCGTTTTAACTGCCAAGCAAATAAACCACATCGTTAAGTTACTGATTACAATGCAGTATGATACTATCACAAGTTGTAAGTTACAATTGTGTTACGTTACATCACGATTCGATTACACTGGATTACAATTTCATCTCATTGCATTACAATTCTGTCACACTACAATATGATTCTATTACAATACATAAGAATTGTAAAAAAACTGCGTTAACATTTATTACGTTTGACGAATAAAATAACAGATCTTAGATGACCTTTAAAACTGTTCAGAAGGGTCACAAAAAGGAACAGAAAAAAAGCTATACATTTTGTCTTGTATTGTATATACATGTATGTGTATGTAAAACAAAGTAATGTAACTGGACAAATAAAATGCTCAAATTCTATAAAAAATGAATGCAAATGGGCAGATATTCACTAACATGCTTTTACTCTATTTACTATAAACTTTAAAACGCCAGCAAAACCTCACTGTTAAGTGAATAAACACTTGCCCGAATTTCACACATCAAAGCTATTCACTGACTTACAAACATTTTAACGATTAAGTAAATAAACTAATAAAAGAGAATATTTTTCTGAATTTTCTTCCTTTTATTTTGCACATAAGTTGAAAAACATGAAATCACACCCAAGTTGCCTTTGTATCGCAGTTGATTCTTAACACTGAAGACCACGACCAGTTTCTCATATTCACGCTGGGAATTTCCGAGACTCTGCAGCAAAACAGACCTCAGTGTTAGACGAAAGCCGAACCTATGAGTGCCTATGAGCACTTAGTTACCTCGGCACCATATAAATGTTTTCAATGAATGAATAGATGAATGAACTTATTCAATTCTAAACTGATTTGATTTCCAAACATTTTTACATTTAAAATCCCAATGAAACTACCAGCATTCATTCAGAACCCTAACAGCCAACATTATTACTGAAAAGTTGTCAACCATTCTGAAATGGTCAAACAGTCGAGGGCATATTCACTCCTCAAAAAGTCCGTATTTGTATACCTATCTACTGCATAGTGCTCAGACTTTTCGTCGTATCCAATCTTTCGTACACCTGTCCACTGGCTAATATACGGTTTATCATGATTGACACAGACACAATTTCAAATACATTATGTCTGGTTTAAGCATAGACTACGAAACACGTCGCCTATTCCAACTGTACAAATATATTACTTTTACAGTGGCAGGTTTGAATATTGTACGAAAGAGAGACTCATATTATGGGTTGGCTTTACGGACACCTAGGGGCACGGTGATCAGAGACGGTAGGAGGCTGCACGACTAGATTAGACAAACCTGCTTAATATTGTTGGATACGCGCAACCAAGGAATGTTTTGCCGAATACTGGCTTCAACCTCGGCATTCATAATAATTATTACGATTACTGCTCCACTCAGAACGACCAATTAAAACATCAATTAATCGAAAAAATGAGAGGCAAAACAAATCAGCAATCAACCGGAAGTGGTCGTCGCCATAAACCGAAAGCGAGGCTGTGACGTCATTTGAAGGATTTCACTTGGGATTGCCCTGAATTTCCAAAAATAATCCAAAGCCGTTTACAATTATTATAATAATTATTATTGCAATCACATAATTATTTGTACAGCGCCTGTCCAGGGATCTTAAAATTTAGGGGTGAGCACAGCATACCCAGCCACGCTCAGAGTGGTTTTCAAACCTCCAGGAGAGGCAGAAAGAATACTTAATTATATCGTTTGACTGTCAGCGTATTAATTAACTATAATTTACTAATTTACTCAATTTCACAATCTTAGGTCTAACTCGAAATTTATATAGCACCAGCTGTTTTCGGATAAGAATACTTATTTTGTCGCATGCTATCTTTTGATTTCTCTGGCAAGAAGCCCAGAACGTAAGCCTAGCCTTCTTTATGCGCTGCAAAATTCCGAGATTTATAATTGCCACTATTTAATAATAATATTTATTTATTATTTATTACTATTTAGCAACCTAAAAATAAGATCTTTGTTAACCGTGTGATGTAATGTAAAGGTGTAGGCTAATGTTAATGTGGCAGTAATGAAAATTACTAGAACATAACATTTTAATTAAAAAAACTGTTGGCATGTAGGCTTACTACCATCGGTCTATGGACAAGAACACTACAAATGATTTTTCGTAACAAACATGTGTGCGTGATGTGTGCCACAGACATTACGTTCCAAATAAACATAAAAAATGCAGTTAATTGCAGCAATTTTTTACGTTTAAGGTCAGTGCGTGTGTCACATAATCAATTAGATACACGTTTCTGTAGTCTCGCTGCAGGAGAATCAAATATCGTTACAAGTGTAATAAGATAATGAGTGATTGACAAGTCGGCTGCGGCAACGAGCGGAAAACTACCGAAGGACGTTTGAGAACAAGAGAAGGTCGCCCTTACAGTAACCTCCCGCCGAAAGTCACATTTACAAGGCAATGACATTTATAGTAATAAAAATCTTAAATTTTTTATTTCCATACCAGCAAGCGAAAAATGCAAAATAGCATATTTAACGATATATAAAATAGCCATTTCGTCTCTTTTTATAGCAATCGGAAAATTAATATCTTTGTTTAGCGCCGATGCATTTTACTCCCTCCTGTCATTCATTCGCTACAATCGTAAAGCAACAAAGCAGCAGCTAATAATGGATCAAACTGACGCTTGCAATTCTTTTCGGCACCAATAACATACCTATTATTCTTAAAATCGTTTAAATCCTGCACGTATTTGCAGTAATTATTGATAAAACATTACTGCGGTGGCATGTCTAATTAATATTCAGGCACCTAATTAAAAGGACCTAATGAATAATAATAAGTCATTCATATTCAAATGAAAGACGTCACACATCCGGGTTCTTCCTTCGTTGAAGACAGCGGACTCTGGTGAGAATAAATTTGACAAAGGTGGTCGAGAAGAAGAATAGAAGGAGACGTTTTGGAAGGAGACGAGCAAATCTCGGCGAAAAGGAGCAGCTCGTACGCTTCAATCCGCATCCGTAGACGATTTACCTGGTGCATCGGTCTCGGGATGTTAATGAGTGCCTCCAAGGCAATCACCATTATTGAGAATTTCGGGCCGTAAACGCAAGAAAAAGAAGAAATGCCGTCATTATCAAACGCCAATAAGTGAGAATTTTATTTTTTTGCGTTTCCCCGTTCAGCGTTTCTGCGTCGTGTTAAAGGAGGGATGTTTGAGGGGGACCGTAGAGAGGGGGGGATGATTTGGGGTTTATTAAGCTCTTTAAATTTTAATTGTTGGCCGTTGATTGTTTAATTTCGGTTAATTTGAGGTGACGACGGGTGGGTGGCGTGTTAGATGTCTATTTGGCATCCTGTAAGTGGAAGTTTCGTCGGATGTATTTCGATGGATATAATACTTTAAACGACTAAAATATTTGTTCAAACGACTATGTTTTAGCGACTATTACTCGTGACAGGAAATCAGCGAACAGTTTGACGAAATTTTTTATAAAAATTATTCGTTTTCGAAGAAAAATTTCGTCATGTTCACTGCTGTTCTGTAGAATATTGCACTTGTAAGTGGAGAAAGTTGATGAGTATATTTTACTTCCTCACAAGTGACAACACTTGATTTGATTGATTTGAGCAAATTTAAGAAATTTGACAGTTATCTTTGATGTGTTTAGCAATGTTTTGAAGAGGTCATGCAAAATGTTTTTACCCAGATAAACTTGCAGAATGGAAATTACAACGGATCAAAATATTTCAACTCTAATTTGACAATGGTAATGGAGTAAGTTCTAAGTAAGTAATGGATATGGGTGTGCTAAAACTGTAAGCAGTCATTGCCAGACAGATGGATTGTCATGTCTGAGAACATTGATTAACTTTGTGACTGTTCACATCTAGAAACTAGTCGTACATGACAAGCACTATCCTTTACACACGACTTGTCTTGTGTAGCAGTTAAGGATATGGATGCCAAATTTGTTTCACTAAGACTGTGTCTCGTTTTGATGTGGCAGTTGAATGTGGCTGCTGAGATGACATGTCTTGTTTCGATGCCAAGATCGTAGTGTTGTCCTTAGTTACAAGTGTAGATGCTGTGAAGTGAAAAATGGAGTGGTTGCGGTGATAGAGGCATTTTATGGCTGGCATACACTGAATGAGATGGTTGTATGTCTGGAGTGCTGGGCATTGGTGATTCTTTTGCTGTGCTGGAGTCGATGCTGAAGCCAGACAACCGGTCCGGTTTAAAAGTCGAAAGATTCTACTTGATATGCTTTGCATAAAATGCGGTTTGTAAATGAACTGGAGGAAATGATCTAACCAATTTAGTATAGATGTGTGACGGGGGGGGGGGGGGGGGATACATAGAGAAAGTTCTTCTGATCCATGGATGATAAAGCCATGGATGCAGTCATTGGCTTTAACCCTTTAATGCCGAAGGGTATAGGATTTCCCATACCATTTACTACCTTCTCGGCATTAAAGGGTTAAAAATGCAGTTGAAGTGAGATAGACGTTTAGAGCATTCTGCCAGAGGTTCAACTAACGGTGACTGAATGTTGCTGAACTGATATGACCCTATCGTTGCATTGATTGAAGTAGTATTATTTGGTGCAGTAAATGGTGCGTTGTCATGACGTGGCCGTCAACCTCTGAATATGCAAATTATAAGAAAGTTATGCGCATATTTCTTGCCTGCCAATTCGAATCTCTTGGTGTAATGAACATATAGCAGTGTGATTGATGATCAATATGAATTGCAAATACTGTCGTGCACTAACGAAGACCAGCTCTCTCGTATTGGAGAATCTGAAATAAATATGAAGTGCATGATTTCGTTTTACAGGTTTAATTATGCAGTCCGATTTAGGTTAAATTACATGCATTAAGTAACTTCAAGCAGAAAGACAAATTGTTTTATTTGGCCGTACGTGTAACATGCTGTGTTCTTGCAATTATATAAACTGACTGTCATGTGTGTGCTAAATTGTGTTTTGTATTTCAATGATTACTTGGTGGCCTATTAGTGGGATTCTCCCCTTGGATGTTCATAAATAATGCTCAGTATTATTGTTCACTGCCATAATTGTTTATGTGGTTGATTCAGGAAATGAAGTGAACTGATTTGAATTTAGGATATTTATTGCACTGCCATATTATTGCTTTTTAAAATTAGTTTGCTTAGTTTCTTTCTGTACGTATTTTTATTCTTCACTTCTCTGTATATATTCTGTTATGCACATATTTTAAAAAGTAATTAGTGATTTCTCTTGTATTGGTGTCCAATGCAGAAGGCATCAGCTGGTGGCACACTGACATCGAGCCATAGAATACAGAAGATTGGTATTTTAATATCATGTTTAGTCTACGATTTCTATGTATCAGTCAGTATTTTATTTCCATGCATGTTCTCTGATTTTAGTGAAAGAATGTTTTAATCCCACATGTATTGTTTACTTTTATGTAAAACTTGACTGTTATTTTCGTGTGTATTGACTTTACCACATGTATGCATGTTTGTTCTCTGTTTAACTTACACTGCCTACCTTCCGTTGAAGCCATTTAACAGACTCTGGACAGTATTTTCATCATATGGGAGATGTAACTGGTGACACTAAGCTTTGTTTACGTAGAACGAGCTGTATTAATTTAAGTGACTGCTATTTTTTTCGCTTGTAACAGACTGTCGGCCCAGCGGTACTTTATACAACTGGGTCCAGGGCCTCGGCAGTGCTCCTGATGTTCCCCACACCGACAACGTTTTGTCTGCTCGTAAGACAGAGGGCAGCGGTGTGGGGGTCATAAAAGAGCCCCCTGTCAGTGTCAAGGGTCTGGATCTAGGAGCGGTGGGACATGGCGGTGGCGTTCAGGGAAAGCGCCTCAGCAACCTGTGCTTCACCATTCGACTGATCGGTCAGCAGGTCGTCTGGGAAACTCTGCTCGTTGGGGATACACTGTACATCGAGATTCCGAGCGACATCCTTCCAGAAGGATCGAAGGAGAGGTAGGAAGCGTCACACTCAAATATATGTTGACATGACATGATTTAAAAAAGTATAAAGATCAAAGTAAAGTAAAATTGATAAAGTTCAAAGATCATGTATATCAAAGAATCTAGAATTGAACCATTTTCCATAATTATAATGATCATAACAATGTGCAGAATTTAGGAATTTCAATCAATCATTTATTTTGAAACCAATCATTTTTTACAGAACTTTATACTGCTACTAGGGACACCTACAATACTAATACATGTAAACAAAGATATGCATTGGCCGACAATTATAATTGCTTTTAAGTTAGACAGTGAATGGTTACAATTACCTAGAATGCGAGTGGTTTAATACACAAACATAATGATACATCATCACACATTGTTGCTAACACCGACTAAATGAGAGCGTAACTTTTTCCTAAACAATGATAATAATGGAGATTGCCTGATTTCTAGTGGGGTTTTATTTTTAATTTGTTGACAATCTGGTATCTGTCTTGCCGTTGAAGTTTTGTGATGCTGTTGGAGTATGCTGAAGAAGTTCTGCACTGTAGCCATGTCATCGTTTGCTTCAAGAAAAACCGAGACGATCGAGGTCAGTTCAAAGTTCACGTAAAACTGTGTCAAGTGTCGCCGATAAACGGGGGAGCAGAGGTCGATGAGACCCTTAAGTAGCGATTATGTCTTTATTCAGAGACTTTATTCAGAGACGTTAAGTGGCTTCGGTGGTATCTGGCATTTCAAAGTTTCATCTTTGATTGTTAGACTAATGTTTCGGAGTTAACGTTGGTTGCTAATGCAGCATCATAATAATTATCGACAACGAAGTAAGATTTTAATTTTTAAAAAGCCTGATAAAAGTGCCTGGGGAACAATTTAGTCCATTGTTATTTGCACTGTCGATTGAAAACAACTGAATCATTTGGCACTTGCAATATTTTCTTGTTCCATAAATATTTTCTTGTTCCATTTTATGTGTACCATTCACTTGTTCATGTTTCCTCAAGATATCCTTGAAGCTTTCATCCACTTTAAAAGTTAGCATGGTCTCTATTGATGTTATATAGTCTTTATTACATGTATACATTGCATTATTATTATTATTATTATTTAAAAATATATTTGCAACGTGTGCATGGTCACACCGAAATGTGAATCTGAGGTGCGGATAGTTTGACAGTTAATTTAAATTGAGGTTGCTGCCTTGAGACATGTCATCATGATATGTCTGCTAAAACAAATTTTTTTTAGGTCAGTGTTAGTGAATGCTTTAAAAAATTGGCCTTGGGCAGTGCTTTGACAGTGTTCTGTAATAGAATCATTTTATTTGAGAGATCTGTTTTTTTAGCTTGTGGATCAATGCTGGTTTCAACGATAATTCAATTTTAAGCAGGGAATTCTGATGCACTAGATCTTGGGCTGCTCTTGGCTGAAGGATTGTGGGTTTGAAGGGAAATTCAAAATATGTATGAGAAGCAAAAGAAGGCTGACTTTATTATGCATCGCATTACATAGGTGGATAATGTTATGTTTGGTTAGAAGTCATCTCATTCCTTTTGTACTGGTCAGCTTGCATTGTGCCCCTTGGTCCATGGCATCTTGACAGCTCATTTGCCTGTTCTTCCACAATGCAGTCCCGCTACTTCACGCTGGTTGGTTCATCAACATGGAATGAGAGCTTCCCTCAACCATTCACATTTTCCCATACGTCTCTGAGCTGCTCTTATCCATTCACATTCTCCCAAACATTTCCTCTGGGCTTCCCTTAGCCACACCAAACATCTGGTTTCATCAGAGCTCTACTAAAGACTACTTTCTTCCGCTTGGCCTGCTTCTGTTCTGGAGTGGTGTGGAGTAGGGAAGGGGGGTCTCCTAAGGCCACTATATAAGTTTGAAAAACTTTCTCTGATGTTGACGTGTATTTGTATTTTCTTTCAGCTTTTCTGATCCGGACTTTCATGTTCTTGGGTTTTGCGTTGGTACCACCGGGCGGACGTCAGTTCGGAACATCGAGTGACCTGATGTATCTGGCTTATGCCATCCAGCCAGAGTCCGACTCGGACTCGGATTGCGGAGACTCGGAGTGAGAGGGCCGCTTACGGTCCGTAGGGGGGCCATCCCGGATGCCCCAGAGTAGTCACCCATAGACTTGATTGAGTGATTTATGATGGGATGGACGACACCCTCTGTCCTCGGAGCGACAGGCCGAAATCGGCTCGAAACCTTTGAACATGAATATCTTCCACTGACTCTATTCGCTGCAACAAACGCACAAACAAACGGGATTAAATTAATCGGTTATATAGATTGGTCAATTCTTGATATATATTTTACAAATTTAAGCATTAATTTTAGAAATTCAAGCATTAATTAGGCGGAACAATTCCAGAGATCTGGGAAACCCTTGTTTGGCTGCAGGTCTTGCAGAACACTTTTTCTGTTGCCCGTCCGTGCGTTTGTTGCTTCGAACCGAGCCGCTGGAGATCTTTGACACTTGTACTTCGCTCTCTTTCTTGTGTAGTAGCTGGAAAAAAACAACTTCAAAACGCAAAAAAATTACACATTTAGACGAACTCTCGTGGTAAATAAGAACAAGAACTCGCACGGCGCCCGACAGTTTCTCTGGCTGTTTGATAGTGATGTCATTTCTTGGTAGTTTTTCTTTTGTTAATTGGTTAACAGATTTCTCTCATATATATCTATATATAAATCGAGTTTTATCTCCTCTGGTATTATTCTCTTCTGTTTTGGCGGATGTGTGGCCTGCGTGGAAACATGTTTTTATCGAGTGTAAAAATGTTTGCCATTGTGATAATGATGGATTTGCTTGGTGGCGGCGTTGTCGATAGCGACTAAGCCTCGGTCGATGGAAGACTTGCGTGTGATGGTCCACCGACGACGATCGGTTCCAGTCTGCTGGACAGACATTTGGCGGCGAAGTTGTTTGTGCATGACTGCCTCTTGTTAAATAGAATTGGTGTGAGCTGGGAAGCGCCAGGCTCCTTTCAGGTGCGTTGCCAGTCTGGAAATGGTCATGGAAAATTAGATGCAGTTTGAACGCCTTGATTCGCATATTTTCTCGGCACTGAAAATTGGGTTAGTTATAAAATTGGGTCAGTTATAAAATTGGGTTAGTTATAAAATTGGGTTAGTTATAAAATTGGGTTAGTTATGCATGGGTGCTTATTACTTTTAACCTCTGCGCTTTGGTTTGTTTTTTGTGGGTTCATGCTTAAGCGGGTAATTGGGTGTGGAGGGTTATTTTTTACATTTGGATACTTTGTTATTGTACTTCTTTGCTCTGGTTTGTATGTGGGTTCATACTCAAGTGGGTGAATTTCTGTTGCTTCAACGTCCAGCTATGCAACTTACTTGGGAAGGTTGGTAATTTGGTGGATGGGCTTGTGGACTGATCTTGGTATTGAGTCTATTGACATGATTGTGGCTCATTTTATTTCAAAGCCCCATTCTGTGCTGCCTTGTGCACATTTATTATGCACTGGCTTCATATAAGCCATGAGCTACATTTTCCATCTGTTTTATCTATACCATCAATAGCAGTCCAAAGTAGAGTTAATTTTCTTTCTACTTGCTCCATTTGATTTTAAGTTGGAAAGTTTCCCTGGAGTAATTCATCGATGAAATAAATGTCCTGGGATTGCATGGTGTAGCACGTAATTTTTTTGTCTCCATGCTGTGGGATTGTTTGCTTGTGCGGTGGCCAGAAGATGCCCTTCCCAGCTCACAGAGAAGTGTAAAGTGTTGGATAGCTGGTGTTACATATACTGCTTTCTCTGACCTGTTTGTTACAAAATGGTACAATCGTACAACGGTTTTGATTTGGTCGTTGTATACGTCGTTCAGAGGTGTTTGGGACGAGGGGTACCATGTAAACAGAAATGGTACCAGATCATTCGTGGAGGAACCCAATTGGTATGGCCACTTGAAATGCTATGGCTGCTAACATTAATTTGTGCAATTTTGGATGAGGTTAGCAGCATGCAAGATCTTGTATTTTTACAAGATTTGTTTGACAGGAGACAACTACCTGCTGGGTTTCGAGGAAGACAAATATGTAACACGATACGATACAACCGCATTTTGATACGATACAATACAACTGCCTTTAATACAATGCAATACAATTGCATAATACAATATAACTGTCTTTGATACAATGCAATACAACTGTCTCTGATACAATGCAATACAACTATTTTTGGTTTGATGCAAAACAACTGTCTTTGATACAATGCAATACAACTATCTTTGATACAATGCAAAACAACTGTCTTCAAATGATACAATGCAATACAACTATCTTTGAAACAATGCAATACAACTATCTTTGATACAATGCAAAACAACTGTCTTCTAATGATACAATGCAATACAACTATCTTTGATACAATGCAATACAACTATCTTTGATACAATGCAATACAACTGCATTTGATATTGCCTTTCTTCCAACGTTCAGAAGTTCACACACACCTTGACGGCACAATTGCAATTATATTGCAGAGCAATATTGTATTACAGAGCAAAATTTTGTAAGGACTTGCTCAAGGTCCGTACACAGTAACCGTCTTGGACAAGGATCAAACCCATGCTCTCCATTTTACAAGCTGACCGCTCTAACCAGTGTGCCACACTACATAATTGATCCCAGCTCAACCAAATCATTTCCATCCTTTATAAGAGTTATTTTGAGGAACTGCCTAACAATGGACGTGAATAGAGCATGTTGTAAGGTACTCTGACCTTGGAGACATTAATATCCAGAAGGCTATGTAGGAGCATAGCAACTCCAGTGCGGATCCTTTTTCGAAGTACCGAGTTTAATTGGATTCATCGTTCAAGGCCAGTAGTAGAATTGTTCATCCTGAGGTCCAGCGCGTCTAAATTTTGAGCCTATAACTGGTAAAAATCTTCACCGAGATGTTCGCTCTTTACTATTCGGATAGGCAGAAAATGGGGGAAGCGAAGTTTATAACAGTAGGCCTACGAAGATTTCTTAAACAGAACACGCATTTAGGTGGCGGATGTCACAGTAGAGAGCAATTGAGAGTGAAGGACTTTAATTAAGGTCCATGCGAAGGGGAAGCCTAGTGTGCATTTTAATACGAGCGATCGAGCAAATCTGCCACCCGTACCCCAATGTTGCTGACTGAATGGCAATCGTAAACTCGATTACTCGACAAATGTTTGCAGCGCCAATCGAAAGCTAAGTGTGGTCTACTGAGTAGGGCACCGACGTATTCACGGACGCTGCGTCGTGACGGAGGTGTCTCCAAAGCGCAAAGGTACTCCGAGAGTGGTCAGAGAGACCATGCGCATGAATCTCCAATCGATCCATTTAATTCTACACATGTATGCCGGTAAAAAGATGGACGATGTGGTTGCCATATAGGCTAGTCAATGTGACTGTGACTGTGTGACAGGTAGGCCTAGACTAGGTAGTCCGATCGTGGTTCAAATTAATTGCTCTACTTAGCCTACATGTTTCACCATTGTTTGCAACGTTAAATAACAAATAATTATGCGGTGTGTAAAAATTGAAGTGGGGCAACGTCTAAGGTTAAGGATGCACTAGATATTAAAGTTTTTCAAGAGCTTCCGTTCCTCTAAAATGATAATAATGAATATCTGACGCAGACTTAGAAGAATTATATTATATTCAGTGTATAGAAATATGTGCCTATTGATGATGGCATGTAGGTTAAGTAGAACAATTTGCCCTTTGATGAAAAGACATGAAGATTGTTCAAAGCTGCTCGTATAATAGTCGGTGAATAAATATTTATTAAAGTTTATATTAGTTCCGTGGCACTCTTATCTTGCCTTTGATGTGAAGCGTTTATCAATTGTATAGCGCCGTGATATTTACACACGCAGCTGCAGCCCCAATCACGATATCACTGTACAACTGTTTTGCCAGATGGTGCGATTAAATCGCCTTTTGATCAGAAATTCTACTCTCTTGTGCAAACATAAACGACTAAGGAGGCCATTTATAAGAATACAAAGGAAATGTAATTAATTTTTTCCATGTGTTTATTTCCCGAAAGGCGACGACGCTTGATGCCAGGGATGCCACTCTGAATTTTGAAAAAAGGTCAGATCCGGTCCAAAAAAAGGCTAGAAAAGGCTAGATTGACAATTTCTCTCAAAATGCATGCATTTTTCCATTTTTTCCGGCTTGAAATTTCTGACGACCTTTTTTCAGTCATCCGACGCTTAAAATTTGATCACTTTTTCCTTCCCGATAAAATTTCTGATGATCTTTTTAAAAGTTTTTCGCTCCAAAATTCACAATTTTTGGTCCATATTCACAAAAATTTTCACTTTTTCATGTTTTTTTTGCATTTTCACCTTAAAAAGTCAATTTTTACGTGTAAAAAATCCGAAAACCGCCGTGAGAAAAAAAGGCTAGATCCTGACCAAAAAAACCTAGAAACCTAGATCACACCGAAAAAACCTAGATCTAGGTGGAAAAACCTAGGAGTGGCAACACTGCTTGATGCGAGTGTGAACTCGATAGCTAGCGCCACCTGTTGAATGACGGCAAACGAAATCCTCGTACTCCTTGACAAACGTCTTCTAAATTCTAATTAATTTTGAGCTCTTATCAGAGTAAGGATCAAACGATGGCACTTCAAAACGCTCGAGATGATGACAGGTGATGATGATGATGATGATGATGATGATGATGGTGATGATGGTGATAGTGATGATAGTGATGATGATGATGATGATGATGATGATGATGATGATGATGATGATGATGATGATGATGATGATGATGATGATGATGATGATGATGATGATGATGATGATGATGATGATGATGATGATGATGATGATGATGATGATGATGATGGACGGATGGAGTGGCAGCCTGCATTCATGACCCACGCATCTTGGCAACTCTCACTCTGTGCCACTGTCCTCCTATTTCTCTTCCTCTCTCGTCCTCATCGTCCTTGTCCTAGCTCCTCCCCTCTTCCTCCTCCTCCTCCTCGTCGTCGTCGTCCTCCTCCATTTTATCCTAATGTTCTCCTTATGTTCCTCCACTTTCGTTTTATCATCATTGTCTTCATCTTCGCTGTTATTACCATCATCTTGTAATTATTCGCCGTAAACCACATCACAAGGCTATCTATCTACTCTCATCAACTTCTGATATCATAAGATGATATGAATTTATATGACAAGGCCGTCTTATAAATTCATAATCATCTCATCTTAATAATTAATAGAGGACGTATCTGTAACAGAAGCCTAGTTAATTATGTAACGCCCGCCCCCTCGGACACTCCCGGAGTCGCCACTTCCGGTCCAGCGTGTGAGGGGACCGCGTACTGTTGTGAGTCATAGTCCAAAGAGATAGAGGGAGGAAGGAAGGCGGTAGCTCCCGGGTTCGAACTCCGTCCGATCTGAGGCGGCCAAGCCCCTCGGGCTCCTACCGCTTTATATGAAATGGGAGCTTTACTCAGCAGTCGCTCGCTCCTCCGTATTATACCAGGGTTGGGCGGTAAGGCAAAGTCTTTGGGCCTAGCACCCGAACTCTCTTCCAGGCCGATGGTCGAGTGGTAAGGAGCGTCTACAGTAATTGCAGTGGTGAAGGTACCAGGGTTCGAACTCACAACAGATTTCTGCGTTGGCATGGGCGATTCTAACCGTTCAATGCGAGCCACGACTTCCGTCAGAGCTTCTCTTACATTATAATGTACTGCAGAGATTTCCTCTCTGACATTATTCTGTACCGAGGCAATCGCCTCTTCCACGTTAGTTTGTACGAAGGAAATGGCTTCCTGTGTGTCGTGTATAGACGCCTGTATAGAAGTCATGGCTTCTTGTGAATTTCTGGCATTAGACAAAATCGCCTCTTCAACATTACTTTGTACCACGGAAATTGCATCTTGTGTGGACCTAGCGTTTGTTTGCATTGCCTCTAGCAATATTCCCATCTCAAATGCAGAGGGTGGTCTGGAAGGTTGCGAGGGAGTTGACGTTCTGCTCTGCTCCATGGCGCTATATAAGTTTCGATAATTTCACTTCCTAAGGCTAGCAAGAATTAAGACCGTAAGTTCAATTAGCATTTCTTATTAATCCTTAAGACAATGATTATTATATAGTTTCAGTGCAGTTCAGACATTGAGCACAATGCACAAAAAATATAATTATGCAGATCAATGCAAACAAACCAGATCGGAGTATGCCTAATTTTTATCCCCAGTTTAGTTCTCAAGTGTCTTCATAAATTTCACATTAGCCCAAAATAATTACGAAATCGACCGCCTTAACTTCCCCAATACACAGTACCTGATTTCCGGGAACCAGGGACAAGGCAGGCGGTGTGCGTAGGGAGACGACGAAGAGGACGACGAATGCAGAATAAGCGCCGGGGAGCCGGGATCCAGTAAGGATATAGGTATCCAGAAGATGCGATGACAGACTGACGCAACACTCGCAGAAAATAACCACGACGGGTATGCTTCCGATGAAACAGGGAAGAACTCGCTCCGTGCGAGGCGGTGAGCGAAGCCGGACCAATAGGCTTATATCCACAGCGAGGGTGCGAAGGCAGAACACACAGTGCTGACGATTCAATTCCGACTCCAAACCACAATACAACGGCTCCGGCCGAGTAGAGAAACAACAAACCGAAATTTGGTATACAGAAAACCGAACGAAACTTTAGGTAAGTAAAAACGACTCCTGTCGTAAGAATCCCCAACCAGAATCCGAGTCGCAACTAAGCAGTAACTAATGCAAGCGCACTAAGTCCTGGCCTTACTTAAGATAAAACTGCTACTTTGAATCTTAACTTTCATATCGCCAATAATACCTCCATCCTCCACGAAGGTTTCAACATAACTGCCACGGTTGCGCTATCTTCTTCTATATCCTACGGCTGACGTAGGACGCGATCTACTGCGCATGCGCTGCACGCGCTGTGATCACGCAGGGACAGGGTGACCCGGCGTGATGGAAAATGCCCACACACGAGCCGAGGCTGCATGCACAGACTACACGCAGCCGGCCAGCAGGCGTATTGCTCCGTCCGTCTGCCTATCCGTCTATCTGTACTGCTCTTGCACTGCGTCTGTCAGCCTGCTTATCCGCCTGGCCGTATCGGTCTATCCTATCGGCCGACTCCTCTTCCTCCTTTTCGGCCGACCCTCCATTTCACGCGAGTGTGTGAAAGAATCGATCAATAACATGGTAGCTATGGCGACTGCTTACGTCATTGCCTTGCAAATCGTGTCGAGCACGATCTCAATATTAAAATCTAGGTCACCAATATTATGTAGGTCACCGAATGCAGCTCAAAAATAATAATATTATAATATATATAATTATCAAACCCTGAAATTGCCTTAAAGGATCCAAAGAAATATATGTGGCAAACAGAAATCAAATCCGTAACGTCAAATTATATGCAGGCGTTACAATCTCTCCGGCCATCCCTGAATTTCCGGCTACATTTAATTGGATAAATGGAGCCTGAAATTGTGTATAAAGCCATACTCCGATTTTAACCTTAAAAGTATAAAATTAAATGCATAAATCAAAGATATGCAATGCACAGTTTTAACAGAAGAATCGAACAGCGTTAAGCAATAAGCAATCTGCACTGATTCGCAGTTCAGAGTAAATTGTCTTTTCAATATCACTAAGAGTCACTGCGTTCATGTAGCGCCGTTGCTACGAGTTCCGTAGAAAATGTAAACATTTATAAGCTTATATATAGGTCTATTTTTATCGCAAGCCTCCATCAGTTCAGTTATTATGCAAAGCACTCAATGGCAAGCTCCAACCTAATTCACAGACAGCAGTTTAAGCTTGATCCACTCAGGTCATCATAATTAGCCTATCACTTAGGCCTATAACGGCGTTTCATACACACTTAGTCTAGGTCTCTTATGCTTATGTGGTACATTCTAAGCTTACCGAACATTTCGCCAAAACCTCTAAGTAACACCCCATTACTATTCCATTCTCTAATAACGGCCTTTAACACCATAGCCTGTAATAGCACACAGCTAACTCCAATAATTATAACTGCCTGTCCGTGTATCATTGAAATTTGTCATAAAAACGCTCAGCATAACTTCAATCTAACTTTAGGCCTAGACCTTATTTTATTATAAAATTCCTCCTTAGGCCTATTTAATAACAGAGAATCCAATAAGCGATATATTAGGCCTAAACCATAGGCCTTACAAGCAACGTATACAAACAGCGCGGCATATTATAATAGGCTGTAACCCAAGTTTATATTTCTAGCCGGCTATGAGTCTGCGTTAGTAATCCTAATTTTAAATAATAGGCTCTACTGCACAACAACTTAATATACTGTAACGATTACACTCAGTTCTACTCAGTGTATTTACTGTAAAACTAGGTTCACAGCATAAACCTTGCAGAACATAGGCTACTTAATTACGTACAGCCTATTTCTGTTTTAATTATTTGTAACATGAGCCCACGGTGTAACCTAATGAGAACAGATTACAGCGGACAAGTTACAAGTCTTATCAATTAAGAACCATCATAATTATAAAACTAAAAGTATGCCTACAGTCTATTCAGGACACTAGCCTATATACGTAGGCCATGCTACGTCACAGCTGTCTTCCTATCCTCCATCTATCATTTAATCGTAGCCTATGCGTGAAATTAGCAGGAAGACCAAAACATGATTATACTGCATCTATTCTCATCCTCCTTTCCTTCTTCCGTCCATCATGCATGTACACGCAAAAGACCACCAGCGTTAATCACATAGCCTACTCTGGGAAACATACAGTCGGCGACGTCGACTTCGCTTTGAAGCTCGGATCGAACCGCCCTCCCCCGCACGATGTATGCATAACACATCGTGGGAAATAGGTACCTAGAAATCGCTAATATAGGCTTAGACACACATGCAGTGACAACCTATAGGCCCTGCTGACCTGCACAAAATTAGGCCTAATAACCGCTCATAAAATTAGGATAACCATCAGTGGCTAATTACGCGTTACATGGCATATATAATAATAATTCTAACGTTTCAGGCGTATACACTAAGCCTGTACATAGAAATTAAGGAGGACATCCCTCCTTCCGTTCATCATTAAACCAGGCCACATGACCACACAGTCAGATACGCCTGGGAATTTTCAACTGCATTATTGTCGGCGCTTTGAAGCGTCACATCTCGGACCATAGCCTACCGCCAATCTCCCCCACCGACTGCAATAGCATCTGCAGAGCGTGGAAATTCTAGGCGGCCAGCTACCTCGACTAAATGAGCCTATAGATTAGTCCATGTCACCGTACACATAGCAGTATTATGCACAAATAAACAAATAAGAAACTAGGTCACTCATCACGACAGATTAAAACCCTACACACAGATAAAGAAGAATAATAATAATAATACTAACCAGCTCAACTGCCTGCTGCAGAATTAATGCTAAATTATAGGCCACCAGTTCTACAGTTAGTAATATAATATTAATATAAAACCTAGGTTAATGCTTCGGCCGCATCATTGTTATGCTAAGCCGTGAATCTCATTAGGCGTTCAACTTCAATCATTAGCCCGGCCAACAAATGTAAACATTGCACGGCGGAGCATTAAAAAAAATGCAGCGATCTTTCTTTTCCAGCAAGCCTAAAATTAAATATTATTATCATCTATGCTTTAATATTATTATAGCCGGTAGGCCTACAAAAAGAGAATATATATCTATAATCAACCTGAGGTAATACAATTTTTATATAGGGCTCCGGCCGATCCGTATAAGGATATTATTATATCAGCTAAACAAGATTATATATAGCCTATCCAGTCCAGCTTATCTATGCTAATCCTTATTATTATTTCTGAACTAGGAACATATATAGGCCCATGCATTTTTTATGTAGTGCTCCGACCAATATACTAATTTAATCAGGCCTATATAAGCCAAACAAATAATATAATATTATCCACTCTAGTCTATCTATGCTAATTCTTATTATTATTGCCGAACTAGAAACATATATATAGGCCTACGTACATTATTGGCATGTAAAACATTATTATTAAATCATGTATCTAAATATTATATAGGCCCCTCAACAGTATAGTATTATCATCAACTCTGTCTTAGGCTTATAGGCCTGCTCGCTGTAGATCTAAGGTAAACTTAATAGGCTCATCCTTCGAAAGGACAGCAGTTATTAAATATTATTTTCCTGGTAAGCCTACCTTAAGCCTATAGATTAATTATATGGCGCCTTTCTAAATATAGGCCTACGGTTTTAATCAATGCAAGCTACATGTATATATAGTTATATCTAGGGCCTATAATTTTATCGCTGCTGCAGTAAGACATAAAGGGCCTCTAGAACATTTATCCAGCGCCAATTTAAATCATCGTTAATGCACGTATCACTTAACATTATATAGCTGCTATTCTATGATCATAGCTAGCAGAAGTCTTTTGTAGGCCTCCTTCTATATGGGCAATCTATTAATGAGTTAATTAATTACTCACGCTATATATAGGCAACAGAACATAGGCCTAAGGTAAATCTTACCTCACAACATTACCTTCATGAAAAATAGGCCCAATATATAGTATCATTACAGCACTAAGATCACACAATTATTATCATCATGACTACTTAAAATGAGCAACTTTAGTCATTCCAATATATCTCAAGCCAGAAATCATTTATATAGCGCCGACTATTTATATACAGCGCCACACAATATATCTCATCAGAGGCACTATTAAAACTGTCCATTGTCCAGTGCAATGCAATACAAATATTAATCTATGCAATGCCACACACATTTCAATCAACTTACAATGCACATTACAGTAATTGCACAGTAACCAGACATGTAAAACCATCACATGTAAAAATAACTCATTTTCATCACAATCGAAATAAGAGTGTTACAGATGCTCCTGCATTCAGAATCACCGCCATTAAACGGTTTTCAGCAAAGGTCATCAGATGACCTTCAGTTCTCAAGTTCATGACTTCCGGTTGGTTCTCCCGGCGATCTCCAGTTCTGATCGTCAGCAGACCTGTTTCGCAGTGGGCATCTGCGTATGAGATGCGAAGTATCGTTACAGTAGAAGCAGCGGCGCTCCTCGGTTGGCGACTTCCGGCCACCAGTAGGATTGTCGCGAGTATCGCCCACAGCTTGACCAAGGTTATTGCCAGGTGGAGCCTGCTGCTGTTGTCGGAATGGACAATCACGGGCGATATGATTTGTAATCCGGTGACATTCGTAACATCTTCGCTCCGATCGTCCAACTTCCGGTCCCGCCGCCTGTCGGTACCAGCAGACGGAGCTCCAATGGCCTGTTCTATTACAGATCGAACAGCGTTGGTTATTCCGCCAGTTATTTCCGTTACCGTTCGACCAACCATTTCCGTTTGAACCGTTCTGATCTCTCCACGACCCGCGATTATTGTCTCTGTATTGAGGCGCCGACACCGGTTGTTGCCCTTTCTTTAATTGCTCTATTTCTCCATTCATCCTCTCCATCTGCCGTTTCAGGTCTACCACTATCGGATCCTCGTTTTCTTTAACAGCGTTGACCCGTCCATGTCGTCGTTCGTGCTGTTGTTCATGGCCACCGACTTCCGCCTTCTGATAGCCGTCCAGTCGCATAGCTACTTTGTACGCTTCGTCGAGAGATTTCGGTTCTCGCTCACGGATTTTCAGAGCGAGATTTCGGTCGCTCAAGGCATCCACGAATGCCCGAATGGCAATGGCTTCACGGTGAGCTGTCGAAGAGCCAGGATATGCTCGCGACGCCAGTATATGAACGTCATCCACCAAGCCTCCCAAATCCTCATCGGCTTTCTGCTTCCGGGTGCTAAGCTGCGTTTGAAACAGGGTTTGTTGCTCCGCATTACCGTACCGTTCCCGAAGTCGCTGGACCAAAGCCGTCCAAGTATCCAAACTGTCGGCGTTAGATTCAGCTAGTAAATGCGTCGCCGGTTCGACTAAGGAGACCACCAGTTGATCCAATTTCTCTTCGTCTGTCCAACCGTTGTTCCTTGCGCAGACGGTGAATTTGCGCAAGAACACCTCTACATCTGTCCTTCCGCTGAACGACCCGAGTTTCGTAAATTGCTTGTGTTTAGGAGGCGAAGCCGACGACGGTTTGACCTCAACCGCTTTAACTGTCGTAGATGGGGGCGGTTCCGGTTCCTTGCTCGTTCCACGTATGCTAGTCATCGGAAGTTCCCAGTCGCCTGTTGTCTGTGTCGCAACTGATGTCATGGGAACGGATCTGGTAGGACCGGCGGAAGCGTTGACAGGCGGCAGCACCTTCATTTCTCCAACCGCAAACATCGTCGCTGTACCGTCGCCAGTTATTTCGCTTTTCCCCAGATAATGTCGGTTTCAGCAGCGTTTGACGAGGCAATTCTGTGTCACGACTAAATCCAAAATTCTGAGCGCCGAGACATGAGTTCATCTTTGCCGACTCCACGGCGGTTGGCCACCGAGTAAAAGCGACGTCGCTGGGACGCGGTGGGTCGAGACAGCGACGCGGGTCGAGCCAAACCCGGTTGTCGATGCTGTTGTAGAGCGCGTTCGGAGCGTAGTTCGATGTGTAGGTCGAAGCAGGCATCCATGACATGCACGGATGCTCAAGACGAGCGCTCGGTTGCATCCCGTCGACCGCTGCAGTCGGCAATGGACCAGGTCGAAGATCGGGTCGAAGATCGGGTCGAGCGTAGTCTCGACCAACCATGGTCGAAGTAACCCGACCATCGAAGATGCAGTCAGGCATCGAGTGGTAGGTCGGCATTCCCGACGTTGATTGGAAAGCGTCGATCCGATTTGCCATCACTTCCGTTCTTGGCTGAACCGCATGCACGAACGATTCATGCATTTTCCATTGCGGATCAGGTCGAGGATAATCCACGTGAGAGGGCGAAGAAGAGGCCAAAGGAACTGGGTTGACCTTATCACCCCCCCTCCCACAACAATTTATTTGCGATCGGTTTATTTATTTCAAAATTTCTAAACTCCGATTGCTGTGCTGCTTGCATTCTTTTATCAATTATTTTCACAGTTTTAGGTCTAGATTCCATTATTTTGCTAACTTCAATGTCTATGCTACCATCATCAGACATAATCTCTACATTATCAGAAAATTCCCTTTCCTTCCTTCTTTCAAAAGATAATGCAGTTTCTCTTCTTCCGACATTTTCAGTTTCCTCTTCCTCGTCAAAATCTCTAGAACTAATTCGACCCCACTGACTGGGACCAATTGTAACGCCCGCCCCCTCGGACACTCCCGGAGTCGCCACTTCCGGTCCAGCGTGTGAGGGGACCGCGTACTGTTGTGAGTCATAGTCCAAAGAGATAGAGGGAGGAAGGAAGGCGGTAGCTCCCGGGTTCGAACTCCGTCCGATCTGAGGCGGCCAAGCCCCTCGGGCTCCTACCGCTTTATATGAAATGGGAGCTTTACTCAGCAGTCGCTCGCTCCTCCGTAATATACCAGGGTTGGGCGGTAAGGCAAAGTCTTTGGGCCTAGCACCCGAACTCTCTTCCAGGCCGATGGTCGAGTGGTAAGGAGCGTCTACAGTAATTGCAGTGGTGAAGGTACCAGGGTTCGAACTCACAACAGATTTCTGCGTTGGCATGGGCGATTCTAACCGTTCAATGCGAGCCACGACTTCCGTCAGAGCTTCTCTTACATTATAATGTACTGCAGAGATTTCCTCTCTGACATTATTCTGTACCGAGGCAATCGCCTCTTCCACGTTAGTTTGTACGAAGGAAATGGCTTCCTGTGTGTCGTGTATAGACGCCTGTATAGAAGTCATGGCTTCTTGTGAATTTCTGGCATTAGACAAAATCGCCTCTTCAACATTACTTTGTACCACGGAAATTGCATCTTGTGTGGACCTAGCGTTTGTTTGCATTGCCTCTAGCAATATTCCCATCTCAAATGCAGAGGGTGGTCTGGAAGGTTGCGAGGGAGTTGACGTTCTGCTCTGCTCCATGGCGCTATATAAGTTTCGATAATTTCACTTCCTAAGGCTAGCAAGAATTAAGACCGTAAGTTCAATTAGCATTTCTTATTAATCCTTAAGACAATGATTATTATATAGTTTCAGTGCAGTTCAGACATTGAGCACAATGCACAAAAAATATAATTATGCAGATCAATGCAAACAAACCAGATCGGAGTATGCCTAATTTTTATCCCCAGTTTAGTTCTCAAGTGTCTTCATAAATTTCACATTAGCCCAAAATAATTACGAAATCGACCGCCTTAACTTCCCCAATACACAGTACCTGATTTCCGGGAACCAGGGACAAGGCAGGCGGTGTGCGTAGGGAGACGACGAAGAGGACGACGAATGCAGAATAAGCGCCGGGGAGCCGGGATCCAGTAAGGATATAGGTATCCAGAAGATGCGATGACAGACTGACGCAACACTCGCAGAAAATAACCACGACGGGTATGCTTCCGATGAAACAGGGAAGAACTCGCTCCGTGCGAGGCGGTGAGCGAAGCCGGACCAATAGGCTTATATCCACAGCGAGGGTGCGAAGGCAGAACACACAGTGCTGACGATTCAATTCCGACTCCAAACCACAATACAACGGCTCCGGCCGAGTAGAGAAACAACAAACCGAAATTTGGTATACAGAAAACCGAACGAAACTTTAGGTAAGTAAAAACGACTCCTGTCGTAAGAATCCCCAACCAGAATCCGAGTCGCAACTAAGCAGTAACTAATGCAAGCGCACTAAGTCCTGGCCTTACTTAAGATAAAACTGCTACTTTGAATCTTAACTTTCATATCGCCAATAATACCTCCATCCTCCACGAAGGTTTCAACATAACTGCCACGGTTGCGCTATCTTCTTCTATATCCTACGGCTGACGTAGGACGCGATCTACTGCGCATGCGCTGCACGCGCTGTGATCACGCAGGGACAGGGTGACCCGGCGTGATGGAAAATGCCCACACACGAGCCGAGGCTGCATGCACAGACTACACGCAGCCGGCCAGCAGGCGTATTGCTCCGTCCGTCTGCCTATCCGTCTATCTGTACTGCTCTTGCACTGCGTCTGTCAGCCTGCTTATCCGCCTGGCCGTATCGGTCTATCCTATCGGCCGACTCCTCTTCCTCCTTTTCGGCCGACCCTCCATTTCACGCGAGTGTGTGAAAGAATCGATCAATAACATGGTAGCTATGGCGACTGCTTACGTCATTGCCTTGCAAATCGTGTCGAGCACGATCTCAATATTAAAATCTAGGTCACCAATATTATGTAGGTCACCGAATGCAGCTCAAAAATAATAATATTATAATATATATAATTATCAAACCCTGAAATTGCCTTAAAGGATCCAAAGAAATATATGTGGCAAACAGAAATCAAATCCGTAACGTCAAATTATATGCAGGCGTTACAATTAGACGCCATAAACGACTAACATCAATTGTCAAAGTTATTTCCAATATTCATGTGTTGTAACTTGTAAATGCACAATGTCCAGCTAGCTAAAATAAACCCAGATTTTAACTAGAAAATTCCAGAAACCCAGACGACCGCAAAAACAAAATCTAGTGGAAGAACCCAGCAGTGGCATCACAAATAAAAACTCAAATTTTAAATATTTCCCCATATCGCTTTTTATTAGGATTTCTACCACATATTCTTTAGTCTATTTCGAAACTTTTCGTGCAAAAATTTGCCTGCCATAGTAAATGAGCGGGTTCAAGACT
>OX243826.1:7268397-7270897 GCA_945859605.1 Lumbricus rubellus | reverse complement strand
GGGTCCGGTCGGACACCCCCTTTGGGCACTCGAGGGTTAAATGTTCGTTTATCTAAGCGATTAAGGTCATGGTACAAATCCCCAGAGAGTGCGTGACAGACACCAGTGGCTATGTGTGTGTGTGTGTGTGTGTGTGTATGAGTTTGTGTGTGTGTGTGTGTGTGTGTGTGTGTGTGTGGGCGTATTCGATTGCTGCTGCTGCTGCAGATGGTGTGTAGGTGATGACGGTGTGAAGATGGAGCATGTGTTGTGAGACGAGTGGCGGCGATCCTCAATCCTCCTCCTCCTCCTCCTCTTCTTCCTCCTCCTCCTCCTCTTCGTCCTCCTCCTCCTCGTCTTCCTCCTCCTCCTCCTCTTCCTTCTCCTCCTCCTCCTCCTCCTCCTTCTCCTGCTCCTCCTCCTCCTCCATCCTCCTCCTCTTCCTTCTCCTCCTCCTCCTCCTTCTCCTCCTTCTCTTCCTCCTCCTCTTCCTTCTCCTCCTCCTCCTTCTCCTCCTCCTCCTCCTTCTCTTCCTCCTCCTCCTCCTTCTCCTCCTCCTCCTCCTCCTCTTCTTCCTCCTCTTCCTCCTCCTTCTCCTCTTCCTCCTCCTCCTCCTCTTGCTCCTCCTCCTCCTTCTCCTCCTCCTTCTCCTCCTCCTCCTTCTCATCCTCATCCTCCTCCGCATGTTCCATGTCATCAGCTGTGAAGACAGGCGACGACTCGTCTTGTCCAAACACAGCCAAAACGAAACGAAATACATATCGGAAGCTGCTGCTGCTGGTCCTCTGTTGATGTCTAACACCAATCAATTACGACAGATGGCTGCCTTACTACTCCTCCTCCTCTTCTTGTTCTTCTTGTTTTTCTTCTTCTCTACTCATTCATCATCATCATCATCATCATCATCATCATCATCATCATCATCATCATCATCATCATCATCATCATCATCATCATCATCTATTTATTGTTCTTCTTCTTCTTTTTCTCATTCTTCCTTCTTCTCTTCCATTTCTTTTGAACCTCCTAGGCCTTGTCATAATCTCTTCCTAATCCGCCTTCTAATCCTGTTCCTAATCTTTCTAATCCTACTCCTAATCCTCTTTCTAATCCTCCTAATTCTCCTGCATCTACTCCATCTACTCCATCTCTTCCTCCTCCTCCTCCTCCTCCTCCTCCTCCTCCTCCTCCTCCTCCTCCTCCTCCTCCTCCTCCTCCTCCTCCTCCTCCTCCTCCTCCTCCTCCTCCCTCCTCCCTCCTCCTCCTCCTCCTCCTCCTCCTCCTCCTCCTCCTCCTCCTCCTCCTCCTCCTCCTCCTCCTCCTCCTCCTCCTCCTCCTCCTCCTCCTCCTCCTCCTCCTCCTCCTCCGCCTCTTGTGTTGCTTTTCGCTGTCTATTGTTTCTTTTTCTTCTGAGCGAGCTCCACCCTAATTTCTGCGAAACACTTGTAACAATGGTGAACCAATGACACCTTGTATAAACACAATTGCAAACATGCAGACAACCACACAAACAGACACGAAGAAGAAGAAGACAAACAGACAAACAGACATGCAGACATACATGCAGACAGACGAAGAGACAGATAGACGAGGAGACAGACATGCAGGCAAACATGCAGAGTTGCAGACAGAGTATAGCATACAGAACGATCAAAGGCAAAAATGACGCTACATGTACATGCATGCACGCAGGCAGGCAGACAGACAGGCAGACAAACAGACAGGCAGGCAGACAGACAGAAAGACAGACGGATAGACAGACACACAGACAGACATGCAGGTAGGTAGGCAGTCACCGCTGAGCGATTGAAGAGGCAAAACAAGGCGAGGTGGGCAAACAGGAAATGGGTTTCTATTCGAGGATCGGTCGCACAAGCGGCACAAGTGTTCTTGTGAATGTTGTCTGCTGTTCGTCTTGATAAGAATCGTTTCTGTGAATGCTGCTCAGAGCTGCTCTGCATCTGTCGGTGAAAGTGGAGACGAACAGATGGAATGATGCATCATGGGATAGGTGGTGAATCGCTGAGAATTATGAATCAGTGATGCAGTGAATCAGTCAATCGATTTGTCGGTCACTTGACAGGCAAACAAGTACACTGATTAGCCTCAATCAATCAATCAATCAATCAATCAATCAATCAATCAATCAATCAATCAATCAATCAATCAATCAATCAATCAATCAATCAATCAATCAATCAACCAGTCAGCCAGCCAGTCAGCCTGTCAGTCAGTCAGCCAACCAGTCGGTCAGAAAGTCAGTCAGTCAGTCAGTCAGTCAATCAATCAATCAATCAATCAATCAATTAATCAATCAATCAAACATTAAATCAATCAATAAATCATTGAATCAAGCAATACTGTACATGCCATCCGTTCATTCATCTTGCAGCATGCATCCATCCATGCATCCATGCATGCATCCATCCATTAATCCATCCATCCATTAATCCATCCATCCATCCATCCATTAATCCATTCATCCATCCATTCAACCATTCATCCATCCATTCATCCATTA
>OX243826.1:7247267-7252267 GCA_945859605.1 Lumbricus rubellus | reverse complement strand
TTCATTCCGACGGTCAAAGTCATCGGATGTAGACTGGAACGGTGCTTGGTCGTGCTCACGTGTTTGCTCAAATCCTGACGCTGCCACTCGCTGTTCCACTTGATGGACCGCGGGATGGGGAGGAGGGAGGGGGAAGAGGAAGAAAGCGGAAGAGGGAAGACATGGCATGGCAATCCTTTAGTCTTTGTGCGTGACGTCGAGCCAGCTTTTGAATCAGTAAGACAGTCATGAGAGAAGCAGACCTGCAGTTAGGCATGGAATGGTAAAAAAAGACGGATTATACAGACAAACAGACAGACAAACAGACAGACAGACAGACAGACAGACAGACATACATACATACATACATACATACATACATACATACATACATACATGCATTCATACATACATACATACATACATACATACAAACATACATACATACATACATACATGCTTACATACATACATACATACATACATACATACATACATACATACATACATACATACATACATACATACATACATACATACATACATACATACATACATACACACATACGTACAAGCATACATACATACATACATACATACATACATACATACATACATACATACATACATACATACATACATACATACATACATACATACATACATACATACATACATACATACATACATACATACATACATACATACGTACACACATACGTACATGAAAACATACGGACATGCAGAAAGAGATATAGCGGGAGTGATTGAATGAAGGAGATATATAGGGATATAGTGTAAGACAGACAGAAAGAGAGAAATTGGGAAGCATACAGAGAGAACAAGAATAATTATTAGCTCTAGAATCTGGGGGATATGCACGGTGAAAATAATAAGGAAATAGAAGAGGAAGACTAGATATCGTATGAATTTTGTGACAATATGTAACGATTGTAATGAGGGGGTTCGGGGTCAAAAAATCGTCCTAAATTGCGTGACGTCTTTTATGGACGACCCCTCATATTGCTCATATAGTACATTTCAACTTGTTTTATTGCTGATAAGTCAAGAGTAATGAAAATTATACCAATTTGGTGTCTAATAGTGCAACTGTAAGTCCTATCTGCTTAGCTATCAGTTGTTCGTATTGAAAATACAGTGCGATTTCGACCAAAATCGGTCCCTCAGTTCAGGGGCCATGAGGGACCTCAGGATGACATTTTAAAAATCTGTAAAAAATATCTGTAGACCACACATGAACAAAATCATGGGAAAAACTTCAATTTGGGTGTTTTCTGAAACATTTTGTTATTCTGGACACCCCTACTACGACATGGACAAATAAATGAAAGTTATTATGAAACCCATCAATTATACCTGCTTCTGTTTTAGTTATCTTCAATTTTTAATGGCGAGTAGGCCATAATTATCTTTTGCGCAATCATTCTGGGTCTGAATTTCCTTCCTCTTGGCGTCGATAATAATTATCAACACGTATGAGTTTAGTTTGCAAAAGCTAAATAATAGTGGCTGATGATTGTTCACTTATTATGTTGTGTAGGTGTATTGCCTGCTGCTATTTTTGCACTGAAATCGACTCAATTTAAACTTGTCTATTCAGAAAGAGCACAAAATAACCAAACGACACATTAAAAAAAACAGTGCAATGAAAACACGATAACAATTTTAACTTTTAAGTAGAGCCTACAATAGCCTAAGGCAGTGATGAAATCCCTTAGAAAGGGTAATCCAGTAATGAACTGGTCTCGCTGAGGTGGATGGATGGATCCAGCAGATTTGACGAGGGCCTATGACAACAGAGGCCGTTGCCCTCGGAAAAATTGTTCGGCATATTACAGCACTAGCGAACTTTTGGCATAACAGGGCTCTTTGCAATGTCGCATGTTTTCTTATTTCTTCGTTATGTAATGTTCTGCCCTCCGCTCTCTTTGGAAATCTCCTTTCTGGGTCGCTGTCTTGGCCTACATCTGTCTGTCTCTCCTTAAAACCTATTTCTTCTCTCGAGCTTCTCGCACCTGTACACTGCTGAATAGTTACGGCTACGAGCGGCGCTATAGAAATTGCTAATTACATTACTTTGCATAATCAAAATCCCATGCGTATAATCAGCCACGACATAACATTCCGAAGACACTAAGTTTCTTAATTTTACTCGCAAATGTTCCTATTCCCTAATTTTTCTGTGCTCTTAACTTCTGCAACATATTACTTCTCTGTTATCTTATTTACACGCTGCAGCTTGCAAGGCCGTAGCTAGGGGGTGTTTTGGGTGTTTGAACACCCCCCGAAATGGGAAATGTAAAAATAATATAATGCATTTACTAGCAATTGATGTAAAAACCATGAAATAAAACCATGAAAACACCCCCGAAATTAAACATGTACAAAATAATATAATGCACACACTAGCACATAATGAAAAACACATGAAATTAGGCGTAAATGGCAAGAAAGCCGTTTCCGATGACTAAAAAAAGGTCGTCAGAAATTCTCCGCCGATGAAACACCCCCCGAAATCAAATTCTGGCTACGGCCTTGGCAGCTTGAATGACCAAATAAACCGGATTCCTGAGTTTGGTTATATATTTTTCTAACTGAATACGGGAGTCTAGGCGTTTTTGTTGTCACTGCGTATTTGAAGCAGTGAGCTTAGCATAACTCTACCCATGGGCGGAGTTTGGTTTCCGTTCTTGGAGGGGCTAATACCTTCTTAGGGGGCTAAGCCCGGGAAAAGATATAATTTTCATGGTAAAAAAGCTGAATCTGGGCCTTCTTGGGGGGGGGGCTTAGCTCCCCCTAGCCCCTGATAAACTCCGCCCATGACTCTACCAATGACTAATAATTGTCTGAACGGTTGTGCTTCCAAACCTCACAGAGATCCATCCTATTTCACCACCATTATATAATATGTATATTCTAATTAGTGCGCACTGTGAGAGGCGCTATATAAATACGCAGATACAATGCAATACAAAGCATAATGATCTGCTTATAATTACCCCCCATCTTCTCGTGGTTCCTGTATACGCAGCGTGGAAGCTTTGCCGCCATCGGCTATTGATCCGAAAACAGGCTTTCAATCCTTCCGACCTTTCAATCTGACACACAAGCTTCTTCTTCTCATTCACGTAGGCATCTGTACATGTAGAAATTTTGAAAAGAAACCATACAAATATACATAATTATTCAGTAGAAGTTCAGTATCGAATATATATATATATGTATATATATATATATAGCCTAAGCAAAGCCTGTGTATAGGCTTATGTCTGTGACACTCTGTGTGTGTTTGTATAATAATTATATTGAGCCAGACGTGACGTCCTGCAGTATTGTCTGGTTTCCAATCATCTCTGATTGCATATAGAGGAACCTCATTTCTAATGTAAAGCCACGGAAGAAAGTATAGACGTGTAGGCCTATATACAATATACATGTATGCACTTGTTCCGGCGGCCGTATATATATATTTATTATACACCGTGAGGCATAAAAAAAGGAAGCTCTTAGAAAAATCGTTGCTTTTTCAATAATTTTCAAACAATGTTTGAAAATTGTTGAAATAGCAACGATTTTTCCAGGGGCTTCCTTTTTTATGCCTCACGGTGTATATATAGCATGCTTTCTTCTCCAAATCGTATGCATACGTACACATATTATGATCACCTTTTCATGCATAAAGATATGCTGCTTATAACTGAAATATTACTCAATTGATCGTCACAGTATGAAGTAGTCCTACACGAATAAATGCGAAGCATTGATAATTTATTTCTGATTAGTGCGGGAGGCGCTATATAGATTTTATAAACACAATACGATACAAAATTAATATGATGCTGCACCAGTTTGTTTTTATGTCGTAAATAGCCAATAGTGACACACCTGGGCAACCATATTACAATTGAATTTTGACGGATATACATTATGCCAGGACCCGTTGCGTTCGCCTTTGGCATATCTGCATGTATACATGTATTGTCGTGAGCTTCATTGTGACATTGTCTCCATTTCTTTGCAGTTTTTTTTGTCATCATAAAATGCCTATAGTACAACTACAACAGCCGCTCATTTTATTGCTACTACTGCTGCTGCTGCTGCTACTGCTGCTACTACTATTACTATTATTACTACTATCACTTTTTTAATACGATTACTATCACTATTACTAATTCTACTGTTGTTCTATTAACACTACTAGTAGTTCTGCTGCCACTTCTATTACTACTACAGTGCTGCTGCAACTCCTATTACCCGTACTATGATTATGTATTCTACAAATGCTACGGCAGTACTCTTTTTTTCGTCAAACATGAATGCACTGGCCTGCAGGCTATACCACGTGCATGGTGACCTGTGCAGGCCTACTATGTTCCCTGAACGTTCCACATCTGTTAGGCCATAAACTTAAAGGTTACAACGATTGGTCGTATAACGAGATTGTTTCTTGTTTGCCAAGCTTGATTAATTAACAGATATTATTCATTCACAATTATTTATGATGCACGTTGATTGTTTCATCATAATAATTATTATTATGTAAACAAGACTTGAGTCGAAATGGTACGAGTAGGTCACGCAGTCTCTCTTCATCGCATGTTGAAAATCGGATGTTGTAAACGTGAAGTAAAGTTACTTGAAAGGTCTTGCACTGGCTTCCTTTCCCACAGCGCATCTAATTTAGGATTGCATCTTTGGTGTGGCGATGCTTATCAGGCTGGGCACCCTCTTATCTGTGTGAGCTTTGCCTCCCCTTTTCCACCTGCATATAGGTCGCCGCGCACTGCGCTCTGCTGTCCATGGTGACTTAATGGTTCCTTTCACTCGCTCTGCAACAATGCAGAGGCGTTCGTTCTCTGTGTTGGTCCAACAACTTGGAATGGACTTCCATTGACTATGTGACACCTCCCAAGCTGTTCTCAATTTCACAAACCGTTGAAGACGGGTTTTCCCAGTTTTATATCGGCCGGGAGCGCCCCTGAGTAGATATCTTGAAGGGG
>OX243826.1:7202267-7242267 GCA_945859605.1 Lumbricus rubellus | reverse complement strand
TTTTGATGTTGATGCTGATGCTGATGCTGGGGTTGATTGATGGGAGGAACACCTGTTTGTTGTAGGAGTGACGAATAAGTTGAGCAACGAAGACGTAAACAAAACCATGTAATGGATGAGATGATGATGTTGTTGTTGATGATGATGATGATGATGATGATGAAGAAGAAGAAGAAAAAGATGATGATGCTGCTGCTGCTGCTGCTACTGCTGCTGCTGATGTTGATGATGATGATGATGATGATGAAGAAGAAGAAGAAGAAAAAGAAGATGATGATGATGATGATGATGATGATGATGATGATAAAACAGTGAAGGAGAAATGTGAAGATGAAGTTGGAAGATAAAAACAGATGTTGATGATGATGGAGAAGAAGGAAAAAAGGAGGAAGAAGGTAGAAGGAGAGGAGGAAGAGGAGAATGTTGAGGGAGATGAAGGCGAAAGAAGAAGAAAATATTCAGAGAAAGAGGAAGAAGAGGAGGGGAAGAGGAAACAAAAAAGAAGATTAGGAAGCAAGAGAAGAAGGAGTGGGAGGAGTGAGAGGAGTGAGAGGAGTTTGGTGGAGGGAATCAGAAGAAATTGATGAGGAATAATGAAGGAAAAAAGAAAAGAGGGGGAAGGAGGTGGATGGAATGAGGGAAGAAACGGTAGACGAATGGGGAAGCCGTCGTAGAAGAGACGATTAGCAGACGAATGCAACGACGTTTAAGGTGTCCACGTATTCATGGACTGCATTTTCTATTGATCGTTTGCGTCCTCTAAATATACCCTGGTCATTGTTCGATGAATTGCTCTCTCACCACCGCTACCCATTACGGTGGACGCCACATCATTCACGGTCATCGTGTAGGCTATTCGGACCGTGACATCCCGAGACTCGAAATTCCTTTTAAAGGGCCACTATCGGTATTATATGCGAATCTGATTTTCACACCGAGCATCAGAGGGATGTATGTGGTCTAACCAAAGCTGACTGCAGATGGTGAATCATGCAGAAAGAGCAATCCATTAAATTCAATAAATAAGTGATATCTTTATTAGGGCGAGTCTAACGCCCACACTATACAGTAACAAAAAGCACACAGCTGTAAAAAATGGGGTCTAACGGCAGCAGAAAGAGAATAGAATTTTTTTTTTTATAATCGTAAACAGTATAAAAAGCTCAAATTAAGATACATCGATTCTTTATGGGACGCGGTGGTGTTGGAGTATGTTCGATATCTTGTAGCCGAAAGTTGCAGGCTCGAATCCACCTCAATCCGCCGATGTAGGGACCCTGAAGCAAGTTCTTCACTCGCAGTATTGCTCTTGCGATTCAGCGTAAAACTCCGATTCAGTGTCCGCGCTTTGTCTATCCTTTGAGTAGAAATCTAGAAAGGGCACTATAACAAGTGCTCATACGTACATGTACAGTTATACTTAAAGGCTTTTGCTGAAAGAAGAGCATAATAGATGGTCATATCAACAGGGTGAGAATTGCCGGGGGGTGGGGGGTTCAACCCCCCAGTCTTTTTTAGAGCCCCATGTTGAAGTATGTTTTTCATACCCCAATTTTAAGTTTATCATAGGCCAACCCCCCCCCCAGTTATTTTTCCACAATTCTCATACTGCATATCAATAGGGCCTACAGTACAATACAATACAATGCAATACAATACAATACATGTAGTACGCAATACATAATAGAACTAATAGAGTGTTCGCCTCTAATCGAATTATTTGTTTTCCTCCACTCAACATTAGGCAAATTTATCTGTCTGACAAACTGTGGCATTGACCATGACGCGACCTGGTAAAATTGTACGGATGGCGCAACCACTGCAGACCAGTGACCACCAACACAAGATGGACGATGTTATACAGCACAATGGGAGTATAAATCTTGACACTAGATTCTGTCTTTAATCCCGTGGCTCCCGGTTGGTAGTCCATCTGGATATAGGGAACCATCTGGTAACCTCTGCATGACCTCTATCCTAAATCTTTTGTGCAATTCTTCATTCTGACGTATACAGGCGAACAAGGAATCTAGGTTTTAGATTTCTATTGAGAAACAGCGCGATATAATATATTAAGGGTCTTAAAAACATTTATAAGCTCAGGACTTCTGTGGCTGTCTCTTTCTTTATCTCTCGTTCTCTCCCTCTCGGTCGCTCGGTCTATCTTGCTCTCTTTCGCGCTCCCTTCCTCTCGCCCCGCTTTCTCTCGCTCACTTTCTCTGTACCTGTCTCTCTCTCTCATAGGCGTACGAGGCGAGGGTCCAGAGGGGGCAAATGCCCCTCTACTTTCGGGCAAGTCTGGTTTTTCGGGCAAACACGGACCCAAACGACTTTAAAAAAAGGTCATCAACTTTCGGGCAAGTCTGGTTTTTCGGGCAAACACAGACCCAAACGACTAAAAGAAAGGTCGTCAACTTTTTTCACGAATGTATTTTTCGGGCAGAAGTTCGATCTTTGCTGAAATCTCCCGTACGCCTATGCTCTCTCTGTCTCTCTTGCTCTCTTGTCCTCTCGCTCTCGCTAGCTCTCATTCTACCCAGAGACATCTCTGTTTCTGTCTCTGTCTGTCTATGTCTATCTGTCTGTCTATCTGTCTGTCTGTCTATCTGTTTGTCTCTGTCTGTCTGTCTATCTGTTTGTCTCTGTCTGTCTGTCTGTCTGTCTGTCTGTCTGTCTCTCTCTCTCTAACATCTCTTTCCAACCGGACATGGATCTCCATTAGACAATTTTGTTCACAACCCCTCTGACTCGTCGCCGCGCTCGTGAATAAGCTGGCGCCCCAAGCTTAGCCTTCAAGTGACGCTTTAGTAATTCGGGGCACTCTATTACGGAGGCAATTTCTCCGGCGCATTGCCATAGCCTCATAAAGCAAAGACCCGTAGTAATACCAGCCGCAGTTAAAACCCCATTACGCTAAGTCGTCAATTGCCTGACGAGACCTTGAAGCAGTTGGACTGCTATGGACACAGGACCTTCGCCAGAATATCCCTTCTGGGGTTTATAAAATCCGGAGCAATGAAGAGGAGACGAGACAATCTGGACCAGTACATTAGACTATCCGGAAGAAGGCAATATTATTGTTTTCAAATAGAGTAGTGCTATATGAATAGAATATACTGTGACAATGGATAATGGGAAACACACATATCGCATATGATGATGCTACAAAGTTGATACAAATGTCTAGCCAAGCAGAATGGCTATCGAAGAAAACACTTGAGCTCATGAATGAGAGAAGAAAATACAAATGCAAGAGAATTGAAGCCTATACAAGATTCTCATGGAAAGGAGGCAGTGGTATTTGGAGGCTCTCTGAATTTGCACCAATCAAGGCGACTCCAGATCACACCATAAATTATCTAGGAAAACGAAAGGAACATCTTTGAACCAGACCTGGGATGGGAGCGTCTCTGAGTAGAGATCTCGAAGGGGCGCTATATAAATTTATGTGATTGATTGACAGATTAGGGCAAATTCTTCAGTGCGCACATATGCGCTTTCTCCTTCTGTTTGCTCAATACTCTAGACTCTCTAGACTATACGGCTACAATTTTGTCTGGCAGTCTCTTCTTTCTTCTCTTTCCCCCAAAACCTGATTCTTCTCGCGGGGTCTTGCGCACTTGGAGCGCTTCTGAACGGCTCACCCCACTAGAGGCGCTTTATAAATGCTTAAATACAATACAATATACACAAAGAAACAAACGAACCTAACAGGCATAACTATAACATATATAGAAGCAGTGACAGAGAGACGATTATATATAGGACAAGAGTCACTTCGTTCATATCCATCGTGCACTCATGTGGAGGGGGTCGGACGAAGAGCTGCGGGGTGGAGGGAGGCACGGGAAAACAACGGAACAGCCATGTACTATTTCTGGATGAGGAATGTTTTCGCATTCTATGGTCGTTTGAAAGCGAAAAGCTGTCAGACGTTGAGCTCTCAGTCAACACAGGAAGCATCAGCGACAGAGGACGCTACTGTTGCTACTGTTGCAGCTGTTACTGCCAGGGATTTCACCCTGACATTCAAAGAAAGGTTAGATCTGGCCGAAAAAAGGTTAGAAAAGGCTGAGAGTTTCTCTAAAAAATACATGGATTTTCCGACTTCAAATCTGATCAAAACTTGCTCCTTTTTCGCAGACAAAATGTATGATGATCATCATCTTTTTTAGTCTTTCGCTCCAAATCTACAACTTTTTGTCCAAATTCGAACAATTTTCGACCTTTTTCACGTCTTTTGTGTATTTGCGCCTAAAAATTAATTTTTATGTAGAAATTTTCAGGAAAACCGCCTTGAGAAAAAAGCTAGATCCTAACAAAAAAAAACTAAAAACCTAGACAAGACCGAAAAAACGTAGATCTAGGTGGAAAAAATTATGAGTGGCATCCCTGGTTACTGCCGCCTAAAAAAGAGGGTCGATGCAATGGGGACTCTACATCTTCCCGGATGTTGTCTACAACGTATAGCGCCTCTCTATGAATACGACATCAGTTTGTTCTCAAATGCTCATGGGAGGATGTCTGAGGAGATGTTGTGCTTGCGTATACATTTCTGTATGTCTCTTTCTATGCCTGTTTATGCCTCTGACTGTATGTCTGTGCGTGGGTGTGTTCGATTGAGTGTATGATATTCATTCATTCATACATTCATTCTTTAGACTTATAAAGCGCTCCTTCTAGAAACTGTTCAAGAGCGTTCCCAGCCCAGCCACGTCAAAAAAGTATACAACCTCGCTTGAACATTATATCTATGTATTTAAATGAACTCCATACATACACTCTCACACAAATATGTATATATATACATATATGTATTATATATATATATATATGATGTGTATAAAATTATTATATATTATATACAAATTACAGATCTACATGTTTGTGAAAGAGAGGAATGTGGAAAAATAGACATCACGATGAAAAGATGAATGCATATACGCGGACACCAGACGGACTGAGGGACACAGAAAGAGAGAGAAATAGAAAACATCATCGCTTGAGTCTCAATACATGCATGTATACTTTGTTCTTGTGGTCGGTAAATGTACAAGATAATATAATGGTACTTGTTCGGTTAATTGTCGTAGCAGGATACTTGATAAATTACTTGTGAGTACACACATGAGTCTAGTGCCCGGCCACACGACAACTGCATCGCACGAGGCAGAGTCCTTGTCAAATGCTCTCGAGATGCAATATCCGTGGTTCAGTAAACATTGGAAATTTATTGTTAACTCGTGCATCAATATACGCCGTATACGTAAAAAATAGCCATAATAATACATTATTTTTTGTATTTGTGGGACGTGTTCCGAATATTTACGGTGCCTTTTCAGTAATGCAATAACATGAATTGTGATATATCTCCAACGACTGACGGTTAGAACCTGATGAATAGACTCCTCATGACGACTATAAACAAATTTGTGAACCATTGGTTCTGTAGTATTAAGTAAGCAAGTGAGTAAGTAAGTAAGTGAGCGAATGAGTGAGTGACTGGGTGAGAGAGTGACTGAGCGAGTGAGTGAATATGTAAGTGAGTAAGTAAATGAGTAAATAAGTAAGTAAATTTCATGCTCCATGCCATTGCAAATGCACAATAGGACAGTACAATTGAAGAAATGACAACTCGTGTAAGTAATAAATGCATAGTAATATCATAATTAATGAAGCGTATTAATTAGTGTTGAATGTTTGACAGCATGATGCATGGAGTTGTGAGATCTGCCACATGGAGCAGAGAGAGAGATGGACCATTGGAAGCGCTACAGCTGAAGAGGCAGAAAACACAGTGCAATCAAGCAATGAGCAATGATGCATTGGTTATTAAATGACGCTTCAAACTATTTTCTTGGCAAGACAAATCATTGCATGGCTTGTATCAATTCGATATCAAGATTCAAGATTCAAGATTCATATTGCAAACAATTGCAACCAATTGTGACAGTCAGTAAAAAGCAAAACACGAATTAGACATTAATTGTAATTTGCAATACAATATCGGCTGCAATGAGATGGCCTAAAGGGGATCAAGATCCCGCTGAGTATGGTCATATACAGGTAGGCTACGTCATTCAAGTGTTTTCAAGGAGTTAAAAACTTCACCAACTTATTAAGTTCTGCATTTAGTCCATGCTTGTGCAAGACTGAGGTTAAATGATCAGACTTTTATTCGTGCTCTTATTATTCCTTACTATGTTTGATTCAGAAATGGGATTTATTTTAGACTAAATGCTAGTATTCAAGATAAGCCTGTTACCGTAAAGAAACTACACAGACTAAGTGCTTTGCAATCGTATTTTAAAATAAAATTGAATGACAGTATTTTACTTCAACTTAAACTACTTTTCTGATTATTTTGTGCTTCAGATTATAAATACTAAAAATACTTCTAAAAATTAACACCGCAGCAAGCATTACTGATTATTAACACCACAAGCTTATCAATGACAACATAATTGTGCATTATATGTATATATATAAAATATATTTATATAAAACACTGTCAATCATTTCTTGGAGACCAGTCATGAGAAGCAAACGATTTCAATTTAATGTTCTTATGATCTAGAAATGTGACTCGAATTGAGATAAAGCCTACGCTCCACCATCATAAAAGAAAATCAGGAAACTCTTTCCAGAATGAATGCCTGTCCGTATAGAAATGTATTGCTTGTTTATACTACTATATATAGGCCTACACAAAGATTGTACTGTTTACACAATCTATCATACGCGACGAATATTATTATGAATAGATTGCATATAAATATATATATATATATGCAATCTATTCATAATATATATATATATATATATATCCTATAGATCTAATTATATATGTTGTACGATCCGTTTATGTCATGGAAGCGCATGCTGCATAAACACATCTGATAATGCTTGGATATAAGCATATGATATATATACTAAGTGTTTACAGATATATGCATCGTGAAATATAAACACACTCACACACCAGAGTGGATCTTCTTTGGAACTCTCTATTATCTGTGACTTCTCGACCTTCGCTGTTGCATGATGGTGTTTTACGACTTGTATATATGCCTTATACCTGATTCAAATATTGCTGATACTTGTGCATTAGTAACCACATCGATATCAGTATAGCCTACATACAAATGATAGCAATAACAACAACCTAGTAAAATGATAAAAGCACCAAACACATTAATCTATTATTTACATATGATTTGTTGTTTTTCTCTCTATTAATTTGTAGTTAATACGGAGTGATCCGCAATCAGTATTTTAATCTAGCCCCAATGCTTTGGGGAGGGGGAATTCGAGTTTCTGGGGTGGGGAATCGGTTTTGGTCGGACATTTTGGGCGGATAGCTAAGTCACCGACGTCACCCACTCACCGGTCAAATGTTTTGACGATGACCTTTTTCAGTATTCCTCTCAAATTTCCTGATTATGTACATGTACATGTCGCCAGGACCTGTCGAATATCTTGGGGGGGGGGGATTGCTACACGTTTAACTTTTCTGATGGAATGGTACTCATTTATATGTATACAAAACCTCGCGAATTTTTCTGTGGGAAATCTCATTCCTGGGTGTCCTTCCCACACCCTCCCCCGAGACGTCTAGATTACTCACTGATCCAAGATCCACCTTCGCCATACGATCGTTTCTTAAACAACACTAGGGCACAGTTGCAGTGACGTAACTAGCGTTGGGCATGGGGGGGCTTAAGCCCCCCCAAACGAAGCTGAAGCCCCCCCAAATGAAATCAAGCCGTTGTATGCTTACGGCTAATTTAAATAGACTACCGCATGGACGGCGTACATGCAGTTACGGACGACCGGCCATGACTGCCTAAAAATGGCTCCATTTGAGGTCGACACAGCCAAAAATGCCCTGGTCGCTGGGGCTCCGCCCCAGACCCCGATGGGGAGCTTATGGTAAAGACAAAACCTTTCTCTTTTACAGTAGCAGTTTTATTTTTATTGTTATCCTGGTAGCTTGAGCCTTGCGACACTGAAAAACGACTTATTCTTACAATTTTCGCAACTTTTCCGTTCACAAATAGCTGGCAAACAAGAGCCTTAAAATGGCTTCATTTGAGGTCGACACAGCCAAAAATGCCCTGGTCGCTGGGGCTCCGCCCCAGACCCCGATGGGGAACTTATGGTAAAGACAAAACCTTTCTCTTTTACAGTAGCAGTTTTATTTTTATTGTTATCCTGGTAGCTTGAGCCTTGCGACACTGAAAAACGACTTATTCTTACAATTTTCGCAACTTTTCCGTTCACAAATAGCTGGCAAACAAGAGCCTTAAAATGGCTTCATTTGAAGTCGACACAGCCAAAAATGCGCTGGTCGCTGGGGCTCCGCCCCAGACCCCGCTGGGGGAGCTTACGACGCTCCCCCAGACCCCTAATCGGGACGGGCTTCGTGCCTTCGGCACTCGCAACTTCGCGCCTTCGGCGCCGCCACTCACGACCAATTACAATACAGTGTTCTGGCACTTCTTCTTTTGCACTTTAAGCATTGGTCGTACTTAAGGCTTAAGCCCCCCCAAACGAAAAATCCTAGTTACGTCCCTGCACAGTTGATCGTACCAACTACATGGTGCCATGGGAGACTGTAACAGTCCCTATAGTCAGCAGACGCTGTCGCTGGTATATAACGTGATTCATTGCGCCAGAGGTTAGATTCATTTTGTAATATATTACAGTAGATGGCGCGACGTAAGTTAGGCCGCAGGTCTACAGTGTTACGTAATGTTTTGGGGTTATATATATAAGAGCAATATATATATAAGAGTAATATATATATATATATATATATATATATATATAGTATTATAGTGCGCGACTAATGACCGTCTACAGCGCGACGTATAGCGTGTGGCTTAGTCGGTCTGTTTCGTGGCGTCTTGAATTGTAGGATGTAGACCCCGTATACATTGTACAATTGTACATGTTCATGTATAGGCTACATGTATAATTGTACATGTATACATGTATAATTGTACATGTACATATAGACTCTGTATACAATGTATAACTGTACATGTACATGTATACATGTATAATTGTACATGTACATATAGACTCTGTATTACATGTACAATTGTACATGTACATGTATACATGTATAATTGTACATGTACATATAGACTCTGTATACAATGTACACTTGTACATGTACATGTACACATGTATAATTGTACATGTACATATAGACTCTGTATACATGTACAATATTACATGTAGGTCGTGGCGTGACATTGACGCAGAGACTTTCCTAACCAGGTCACAGCCATGACCGTCAATCAAGAGTGACCACTGACCAGTGCAAAGGGCGATTTATGCCCCAAATAAATCCTCCGCAGGACAAAAAGATCCACTCAACCTTCCATTCGGCAGATGGCGTTGGTAAATTCAGCAGTTTGACGTGGTGGCCGCCCTGCATAGCTGCCAACAATTAAATTCGACTCCTGTAATAACTAGCGATCATCTGCTCATTAGTGAGTGTAAACCCCGCAGTTAACCGCATGTGAGGCGCCCTATAATAATTAATAGTAGCGGTATGACCGCGTTACGGCGCCATAATCCCCATATAAATTGTCGTTGTTATTGTTATTATTATTATTTTAAATTTTTTTACCAGAGGTATCTCAGATCCCACTGGATTAAAAAAAAATTATCCGGAGACTTAACAAATTGTATTTTGGAACGGCTAAATATTATTAATATTAATACACTGCGTTGTATCAGTTGGAAATTAGGCGAAAATAATTAGGCCTATTATAGGATAATTAGTTTAAAAATTCCAGCAACAATGTATCATGGAAACGACCAGGGCAAGCAAGGTATTTTACCAGAGAATGTGTCCTTGCTTGCTGTGCTGTATTATAAAGCGCTGTCCCTGCTTGCTTGGACACTGTACTGAAACGTCCACTGTGTTGTGATCTATTGGGTTGTGCACGGCGTGTGACTTATCTGTAGCGCGCGACGCGTCGGAAACGGATTTACAATCCTAAGTGTTTAAGTGCTTCGGTAGTATATCAACTCCGTAACAGCATGCAGTAATTTAGTGTGACATAGTGTCTTCTATTATAGTGTCTTGTAGTGTTGTGTGGTAAGAGTGGTGTGGTGTGATTTAATGCGGTGTTTAGCGACTTGTGGTTTAGTGTAGTATAAATGCATTTTGGTGTGATTTACTTTGGTGTGATGTGCTGCAGTAATGAAGTGTTGTGTGTAGTATGGTGTGGTGCTGTGTAGTTTTGGTGTGATTCATTGTAGTCATGGGTGGTGTAATAGAGTGTGATGTGATGGTCTGTATAGCGTGGCGTAGTACTGTGTGGTGTGTATAATTGTCGAGTTTTAGTGTAGCGTGGTGTAGTGTAGCAACGTGTGGTTTGATGTGTTGTTGTGACTTGCGGTGCAGCAAGGAAAAGCATCTCTACACAGGCCATCCGAAATATCCGATCGACCAATCATCGACGATTTCTTTTTACCCACCAATCATAGGCCATTTCAAACACTCGCCAATCACAGGCAGTGTCTCACCAAAGTCACCATCCCCTTTCTAAGGTGTCAACACGTGCGCGTCAGAAGGTATAACGATTTCGGAGGAATTACGATATAAAAGTTCATCGTTTGGCAATTTCACTTTCTCACAAATGACTTCGTACACGAACGAACGTCTTGCACAGGTAATATCTCACTTTAGCGTGAATTTCTAGCATCGAAGACCTAGGTGTCCTTCGCGTAGGGTAAGATTTGGCGTCGTGAGGGTCGGTTAGGGTTAGTGTTAGGGTTAGTTTCGTCATTAGATTCTTACTATTTGGCGTCGTGAGGGTCGGTTAGGGTTAGTGTTAGGGTTAGTTTCGTCATTAGATTCTTACTATTTGGCGTCGTGAGGGTCGGTTAGGATTAGTGTTAGGGTTAGTTTCGTCATTAGATTCTTACTATTTGGCGTCGTCAGGGTCGGTTAGGGTTAGTGTTAGGTCGTCATTGCATTATTTCGAATCATGCCGAATTTTCCGCTCTCCGATACTCTACTTTTGCAATAGTAACTGCGCGCTGTCAGTTCAAAGCTTGCGTACTTGCTTACTTGCTTACTCTTAAATCCACCTTTCAATGCTCTGCAACGCGTCAGTAGATTGGATGAGGTCTGATTGGTCGATCGGATATTTTGGACGGCCTGTGTAGAATTGCTTGTGCAGCAAGGTGTGGTCCAGGGTAGTGTAGTATAGTATGTATACATAAACTTGATAAAGTGTTGCAGTGTGGTTACGGTGTGCATGATGCGTTGTAGTGTGGCACAATATGGTGTGACGTAATGTGTCTTGCATGGGAAGTATGTTGTAGTGTATTAGTTGTGTATTCCGCATGCCATCACAGATGTACCATTCTCTGACCATTACCACAATGACGCAAGTTTCAATAGCTCCCAAAGTATATATACAGGGCACTTGTGGCGTTATGTTGCATATACGGCCTAGTCGTTTCGGCGCTCCTTAAGTGTTCTTCAGTTTAAAAACTCTCGCAGAGAAGTCAATGAAAAACGCATCTATTTCTACGCTCACAACACCGGAGATCCTCCGTCTGTATATTGTGTGCACTGTGAATGGGCGGTTAACTATTTCATTGGTGCAGATTATCTTTTACGAGCAGCTGCATGACCTCATAGGATGGTCGAGTAAAATGTGTATTACTCTCGGCAGAGAGCTTTGTTCGACGTGCCAGAGGAGTACTAAGTCTTTATCTTCACTCTGGGAAGGGCTGCGGATCAAGTGGGCATGCAGATGGTAGAAACAGAATGGTCCAGGAACCAACTGAGATGGAAGGAGACAATGAAGAAAGGAAGAGGAGAAGAAGCAGGGCTTTTTAACGTACAGCTGTACACAAAATGCGAAGTTGTAAAAGCACTTCAATGCAGTTAAAACATGCAAAAGAGGTCACTGCCCTTCGATTGGAAGCAATTTGCCATGGAAGATGGGAAAGAAAATAAGGGGTTGTGCAATTTTAAAAATTCATTAAAAACAGCCCTGAGAAGGAGTAAAAGAGAATAAGGAACATAATAATAATAATAATAATAATAATAATAATAATAATAATAATAATAATAATAACAACAACAGCAACAACCACAACAACAACAATCCGCTTGACAGACCGCAACATCATCTTGACTACTAACAGAACAAACAGCCTGCAATACAACGGTGCTAATAATAGCAGCCCACAAAGAAATGTCTATCCTACTGCATGGAGGCTTCGGGAATCGATCTCGTCTCCACTGATCTCCATGCCAGTCTGCTATCCATTACGCCATCGGGTATTGATAGTAGCAGCTTAGTTCTTCCTTTGTCGTCGTCATAGTAATAGTGTAGTAGTATGGTGTAGTATGGTGTAGTATGGTGTAATACTTGTATATAATTATAGTGGTATAGCCGAAGTAGTTGATGCTGCTGCTACTGCTGCTGTTGATGTATATTGGAGGCTGCGAAATGCGCAGACAGTTTTAGAGACATAGACAACGATGTAGAGAGTGAGGAAAGTAGAATCGGCTGCACGAAGTGACCTATAGATTATAGAAAACAGCGAGACAGAGACAGAAATACAGGTAGAGCAACACAAAGTCAGAGACAGACAGACACATAGACTGACAGAGACAGATACATACATAGACAGAGACAGATACAGATACAGGACAGAGACAGGAGGACAGATAGAGTGACACCGAGACAGACAGAGAGGAGGCAGACAGAGACATGAAGACACATACAGAGACAGATACAGATACAGAACACAGACACAGACAGGAATACAGATAGAGTGACACAGAGACAGAGACACAGAGAGAGAGGGGAGAGAGAGAGAGAGAGAAAGAAAGAGAAAAAGAGAAAAAGAGAGAGACAGAGAGAGACACAGAGAGACAGACACACACATAGAGTGAAATACAGAGAGAGAGAGTCCAGACGTCGACCGATTGCGTCATAGACAGAATCCGGTTTAAAAATTGGAATGACCAACTGGACATTAATCGTCCGTGCATCGTCAGATAAGACTGACCACCGCCTGCCATGCACACATGCACACATGCACACATGCACGATTGCACGATTGCACGATTGCACATGCATGTCTAGATGCTAATAAAACTGACTCGCTAACCTTTTATGGCCATCATTAATCCTCACTGATGGCATGCATGGACGATCCTATCGTATACATTCATTTGAATCATTTTTATATAGAAATTCTGTACAGCTATGTACATGTATATGTATCTATTACTTGAATATGTATTGCGTATATATATATGTATATTAATCACATGATATAATTACATTTTTACATACATCACATAGATAAATGTAAATGATGGGAATCATGATAGTTTCAGAAGTCCAATGAACTGCGACTGATAAATACATGACGAATGTGTATTATGTGTAGATAGGGTATACCCTACACGCCTACATGATCTATTACAGTCTATACAGAATACATATAGCCTATGCATTATACATATTTATACATGTATAATATATTGTAAGCCTATATAGATTATCTGTGTAAACAGATAACATCGCGAAGTACCATGCACTGATTCGCCTTTCCAAAGAGTACCATGAAGCATCGTATAAAATATCATGAAGCATCATATAAAATATCATGAAGCATCATATAAAATATCATGAAGCATCATATAAAATATCATGAAGCATCATATAAAATATCATGAAGCATCGTATAAAATATCATGAAGCATCGTATAAAATATCATGAAGCATCGTATAAAATATCATGAAGCATCGTATAAAATATCATGAAGCATCATATAACTTATAACACATGCATCATTCATTTCTCATTGGTTGATTGCATTATATCTTCCGCCTCAGCAGCTGCAGTAGCGCTTCCAATGGTCCATCTCTATCTATAATCATGTATACGCTCCAGGTGGCAGATCTCAAAGCTCCATTCATCATGCAGTCAAACATTGGACGGATCCATCTTATACTATGATACTGAAGTCACGATGCAAAGTTAGAGCCTTGCACGCTGTCAAAGTTTTTACCATCCTTATGCATTCTGTACCAAGAAGAAGAAAAATGAAAAGAAGAGGAGGAAGAAGAAGAAGATGATGATGAAGAAGAAGAAGAAGAAGAAGAAGAAGAAGAAGATGAAGAAGAAGAAGAAGAAGAAGAAGAAGACACGTGCATGAGGAAAGACGGAAAAGAATAAATAGACGAAGAATATGACGATGGAAAGAGGATAATGAAGAAAGGGGAGAAGGGAGGATAAGAACAAAGACAATTACAAAAGAAGAAGTGACGAATTAGAAAGAGAGAATAGAAATTCGTTCATTCATTCATTCATTCGTTCGTTCGTTCGTTCATTCATTCATTTATTTATTCATTCATTCATTCATTCATTCATTCATTCATCCATCCATCCATCCATCCATCCATCCATCCATCAATCCATCCATCCATCCATCCATCCATCCATCCATCCATCCATCCATCCATCCATCCATCCATCCATCCATCCATTCATTCATTCATTCATTCATTCATTCATTCATTCATTCATTCATTCATTCATTCATTCATTCATTCATTCATTCATTCATTCATTCATTCATTCATTCATTCATTCATTCATTCATTCATAGCAAGGACTTCTATAGCGTCCAATCTAGGTCACTTCTCAGGACCGCTTCAGACCCAACATCGGCTAAGGAGAAACGTTTTAAGATTGCGATGGAACGGACCAGAGGTTAGAGGAGACCCTTAGCAGCAGGATGAGCAGCGAAGAAGGCACTTCACTTGGTTGATAGAAGTACATGCATAGCAGACAGGAAGTTCGCGCTGTGCAAAGTAGCGAAGGGAATGGCGGGTCTGACTATCCTGTCTGGAGAGCCTAAAGTCCCTGAGATAGATAGGGGCCAAACCAAGGAGGCAACGCCACAGGAGTGCCGAAACCTTCTAAACAATTCAAACTAGATAGATAGAAGAGAAATAGTTCAGACAGAAAGCTAGAAACAAATACATATATAAGAGAATTAGTTAGACATAATATAGACACACAATGATATAAAGACAGAGACAGAGAGAGACACAAGAAGCGAAGAGACAGATTGGAGCCGACAACTGTCTACGTCACTGTCTGCGTCATAGACTGAAGCGAATTTGAAGGGCTCTCGTATGCATAGTACGCTGAACAGTATAAAAAATTATGTACTAAAAATACTTATCTCACAAAGTATCTGCGTCATCGAGACGCCGCCCAGAGAACCGTGAACATGAATCTCCGTATACAATAACGTACACAGTAACACAGCTTCTGCTTACATGTGCATTTTTGTACACACACGTATAATATTAATAGTAATATATATATCGGTGACAATTTGCAACGTTGCATTCGGTTTTTTTTATAGCGCGATTACATTAATCAGCGCCGTGTGAGATTTATTCTTGAAGCGATTCTAGGCTCGAACTATACATAGCGTTGTATAAATGGAGCCAAGTGAACTTATGAGCCCGTCACCCTTCGGCGACCGGTGAAGCCCATTTGTCGGATTGTCCTAATTTAGTTGTTGTTGTTGTGTCCGATAGGCTATATCATTTCAATTCTAAACAAAGGCGATATTGTTATTAATGCTCTGACACGATGGATATCGATATTGTCTGCATTCCATTAGAAGAAGGCTTCTGATTTCGTATAGATCTATATATGTGTCCCGCCATATGGAAAGGTACCATAAGTCGGCGTACGGTTTCACGAGAAATCGCGCATAATGACGTGGGGGAAAAAAAAATTTATTATCAAATTTGAGTTCTTGGTATTTTTAGCAGCAGGTGAAAAGGACTTTTAAGTTAATAACACTGATAATATTACATAATAAACAACACTGAGCATTGGTTGTGAACCTGTTGTAGGATAAATCGCTCAGAAGCGCTCCCAGTGTGCAAGACCCCACGATACTCATCGATGGAAATAAAGTGGCAATTTCTCATGTTCATCATTATAAGTCGGTCATTTATCATCCAATTTTTATCTGGTTTTCAGCAAAATGTTCAGCTCTCTTAGCTGGTTTGCGAAGGCATAATAACTCCAAACCCGACTTATGGTACCTTTTCATATGGCGGGACACATATTATACATATTCGTAAGTAATGAGGAGTGTCATATCTATATAAATAAAAATGAAACTTTCCAATAGTTCGTAACACAATCACGCCCAAAGTTACGCACCGATTGTTTTGAAAATTTACCAAAACCTTCCATTCCAATAGCACCGTGTCAGAACATTTTTTTTACCGAAAAAACCCAATCGTTTGCACAAAAAGTGAACTTTGCAATCCGCTCGACCGCCATTTGCAAATTCAACAAAACAGCAGGGCTGCCAGATTTCAGACACAGCAGACGAAACATGAATGAGGTCGCGTGCTGTGACATCATAAGCGAGTCGCAAATTAATTTTCGAGAGCGGCCTTATTCTTGAGCTCTATCCGATGTCAGGATTGGACGGTGTGACGGAGGAAAGGAGCGGAGGGAGGGGTAGGGGGAGGGGCAGGGGAAGAGGGGGAGGGGGAGGGGCAGGGGAAGAGGGGGAGGGGGAGGGGAGGGGGAGGGGAGGGGCAGGGGGAGGGGAGGGGGAGGGGAAGTCTTTTCTGCCACAGCAACGCGTGGCTGGGTACAGCTAGTATATATATATATATATATATATATATATATATATATATATATATATGAATGTACGTATTATATATATTATATCAATCGATTTGTTTGTGATGAGAATGCATCGAACATGCAGCAAGCTTTCAACGGCTGATAAAGGAGGCTACGCAAACATTCAGAAAGACGCACAAGTTGACACATATCTTCAGTGTGGGTTTCACATGAGTGCGACGCCAACTGCTTCCCGGTATAATAATTACAGGCCACATGTGCAGCTGTTGTCTAATACAATCTCACATATAAATACAGGCATAATATTATATGCATATCTAGATGCAAATATATATATAATTTATATATATATAATTTATTGATATATATATATATATATATAATGGTGACGCCAATGAGAAAATGCTTGAACACGGCATTCGGCTGCAGACTGCATGCTAATGGGTATAAGCAGCATTATATCCAGCCGGCTGCAGGGTATAAATGTAGACATGTACATACAACACCATGTCTAAAGTCATTGTATATACTTGTTGCTATGTCATATCATGGATGATAAGTGTCGCCCTCCTCCAACATCCAGACATGTGACTGGCACTACCGAAGAACGAGCAGTGGTGAGGTCCATGATAGTCCTTGCATGAAGATTTACCTATTATTTATATTTCACTTAATTAAAGCGAACTGTCAAAGATCAGTGGTGGCGCTACACTCCCGGGCAAGGCAGGGAACATGTTCGCGTGATAAAGCCTTTGCCCTGGTCGTTGCCCCGCCAGAATTTTTTGCCCTACAAAGTATTTTTCATGGAGCATAGATTGTCCCTGTATATTTACTTAAATATATGACTTTCTGGACAAATCCTGGCAATTCCCCAGCGACACAAAAATGTTTGGTGACCCCGCTGATAATAAGACAAAAAATATATCGTCGCCTCAGAATTATCTTGTTGTATGTCCATTTTTGTCAAAATCGAGTTTAGACTTGTTTTGCAAAAAATTGTTTATCTTTCTTCACTGTTAACCGTTAGGAGATACGACAAGTCGTTTTAAAGATATTCAACGAAAACTACTTGTTGTATGTCCATGATACAGGATTATCTTGTCGTATCTCCAATTTAATAAGTAATTTTTTGTTGTATCTCCAGTACCGCATTCACGGTTTAAAAGTGCATTGTCGTATGTCCAGAGAAAGCCCGTCGCTGATTGGACGATAAGGAGATACGACATTAATACACTGCACACTTCGTGGTATCATAGTGTCGTATGTCCAGAGAATAAAAAACGTTCTTTTATTTAAAAAGGGTATTAAACTTGCGAAAATTGAAACGAACAAAGTCGCAATTGATTGTATAATGCTTTCTTTATTATTTCATTTTTAAAAAAAAATTCTCACGTCAGGATGACTTGCAATTGATTTAAATCCATTTTTATACAACATTTTCCAAAATTTCACAAAAACCATTCTAAGTTTCAGTTAAATTTTTGTGCAACATTCTTTAATTAATGTCGATGCTTTAATATGACGTCTTTCCTTGAAGTTTTATTGCACTGGATATTTTATTTTTTGCGTCCAAAGTTGCGAAACTTAAAACTCGTTTTTCTCGGAATTCACAAAAGTGGACATACGACAAGATAATTCTGAGGCGACGATATGTCTGTTTACTATTTGCAATTGTGTGAAGGAACGGATAGCATGCTCAGCGGGTGATGATGCGCCTGTAAATCATTTGTTTCTTTTGAAGAGAACCGAGTTGTACATGGCACAGTAAATGAAGATGTCTCGCTGGCTGCGTTTAAATCAAACACCGCAGCAGGAACACTTTCTCCTGCTTCCAATAAGATTCATGCTGACGAGAAAAGATCGATCGCAGAAGCCATGATTTCGTGTGGAAAGGCATGAATGATTGCGGGATCAAATTAATGTCAACAGACATCGATTGTCATACATGCACGCATACAGTATATGTACGTACGTACGTACATACATACATACATACATACATACATACATACATACATACATACATACATACATACATACATACATACATACATACATACATACATACATACATACATACATACATACATACATACATACATACATACATACATACATACATACATACATACATGCATACATCATACATGCATACATACATACGTACGTACATACATACATACATACATATACACACACTTACATACATACATACATACATACATACATACTTACACACTGTACATACATGTATGTATTCATGCTTATACGCGTACATACATGTATCTGTAGGGCATTTAGATATTTTGAACCAGCAGTGAGAGGCAAATATCTTCTGCAGCCTATAATACGTCATCACACACGCTGGTTCCTTGCTTCGACTAGCACAGCATGGCAGTTCCACTTATTTCAAGTCGACTTTTGATGCTGCATGGCTCTGTGGAGCTTCGAAACCGAGAGATCATTGAACCATTAATATACATTCCCTAATATTCTCTTGGATATTATGTTGTATACTATGTTCCTATGCATTTATTTCAGAAGTTTTATGACTTTCCAAAGTGCATCCGTAGGTGATTGCCACTCTTTCGCTGCAGGAGAACTCGCGGTGAAAGTCTATCAACGTAAGATGTGCAACCCTGGCCTAGGGTACCTGAGATACCCAGCACGTAACCACCGGAAATATGCGGAGATATATCGCGCATTGCAGTGTGTAAATATGACCACACCCCGGTGTGTTTGATGTGATTTCTGGCCCCAACGAAATGTTGGGACTTGGGAGGAGTTACGGACGATCAGCAGGATAGCCATGCAGATTATGACTCTGTGTGTGTGTGTGTGTGTGTGTGTGTGTGTGTGTGTGTGTGTGTGTGTGTGATCTGGTTACTCATTGCTTTTTCGGAATATTATAAACACTCGGCAGGAGATATGATCAGAACTTAATTTTAGAGATGACTGTCAGGGTGGTTTGCAAACCGCAAAGAGCTCAAAGGGAGAGAGAGATATGTGTATGAGATGGCGATATTTATCCAGGCCGCATAAATAGATGCAAACAAACAAAGAAACACACACACATACACACACACACATACACACATGCAAACATTCAAACATACACAACTTGCTCAAATGTCTGTTTATGCGCAAAGGCATATGCATACACATAGGGCCTATAGCCCTACATACATGCACGGACAACGGCTTTTAGCCTACAGAGAAATTTCTGTGAACACCAAGCTCAAGACCGAGTAAATGAAGGCGTTATTCATCTCAGTCGAAAGCAATCTCTCATTTATTATCTTTGTTCTTATAGATCATAATTGTCTGTTCAAGTGACCTCCATAATCATTGATAAATAAACAAGTCTGTATAAAATCACATATTATACAGAGTCCCACATTTTCTTCGGATGTAAGCTTAAGCTTATAATAGGCCAAAGTATACTTGCAAACATATCGGTCCATTCTACAACAAGATGATGATTTCCGGGTGATTTCGTGGCCAGATATAAATTGTCAGAAAATTATCTCACGGTGGTGCACAGTTTAAAGCTCTATCATATACAACCAGACACTTTTGTGACTTTTACATTAAAAATCACTCTACGTGTATAATAGTGGATCGTTAATAGACACTTAGACAAGTCTATAGGCATATCCAAAGACGGCTACTCAGTCCGCTCTTATCCTCTGCCAACTAGATTCGGTCCACCACTGGATAACTTCTGCCAATCCTGCAGACAACCGTCTGACTCGGCGCAGCGCTCCTGAATAAGCTGGGTCCCTGCGCTTGGCTTTCAATTGGCACTTTACATGAGTGGATATCACGATTACAATAATTGCGGAAACAGGTATAATAGGCCTTATAAGCGGTCTCTTAGACGATTCAAGATCGAGGTATTAGTTCGAGAGGACTATACTTCAAGCTGTTCGACGGGGGTTGTTTCCTAGCTGACAGGACCTCCTATAGCGTGGAGGGAAGTGGAATTTTCTCATCGACTGCTCTCTCTCCAATTAATGGACGACCTTCCATGTTTGGAGTTTTTCCAAGCGAAGGTTTTTCCGGCACGAATTCACAATGCCGGATCAGTTAATCCAGGAAGAAATTTCCAACCGATGTTTCTCCAATCCGGTGGCTGATTATCTCCGGGAGAGATTTCACATCACAGGATCACAGGATGATCATCCGAGCAAAATATTTCCAAACAAGGATTTTACCGACGAGGAATTTCCAAAGGGATATTTCCCGGGGGTGGAGGGGATTTCCATGCAGTCGTGTGCAGGGATTTCTCAATCATACCGAGGGATTCCCCCTTCCACGGCGTTAGGCGATGATTTTACAGTTTCCCTGGAGCAGGGACTTGAAGGCCCGGCGGAAGTCGATGTTGAAGATCGTGTAGATGACTGGATTGAGGGCAGAGTTGACGTATCCAAGCCAGACGATGAAGTTCTTGACGCGACGATCCGTGTTCCTCCTGCACGACTCGCAGAACGGAAACGTGACGTACATGATGAAGAAGGGGAGCCAGCACAGAACGAACGCTCCCATTACAATGGCCATCGTTCGAGCTGCTCGTCTCTCCTTCGACAGAGAGATCTTCTGACGGTTCTCGAGGATCTGCGACAGGCGGCTGCTTCCGCCGCGGGTCACGGAGTCCGGGGACGAGGAGGACTGGTTGGAGTTCCAGCGGAACGGTCGGAGGGTCATCTGCCGGACGTGGGTCTCAGCCTTCGTCCAGTTCTCGGACTGTGTCCGGTTGGCGCGGGGCAGGATGGACACGGTCATGACCGGCCTTGAGGAGCGACGAGGCATCGAGGAGCTGATCTTGAGACTGTTCTTCGTTCGGCTGCGGGTCTTCCTTGATGGAACCCCGTTTGACTTCTGCTCTGCTGAAGTGGCTTGTACATCGTCGGCATCTCCCCGTTGTCTTGTGAGCGTATCGTCATTGTTCTGCGTTACCTTCGCGGTTTTATTGCTGGTACTACCGTCGCGTAAGATACCTTTATTACCGTCGCCTGCGACCTCGCTGCCGTCGCCAACATTACCGTTACCGTCTCTGAGAGTTGTACCGTTGCCGTTGCAGGCTTTGTCCGGTGTACCGTCAGCCGCGCTGTTTTTGTTGTTGCTGTCACAGACATGTCTACAGACAGTGTCACAGGGTGGGCGGTCACGTGAGCTGTCACGTGCCAATGGAGTGTCACCGACATCTTTAAGGCTGTCATTAGGGTGAGGGGAAGACGTACCCTCGCCTTTTCCCTCTCCCTCCGTCTCTCCCTTCTTCCCAGTTCTGCTTTTCGCTTCAACGTCCGTTCCACGCTCAACCAGCTCTCCACCACGAACTTCAGAGTTCTTCTCCACACCTTCACTGACCTTCTCCAATCGGTCTTGGCACGTTTTCACCAGCTGGATCGACCCGTTTGTCTTCGGTGACTGGACCGCTTCAGGAGTCGGGTAATCCTCACCATTCCCCGTTCGATTCCTCCCAGACTTCGGATGAAAGACCGAACTCGTCCTCTTCCGCAAACGTTCTCTCGTCGCTATGTAGATCTTTGCGTAGAGGAAAGCCATGATGACCAGCGGGATGTAGAAAGACCCAGACGCGCTGTACAACACGAACCCCGGCTCATCGGTCAACTGACAGTAACCGTTCACCTCATCATACAACGAAGAACTGTTCGAAGAGCTGTTGTTCCACCCGAACAGCGGCGGAATCGAGATTATAGCACTTGCAGCCCACACGATCGCGATAACAGCAAGCACCCGACGGAGCGTCCTCTTCTGGGCGTAGTTGATCGGGTCGTGTATGGCAAAGAATCTGTCCCCTGCAATAGCGCATAGGTTCAATATCGACGCGGTGCACATGAGGATGTCGAAGGTTAACCAGATGTTGCAGAAGACGGCCCCGAATTGCCACTTCCCGTGCAGTGAATCGGCGACGTTGAAGGGCATTACAAAGATGGCGACTGCGAGATCTGCGCACGCCAACGATACGATGTAGTAGTTCTGGACGCCACGTAGCGGTCGGTAAGTAAAGATCGATAGTACGACGAGAACGTTTCCAACGATCGTTGCTAGGATACAGATGGACGAGAAGGCGACGAAGACAATCATCGTGACGTCATCAGCGCGGGTGATGACCTCAAGCGCACTCTGATTGGTCGGCACGTGATCCGGAAGTCCGTCGCTGACAGGAAGTACATCGACGTCCTTCATCTTGACCAGCGGCAGCAGCAACAGCTGGAGGGGTGTTGTGTGTGTTCCTCTTCCCGCACCTGCCAACAAATCACGGATATATAGACTGTGAATTAAAACTGATCGAGTGGAAAAATCGAATGATAGATCGTAGCATGTGTAGTGATGTGTAGTGGAGTGTGTACAGAGTTCACTCTGTAGTGCAGAGACGTGAATCGCCTTGCAGTGTGCATAGCGTAGTGTTCAGTGGGGGGTGAGGTAGTTGTTTAAGCGTTAATACTATTGATGACTTCAATTTATATTGCGTGGTAACGCTGCAAGAGCCAACTTACCCTATAATAATAGATCAGATTATAATTAGAATATTATTAGATGATGAATAGATAAAAATAGATAATACTAAAAATCAGATATAATTAGATTTAAGCTAGACTGAAGTAATGGAATAGAACAGGCAGATCATGGTCAGATTTCGAATAGACTCTTTAATAGCCTAGTTAGATTAGAGTAACTTAGATAATGACTAGAATAGAATAGATTCAATCGTAATCAAATTATAATGGATAACCAGACCATATCATAATTAGATTATAAATTGATTATATTATGATTCAATTAGAATAGATGAATAGCTTAGATCATAATTAGAATAGCATAGGCCCCTATAATAGATCACAGATCATAATTAGATCATAGAGCACGTCTAGATAAAAAATAAGATTAGAGAGGAGCATACTATTGTAGATTAGATAAGATTAGGTAGGGCCTACATCAGTGATTCCCAACCTTTTTTTAATTTCAGGGCCACTTCTTCTAAGTTTGAGGACAAGAGGGCCACATTTTTCTAGCTGATGGACATTAGGGGGCCACAAGGTTAAAATTTATTTAACTTAAAAGCGTATAAATTTGCTACAATTGAAGCAAAATAGAATGTTTTATGTTATTTATAGACGTCAAAAGACTCAAAATAAAATAATTTATAACAGAAAATAATTGTGTTCCATTCTGTCCAAATTGTCAATTTTTCATATATTTTGTTAAATTCTTTGAGAGATGAGGGCCATTTTCTGAGGCCTGGCGGGCCACTTTTGGCCCGTGGGTCATGGGTTGGTAACCACTGGCCTACATGTATGTTTAAACACGCAAGCCATATATTCGGCCCGCGGCGGGATAACAAACCACCCTTCCAGTATTAATGTATTATGTTTACTGCTGAATACATTCTTTCGCTTCGGATATCATATCAACATTTAGACGAATTCCATTTTACGATTCGCTCTGTACAACACTCCAATCACTGCTTATATAAGAACAACAGCGCAATAAGTCCACATTCAAACAGACGACACGCGATCCCGACAGACGCCTGTTTGCACTGAGGCTCAAGGGTTCTGTTGTTTGTTTACAGAACGTTGTTTCGTTCTTTGTAGACCTTCGCAAAAATCAACCGACTATTTATTCAAAGAGACAGTCGTGATGGGTTAAGTAAAAATTTCCTAAGAAATAGTATACGCTTAGAGGTAGGATTATTTACCTAAAATTATGCTTTTAAATATATAATATTATTATCATTACATAGGCTTTAGATGCACATAATTATCGTGTATGGATGTTTACTCTTCTTTCATTTGGTTTATTGTTTCCAAAAACAAGCGTTGATTGCAATGCGCAAAATATATGTTTCAGGGAGACGATGGGCAGACTAAATAGAGTCTGTATACGATAATTCATTTGACAAACAAGTGTTTGAGAAACGAGTGATTCATATTCTAGTCTTGCGAAACATCGGCACAACAGACTAAAAGGAACCAGCGGGTCTAGAAAGCTTGACTAACAGCAACTGGATAGGGGTCTATATTTAATTCAGTATTTTGTTCGTTCATTCAAGTATAACTTATAACATACGATTCAAAAATCCTTTTCGTATTTTTACAATAGCACAGTCAACTTATTTTGGACCGAATTAGGTCCTGCACACTTGATTGAAAAATAGATATAGGGCCTAATATAGGCTAATGATAGTGCAGACAGAAGCGTTCGTGCTTGCTTCCTTGTGATCTTGATGCATCTTGCCAGGGGTTATTTTAAGGAAATTTCTCAACTGCACATAATTATCAGAATAGCATCCTACATCGGGTAGATTGGTCATTATTGAGACTAAGGTCTAATTATTATTATTATTATTATTATTATTATTATTATTATTATTATTATTATTATTATTTTTTTTTTTTTTTTTTTTTTTTTTTTTGCCCCGAGGTATTTAGGATCCCTCAGGGACTTATTACTAACTACGTGTTTAAAAACCAGTCCAGAATGGCCCTAATCGTCGATATCTTGGCTAGCGAAAGTGCCCCTAAACGCTACTGCGTTAAACCGTTGGATTGTAAGTGAAAGACGTTGGTATAGAAAAGTTGTTTCTCTTGCGTCCCCCGTAACGGTGCAGAGTTTCTGACCCAGATCGGACAGGAACGCCAGGCCTTCGTTGTTGATCGGGCCCAGGGTTTCAAAGGCCAAAGGGGTGAAATGGTATGTGGACGACAGCTCGGTGTATTTGTCAATCTTTCGGGTCGATGCCCGCTCTGCAGCAGCACCAGCAGTTTGGGAAGTGTCTGGCAGGTAGGAAGCCGCCAGAGTATCTATCACGGTTGCGTCCCAGATGAGGCATCGCCCAACCCGCCATGGGATCAGGGTGAGGCCGTCAGGTCTTCTGCTGTCCGTTCTCAAAAGGCCCAAGGGCTCCTTTGCAGACGGATAGCCGGCACGGATCAAGCTCTGAAAGATGATATTATTCAGAGCTGCGTGTCTCGGCATGCGACCCGGTCCCAGCGCGCAGGAGAGCCCGTGATGTCCATCTGCCAACACCGGGGCCCCGCATGAGCACCCATGTGGCTCGCAAAGTGGAACCCCCAGCCGCAAACCAACCGCCACCCTGACCGATTCGTCGTCAAGCCTAAGCCCACAGCTTGTAATGGGTAGGGCCAGCAGCCAGTCCCCCGCGTGTGGGGCTGATATGGCCTTAAGGCGAGCCTGATTTGTTGGATCGGGAAATCTGGCGTGTAGGCAAGAGACTACCCCGTCGATCAGGGGTGTGTCCCATGCTGATTGCTTATGGGTGAGACTCCCCTCTGGGCACTGCATTGCACTAGCCTCGCACCATCTGGTCGTCAGTGCCTCGCGTTGTTGGTCAGCTGAGGCTGCGTCTCCCAACATAGTGGACTGGAGCAGATCGGTCCCTGCGGCTGAAGCCAGAAAGGCGGGTAGTGCCAGCGAGGTCACCGATCGGATTCCCAGTCCGCCCCTTTTGATGGGGAGTGAGGCCTGAAGCCATGCGTCATCCGATAAGGGGAGGTTGAGAACCCTGCCCAGGCCAGATCGCAAAGCTACATCGTATTGCAATAGTCCCGGATGGTCAACACAAGGACAGCAGCGCAATGTGTGGAGCAGCCTCGTCGCACTGAGCGAGTACCTCAGCAAAATGATCGCATCATGCATGGAAATGGTTGAAAGCTTATCGATCATCCGCTTCAATTCGATCGTGCGAGCATCCAAGGCCTCGTCCAACGCCCCTAGGGTTGACAGAGGCGCTCCCAAGAGCGAAGCATTCTGAGGACTGGTCCTTGTAAAGAGTTCCAGTGGGAGTTTGCCCTCTGCGATGCTGGGAGAAGTTGAGATTATCTCGCATTTGGAGCGGTTGAGTTGCAAACCGAGATCTTTGCATTTCAACTCCAATTGTTCCACATCCTCAGCCACCACGTTCGCCCTTCCCCCTAGGGTGACGTCATCGAGGAAGCCAAGAGTGAGAGGCGACGACATCTGAGCCAAAATTGGTTGAAGGGGCAGACAAAACAACAGAGGGCCAAGCGGATCGCCTTGTTGGGGTCCGACCTGTGACAAAAGAGTGAAAGCGCCATATTTGAGATTCGATGGTTCAGAATAGGCCAAAAAGCAAAAAGGAGCGAGTTCAGGAAGTATTTCGTAGAGTGAAAGTAGCATTTTGTCTCTGAAGAGGCTATTGAAGGCATTAGAGAAATCTAATTTGACCAGGATGGATTCGTCATCCAACTTATCCAAAAAGCGTCTTGCTGCATGCACCGCCGCCTCACAGCCTCCTGCAACTCCAACCCCCACCTGTCTCGGCGATAGGTAATCCGCCACTCTAGGCGCTGCGTATGCGTTTGCGCACTTGGCTGCAAGTCGGCGCCAATAGTAGCCGATCACAATGGGCCGCAAGCCCCCTGAGCTTTTTCGCAGAGCGAAGAGGGTGCCGCCGAAAAGAGTGGCTCGGATCTCAGAGGGGCACGAGCCGGTCAGCAGCAGGTTGACTAGGGCCGTGATCGCCGACAATAGCCCGGGGCCCAGGTCCACTTGGCCCACCAATTCTAAGATGTGCTGGGGGCGGATGCCATCAGGACCCCCTGCGGATCCCGCGGGAAAGCTTCGGATGCAGGATGACACCTCAGTCTCTGTAACCTGGATGGGAACGGTTGCAGGGGGGCTTGGTATCGGTGGTCGATCTTCAGGGGGAGCCGGGTGTTTCAGCCTCAGCTCTTCAAGCGTGGTCTCATTGATTGGGACTGGTTTGTCATCAGAGCAGAGAATTCGCGCTGCCGCCCTGATGTTTCCATCCTCCAGTTTTGCAGACACAGCTGCAGCAATCGTCTGCCCCCGGCCAGCCAACCCCCTAGCCCCCCGGTCCGAGCTCTCCTGCACGGTGAATAGCTCATTGATCTCTCGTGGCACCCTGGTGAAAAATTCACCAGCTCGTGTTTTGATTTTGGAGGTCAGATTGTGGCGTCTGCCTCCTCTCGTGGGTTGAGCAAGTGTGAAAGCCCCAAAAGCGAGCAAATGTTGCCAGAGGAGCGGAGAGTCCGGGTTCTGCAAAATTCGACCTATGATGGTTGTCAGCAAACCACTTAGGCTGTGTCTGGCTGCTTTTGGTATGTGCTTGATCAGCCTTGTTTGTAGATGAGGATGAGGAATCGAATCCATATCGGGTTCCAACTTATTATTATTATTATTATTATTATTATTATTATTATTATTTATTATTATTATTATTTATTATTATTAATATTATTAATTTATTATTATTTTTGTTATATTATTTTATTATTATTAATATTACTATTATCATTATCCTGATAGTGTAACTGGGTAAGCTTATAAACCTACTTCTCCAAAGAGCAGTGTTTAATCTAGTCCCCCTTCGCTGGGGGGAAAATCAGGTTTCTGGGGGGGCAGACAACCGAGTGTCCGAAGGACTCTAGTGAGGCGCGTAGCGCCGAGACTGGTAGAGGAGGGGTATGGGGAGGGGATGAGCCCCTTTCCATCAGAAACTTTTTGAATTTCCACATTGCAATGGTAGCATTTAAAGGTGTCATCTTAACAAAATACCTCTACTTTTTCAGAGCCTCATCAGAAACTTTTTGAATTTCCACATTGCAATGGTGGCATTTTAAGGTGTCATCTTAACAAAATACCTCTACTTTGACAGATCCTCATCAGAAACTTTTTGAATTTCCAAATTGCAATGGTAGCATTTTAAGGTGTCATCTTAACAAAATACCAGTACTTTTTCAGAGCCTCATCAGAAACTTTTTGAATTTCCACATTGCAATGGTTGCATTTGAAGGTGTCATTTTAATAAAAAAATACCTGTACTTTTTCAGAGCCTGATCAGAAACTTTTTGAATTTCCACATTGCAATGGCAGCATCTTAAGGTGTCATCTTAACAAAATACCTGTACTTTTTCAGAGCCTGATCAGAAACGCTTTGAATTTCCACATTGCAATGGTAGCATTTCAAGGTGTCATTTTAATAAAATACCTGTAATTTTTCAGAGCCTCATCAGAAACTTTTTGAATTTCCACATTGCAATGGTAGCATTTCAAGGTGTCATCTTAACAAAATACCTGTACTTTTTCAGAGCCTGATCAGAAACGCTTTGAATTTCCACATTGCAATGGTAGCATTTCAAGGTGTCATCTTAACAAAATACCTGTACTTTTTCAGAGCCTCATCAGAAACTTTTTGAATTTCCACATTGCAATGGTAGCATTTCAAGGTGTCATCTTAAGAAAATACCTGTACTTTTTCAGAGCCTGATCAGAAACTTTCTGAATTTCCACATTGCAATGGTAACATTTTAAGGTGTCATCTTAACAAAATAGCCTACCTGTACTTTTTCAGAGCCTCATCAGAAATATTTTGAATTTCCACATTGCAATGGTAGCATTTGAAGGTGTCATCTTAACAAAATACCTGTGCTTTTCAGTGCTTATAAGAGTGGGCTAAGACTTCAATAAATATAAGCAACACTTAACAAATAAAGAAATTTAAAGTTAAATTCACGGCAAAAATGTCTTATAATCTTGTTTGTTGCAATCAGTTTAATTAAAATATATTAGCTACTTACATTGTTTATGCGATTGTGTGTAAAAAAGTAACTGCACAAAACCCGATTTTCAACTGCACAAATTCGTTTTCCAACTACACACTTTGTGTCTAGCTGCACGTTAAAATAACCCCTGCATCTTGCATAATGTCTGCGGTATTATAGGCCTACACAATCGTATTCAGAATAACTTTAAAAAAATAATCCAAGAAATCAGAAGAAAAATAAATTGCACTGTACGTGCAAATCGATCCAAAAATCCATAATAATCTGTCATATCATGTTCTATTCTAGAACACCGTGAGCATTATTTAAAAAATCAGTATATAGGCCTATACAGAGCATAATGAATCTATCGGCGATACGCTTTCGTCCAAAGCAGTAGGCCTACTGAAGCCAGAAACCCAAAATGCATTGCTAGAATTTAACGGTTTACAACTATCGACTTATTCCAATGAAAATCCATAACATAGGCCTACAGGATATTGGAAAAACATAAATTCTACGTACAATTATTTTCTTTCATAAATCTCTTAAGTTTTTCTTTTGACGTGACTGTGTCGGATGCGCTCCTGGGTAATTTTCTTGAAGGGCGCTATATAAGTTTATAGAATGAATAAATGAATCATAGTGGGATTAATGTACACAAAACTTTATGTAGGCCTACACGAAGTTAATGTGCTTTCAAACCCATATACATCTATACAAGTAGCCTACTTACGTAATTATGTATACGAAACAATGTCGATGTAACAATGTGAAAAAATTAAAGTTAGACCTATGATATAAGCTTATATCTCCTCGCTTCTCCTTATTTCATATATATATATATATACACATATATATTCATATATATATATATTCATATATATATATTATTATATACACCCACATATATAGACCTATATCAGTTTTTCCATTATGGTATCATGTGTCAAATAAACTCGAGCGCGGGAATGTATAATTGGACACGTGTTATATCCTGGTCCGCTGTAACAAGAGAAGCTAGCATCAGACTGTAGAATCATATTTTATTAGCTTTGCGAGCAGGTGCCTGATATCTGAACACGCAATATGATCGGGAGACTCACATGGAAGAGGGAGAGGAAGACTGACAGACAGACAAATAGAAAGACAGGCAGTCAGGCAGACAGATGGTTGAACAGACAGGCATACATAAAGGCAGACAGACAGACAGACAGACAGACAGACATAAAAGCAGACTGACTGACGGACGCCCACTGAATTACTGACTGACCGATTGGCTGGCTGGCTGACTGGCTGGCTGACTGACTGACTGGCTGTCTGTTTGACTGAATGACTGACTGTCTGACTGACTGATTGGCTGATTGTCTGACTAATTGACTGTTTGTCTGACTGACTGATTGACAGTCAAACACGACTGACCACGGAAGAGGTAGCTATAGCATCATATAATATATTATATGTAAATTTGTATGTGTATATAACTCATCATCAGCAAAATCATTGGGCTCAATGCCCGTAAGAGTCCGACGCCACTCTCTGTCTGAGTCTGTCTCGCGTCATGCTGCCCAGCCTCAACCGGTCCGGTCAGCAGGTCTGCTCCATACCATAAACATCTTGGAGCAGCTAGACCACCTTGTCTAATTGAAGAGAATCTTGGGAAAGAGGCATGAAGAACAACATGGGTCAATGCCCGTGTGTGTCCCATGCTCTCCCCCCGACTCTCTCCACTGGTCTGTCCTGACCAGCCTGTGCATGTCTGCTCCATATCATGACACCTTGAAGCATCTGGGTCGCTCTGTCACTTGTGTCGTGGTTTTTGCGGATTTCAATCGTCTTGGTCTTTTTCTGCCAGTGTATCGCCACCCATCTGGCAAACCTTCCTCCTTTGTCCGGGCTTAGGACCGGCACAGGGACGTTGTTGGTTCCCTGTGGCGGAGGATGGATGCAGTTTAACGTCGTGCCCAGGACATATAACTATATATTATATATATATATATATATACAGAGAGAGAGAGAGACAGACAGACAGACAGAGATGAGAGCGAATTCTTAAGGACGGACCTACCAGAAGACTGTTTTGAGCTCTGGCAGAATCACAGACGAAGTGACAGAAAAAGGACAAAGCTGATAAACACCGCGACAGACCGACAGACGTGTGTATACAAATTGGACAGACACACACAGACAATAGCAGGCAACAAACAGAAAACAGAATATTCCAGTCTTTTATTGACTTACATCAACACAAAGAACACAAAGAACACTGTTCTCCGCCGAATCGCTCTCAATCGTAGAATCGCAAAAGTCGATTCTTGGCGGAGAAGATGCGGCGTGCGCATGTCCAATGTCACAATGTGACTTTGTATGCACATTGCACGCACAGCACATGTCATGTCAAGGATGTCATGTCAAGGACTATTACTTAGGTCAGAATGGCGGCTCATCTGCTTAAGCGCTATATAATAAGGAAAGTCGATATTTTATTCTGCACCGTTTTGCTTTCGCGAACCCGCTAATCTTGGATCAAGTAGAACATTATGGAGTCGGGAGCACCTCTGAGTAGTTTTTTACTTGACGGAGCGCTATATAAATGTCCGAATGAATGAATGAATTGTATGGCTATACTCGTCTTATGTACATGCTTCAACTCTTATGACCAGTCCTGTTTGAGAGCTTGAAAAAAGAATGCAATTGAAATTCATGCGTCATTTTTAAAGGTGTAGCCTATACTCGAACATAGGCACGTCAGTAATTTGCCGAAGAATATACACGGACCAAGTCGGCAGAAATCGACCATGCAAGTCGGTCGTTCATTTGCCAAGTCGAGCGAGTCGACAAGAAGGTCGACTATAGTCGATATGGCTGATCGAGTCGATCGTCGGCTGTGTGAAACCGATTGTAGCATTCGAATCGATCGTTTTCCCAAACATAAACTACACAAACTATACAAACTATACAAACTACGCAAACTACACCAACGACACAAACTACACACACTGCTAGCCGAACGATACTATTGTAGTCATCGAGGAAGCTTCTGTACATTGCTATAATTGATGTGGCGTTTTCTATTAAACATTAATCGTGATTTTTTAACTAACACCTGCTCGCTTGAAGCGGATGCATTTTTTAAACAAACATTTCAAGGTATAGCAGGTCTTTTCGCTGACACGTCCTATAATTAATCATAATAAGCAATATTATTTCAGCTTGGTATTGCTCCAGACTACCTGCAAAAGCTATAGCTGTTGCTCCACAGGTATCCAAGGCCACCGCCCATTCCGCTCTGCACTGAAGGGAATGCTTTTGGTTCCATTCGCACGAACTGCAACCATGCTATAGAGCCTGGAGCGCTTCTGAGTATAGACCCCCCCCCCCTAGAAGAAGCGCTGCAAAAATTATGGACTGAATTAATTATGCGTGTATAGGCTACGCGTCCCCTTAGAATTATAATGCTCTATCATAGATTTTTGCGAAACCGAGAAAAACGAGGTCAAAGTTTGGGCACTGTTTTAAGCCAAGAATTTTAAACTAGATTCTTTTGAAGGATAATATCATCATTTCTAGGTTCCCGCTGGTGACTTAATTGCAAAAATAAGGTTTATTTTCGTGAAAACAAGTGAAATAATATCGAAAATAGCAAAAAAGTGCAAAAATGTATGTTAGAGCAATATAATTCCAAACGACGAAGTACATGTAGTTGTAATAATGCTCTAAGTTAAACATGCAGCAGCGTTTATTTAATAACGTCCTGAGTATAATATTGCTCTATCATAGTTTTGCAACAGAGAACTTGGACGCTCTAGCCTGACAACTTTTTATTTTACCATTCCGGGACAACCGTCACTAATTTGGTGCTATTCAGTAACGTTTTGCTGTAACATGACGAATCCAGACGCCAATGATAGAGCATTATGATACTAACAAAGTCTATTCCGTAATGTTTTGCTGTAACATGACGAATCCAGCCTTGTGATTGGATGCCAATGATAGAGCATTTATAACACTAACAAAATCGATTAAGTAACGTTTTGCTGCAACATGACGAATCCAGCCTTGTGATTGGATGCCAATGATAGAGCAATATAATACTAACAAAGTCTAGATTGGAAACAGGTTCTCATGATAGAGCATTTAAATACTGACTTATAACTAAGAAACGACCGCTTCGATCAGCTAGCTTCTTTGTCTAATGATAGAGCAAATGCTACACTGAAGAGATTGATACCAAACTCGATTTTTTCAAAAATTTATGATAGAGCATTATAATTCTAAGGGGACGTACGACTATAAAAGGCGTGTTTGTTGTATAGTACGCACCTGAGTATAATTGATCGTCCTTCAAAGTTGCAACTGCATTGTATTGTATTGTATTGAATTGTATTGTATTGTATTTTATTGTAGTAAAACACAATTGTAATATTGTATTGAATTGTATTGTATTGTATTGTAGTAAAACACAATTGTAATATTGTATTGAATTGTATTGTATTGTATTGTATTGTAGTAAAACACAATTGTAATATTGTATTGAATTGTATTGTATTGTATTGTAGTAAAACACAATTGTAATTTGTAATGGCATTTTATGTAGCGCTCTTCACTGAGACTCATCGGTGGTCCTCTTGACTTAACTATAAACAACCAGGATCGAGTAAATTGATTACGGTAGCCTATACAGTGGAATAGAACAGCAGCTATATATATAAAAAATATAATACACATAATACATATATGTATATAAAATATTATATATTATAATTGTATACATCCTACAATTTCAGCAGATCACGTCAGGGTCATGAGAGTTATTCTGCAAGTCGAAGAAATCAAATGTAAAGCAGATATTGAAATCACATAGATATTTTGGCATGTTGCAGGTCGTATGGCAGGCCATTAGCAAAGTATAGGCAGATCGTATGACCTGACGTGACCTATAATTATGGTATAGCGCCGCCACTATACAATACAACTGAAATTTGATAATGCCCTCCTTACAAAGCTCAGACGTGCACATTGAAGTTCGGTGGTAATTAAAACTATCTATACACTCTATAGGTAGACTCAAAGAGGAAAGTATTCAGTTTAGAGCGAAAGACAGTCTCGCTAGGGGAGTTCCGAACATAAGGGGGCAGAGAGTTCCAGATGAGGGGACCAAAAAATGTGAAAGAACGCCGGCCAAAAACAAGATGTGTACCAGGAACTACATACTTTCCAGCAGATGCTGATCGAAGAGAAGAGCGATCTTTAACAGAGTTACAAGATGTGATCATAGAAGTTAAGTAGGATGGCAGGTGATCAGTGCATAGAAAGACTGCAGAAAGCATGTCCTACATGTAGCCTATATAAGATACTACACATGTAGCTAGCTAATATACCGTATTTTACGTTCCTGTTATTATAGGTACAAAACACAGTTCACATATCGATCTAACAGGTCTTTTATGGATCTACAATTATCTGTATTTTTTAAAATGTTATTGATGGTTGGATCGACAAGAGCGAAACCTCGGACGTCCTGTCCTGGTTCAGGAAACAACTGTAGGTCACTTTGTGCATCCGAGCGAAGAAATCTACGGATTGAAATGGATGCGCCAGAGGCACATGCAACCTCATAAGCTAAGATGAAGCACAGACCCGAAGGCAATTATCCCATGCGCATAAGCATCAGGATCTTCTTATAGCCTACTCAATGCGTTCCTGCATCGGTAGGCTTATGTATAGACATTTGGTGTTGTTCTTCCCAAAGGAGTCTCATTGTATACACAAAATCCAATATCTAGTTGTATACCCCAATAAGACGGCCTGCTACCCATACGATATATCTCTTGACTAGACAGACAGACAGACAGACAGAGAGACAGACAGACAGACAAACAAATAGACAGACAGACGGACGGACAGACAGAGAGGCAGAGACAGAGAGGCATAGACAGAGACAGACAGATAAACAGAGACAGAGAGTGACACAGAGTGACCCAGATAGATACACAGAGACAGAGAGACAGAGAGACAGAGACACGGAGACACATAGACAGAGAGACAAAGACAGAGACAGAGGCAGACAGACAGAGACATAGAAAGAGCATATACACATCACAAACACACACACACACGCACACATCACACACACACACACACACTACACACACACACACACTACACACACACATATGCAGCGTTGCGATGAGCGAATGAACGCTTGCAATGACGGACAGCACAATGGTGTTTGCAGTGCAACCTTGAGCAACGCTACCTTGATGTAAAGCTAATCAGTGGCAGGTGTTAAAAGCTCTCGCTCGACATAATAATACACTCCACCAACAACATTCTCTGATAGCAATTAGGCAATCGTGTAAGTCCGTGATGAGCATCTCCTTGCAGCCGCATCTTCCTCTGCCTCCGTACCACAGCCAGACAATCTCGCACGTTCTGCAGCGCCTCCTGCGACTGATAAAAAGTCTTTAAAAAGCTCTAACACTGGCAACAGATGAGTAGATGTAAGTACGTAAGTAAGTAAGTAAGTACGTAAGTAAGTGAGTACTTGGTAAGTCTGCATATTCTTTGTCAACAAATTGCCAATGTCTATATGGTACAGCAACATCTAATGCATAATGGATGAATAGTAGTAGTATGTACATGTACATGTAATAATCATAACAATATATGACATAAATAATATATAACATAACATAACATAACATAACATGGGTTTTAAGTGGTTCAGAAGACACTAGGCCTGTGTTAGAACCACTGCAATATTGACCTGGAACTTTTAATACCCCAATTTTCCTAGGCTCCTTTTAAATGCTGTGACCGTGTCCACCGACACAGTGCTGTCCCCCAATCCGTTCCACATGTCCACAACTCTAGCACTGAAAAATTTCTGCCCTAATGATCCTTTCGGCTTCTTAAATAATTTGTACCTATGTCCCCGAGTTGCTTTGTTTGGTGCTAATACAAAGAACTTCTCCCAACATAGTGCTTCCTTTCCAGTAATGATCTTGTATGCTTCAATTAGGTCTCCTCTGCTCCTCCTTCTCTCCAGTGTTGTTAGCCCACACCTTTCCAACCTCTCCTCATAGCTCATATCTTTGTAACCCCAAATCATCTTCGTAGCTCTTCTCTGCACTTTCTCCAGTTTTTCAATATCCTGCTTCAAGTATGGATTCCATGCCTGAATGCAGTATTCCAGCTGTGGCCTAACCAGTGATTTATATAGCCTCAGTATTGTATCCTTATCTCTAGTAACTATTGTCCTTTTTATCATGCCTAATGTTGAATTTGCCTTTTTTGATGCTTCAGCACATTGCCTTGAAGGTTTTGCACTCTTGTGCATGATCACTCCTAAGTCCCTTTCTTCATCACTCACCCTCAGTGCCTTTCCCCCATTTCATATGCAAACTCCTGGTTCCTCTTTCCCATATGCATCACTGAGCACTTTTCCAAATTAAAAAGCATTTGCCAGTCCTGTGACCATCTAAACATTTTTCCTAGATCTTCCTGTAGTATATCTGCTTCTTCTTTATTACTCACTGCTCTACATAATTTTGTGTCATCCGCAAACTTAAAAATCTTTGATAGAATCCCATCATCTATATCATTAATAAAAAGTACAAACAACAGTGGCCCCAACACTGATCCTTGTGGCACTCCGCTTTGCACTGCTGTCCACCTAGAGTGTTTATCTCCTATTCCCACTTTTTGTCTTCTATCTGAAAGCCAGCTTTCAATCCACTTGAGTACCTGCCCTCTAATCCCGCAAGCTTGCAACTTTTTAACTAGTCTTTTATGGGGTACTTTATCAAATGCCTTTGCAAAGTCTAGGTAAATCACATCCACTGGCTTTCCCTCATCTAACTTCTCAAAGACCACTTCAACGAATTCCAACAGATTTGTCAAACACGAGCGTCCCTTAGTGAATCCATGTTGACTACCTTTTATAATATTATGTACATTCAAGTGCTCAACTATGTTATCCTTAACAATTCTCTCCATGACCTTACACACCACACTGGTTAGACTGACTGGTCTGTAGTTACCTGGCTCACTTCGGTTTCCCTTTTTAAACAATGGCACTATAAGAGCATCCCTCCATTCTTGTGGAACATCTCCGCTCTGTATCGATTTATTGAAGATCTGAGCCAATGTCTCTCCGATTTCTTCCCTCACCTCATGTAAGAACTTAGGATGTAACTCATCGTTTCCTGGGCTCTTATCCACTTTTAATCTTTTCAGTTGTTCCACCACCTTTTCCTTAGTAAACATTATTTGCGTCAATCCTTTACCACCACTGTCCAGAAATGCTTGGCTAGGCTCAGGAATGTTACCTAAATCCTCCAAAGTAAACACTGAGCTGAAAAACTTATTCAGCACTTCAGTAGCTTCCGAGTCGTCCACTACAACTTCTCTACCCCCCTCTTCCTTTTTTAGTGGCCCTACCCTATCTTTCCTTTTTTGCTTGCTTCTAACATAATTGTAGAAACTCTTGCTGTCTTCTTTGACATTTCTCGACAACTTCTGCTCAAAGATTTTTATTGCTTCCTTATTTGTTTTATTGCAGACGTTTCTTTTATTCACATAGTTCACCCTCAATTCCTCGAGTCTTGCTACACTATCACCCTCGGGTTCATTCTTTGTTTCCTTCTTCAACTTCTGATAATTCTTCCAAGCTTTATTCTTCGCCCTCCTCTTTTTTTGAACCTCGCGTGTTACCCATGGCCTCCTCTTGTTGGTTCTCTTGCGTTTGGGTATATTTTCGTCAATAATCTCTCTCATGGCTTCATTAAACTTCTTCCAAGCTTCGTTCACTCCCATTCCACTTACTGCACTTTCTAAATTCTTTTCCTTCAACCTCATCCTCACTAATTCATAGTCTGCCTTAAAGAAATTGGGTTTGCTCATATAGGCTTTCACTTCCTGAGTCTGTTGCACAAATAGTTCCCATCTTACAACCTGATGGTCACTAATGTTAAAATGCTCCCCCACACTCACATTCTCTACCATATTTTCATCAGTCGTTATCACTAAGTCCAAAATCTTGTCTCCTCTTGTTGGCTCCATAACATGCTGTTGCATAAAGTGAGCATCAACAAAATCCAAGAACATCCTATCTTTTCCTCTTTCCCCTTCCGATGTTTCCCAATCAATATGATAGTTGAAATCCCCCATTATCAATGATGTTTCCTTATTAGCCATTTCCAGTAGCTTGCACATACCTTGATCAGCTTCTTCTGTGGCATCCGGTACCCTATAGCATACTCCCACAAGCATCTTAGACCTGCTTATTTGAATTTCACACCAAATACTCTCCTTGAATGTCTCATTGCTCATATCCTGTCTCTCTACTGCATTAATATGGCTCCTAACATATAGCAAAACCCCTCCAGCTCCGTGTCCAACTGATTTCTGATTAGCTCGATCCTTTCTAAATAATCTGTATCCATCTAAAGCTAGCTCGCTATCTGTGATTTCCGGTTTTGTCCATGACTCTGCTATTCCAATTATATCAGGTTTCTCATTGTCCGCATACAATTCTAATTCTGCTCTCTTTGTCCTACTAACAATACTCCTAACATTTGCAAACATGCACTTTAAACTTTTACTACACCCAATTTCTTTAGGTTTCCTGTCCTCCATGCTGCAGCTTTCTTTTTTTGTCTGTTTTTTGTCCTTATTTTTGTGACAGCTAGTGAGCCTACTATTTACTGCACTAGCCGTCTTCCAACCAAGTTTAAAGTCTTCATCAACATGAAGACTTGCCTTGCCACCATGTCCGCACCTCGAGCATTGAGATGCAGACCGTCACTCCCCAAGAACCCACCTTTCCATGGATTGAATTCCACCTCACAATACTTAACCTCTTCTTCCTCGCACATTCTCTTTAGTCTCCTATTGACCTCCACTCGCTTGCTGTCTAACGCCTCACTTATGTCCTGTCTTGGCAAAATACCCATCACCACAACTTTACCCTGTCTCTCTACCTTCAGCTGATGTAGGCCTATTATAGTAATATAGTATATATGATATAATTCTGTGTATAATTGTTGAATGCAGATAGCACTTGATGCATGTAATGTTGTCCTGACAAAATTTAATTTCGATTACTATAATAGGCCTACTATAATAATTATTTAGAAGTATAAATAAGAAATATACAGGTTACCGTACCTAAATTTTATAGAAATTATTGCTGTATAGTGTATACTATAATAGCTAATGAACTGCATACATGTGAGCATAGGCGCAACCACCCTATGGGACCCACGGGACGCGTCCCCCCGAACTTTTGAGTGGTCCCCTAACTTTATTATTATAGTCCCCTCCAACTTTTAGGACTTGATTCATTATGGTCCCCCCCCCCAACTTTTAGGACGTGATTGCGCTTATGCATGTGAGCTCTAGGGTAACCGGTTGTGTAATGTTTGGTCTAGATAGCCTAATGTTGGTACAAATTTGGGGTACAAAATTTGAGTGAAAATTGGTATAAAGAGTTGGGGTACAAAGTTGTGCCAATTCCTGTCCTCTTTGATTCTTTAATATAAGATCAAATAGTTGCATTGGAAAACAGAAATTAAAAGCATATAGTTATATTATATCCGCTTTTAATTTCTGCGTCCCAATGTAACTCATAAAGAACTCTGTGGACATTGTTAATTCAGGGCACAAGTGTACATAATTGAAAGGGTAAGCTTATATGTACTAGGCCTACTTCCCAGTCCACG
>OX243826.1:7184767-7197267 GCA_945859605.1 Lumbricus rubellus | reverse complement strand
CGTAATAATTTTATGTCGTCATTCTTACAAAACTCAGAAGTGCCCACGCCTCGACGGCGCAATTGCAATTAAATTGCAAAGTAAATTGTGACTGAAGAACATGAAATCCTATACACAGTAGCCGCCTCGAACGGGAATCGAACCCGTACTCTCCGCGTTACAGACCGGCCGCTCTGACCAACCGGTCCCCGTGCCTTACTTGCTTTTGTTGCCAACATCGTTCGACCCAAATATCCAGTGGCGGCGCCAGAATTTCAGTTTTGGGGGGACTGACTTTCCAGAAAAATTTCCATTTTCATCGCCAAAATTTCTTATGACCTTTTTTATTTAGTCATCAGCTTCAATTTTTGGGTGGTTGAACGTCGAAATTTGTCATTTTTACATGGGAAAAAATGGGTCGCCTATATTGGGGGGGCTTAGTCCCCTAATCCACTGCCGCCGCTACTGCAACTATCCAGTTTCATAAGTGCTCAAGCTTTGGGCAGACATATAGTATTGCCTGTGGAAATTCGGTTCCAGTGTTCCGAAGTTCTCTGCATGGCTAAACATTTTCCAGTGTCTCACAGCATCCTCTTATAATAAGATATTGTTTCAGATTGTGTGCTATCGGATTTCTTTTGACTGCAGTCCTGGAAGAAAGCTCTACATTCTGCATTGGATTTTTGTTTCGATCTATACTAGATCTCGTGACCTCGATGTAAGATGGAACGGCGCTTAGCCGACCATACATGCATACAGCCACAGAATCAGGGCAACTGTATTATATACCAGAGCTTTCGTTTTACATTTTTATGCATTCATTTTGAGTGGAATTTTTACCAGTTACTTATTTTGATAGTCTCGGTGTCAGTAGCCTATCTACGCCCATCCGCTATCACCTTAACTTATCACCCGCGGGGTTTCCACTATAAACTTTACCGAAAAACATTGCCGCATTTACACACCAAGACATAGTCTTTTTATTCAAAAAGTGGACTTACCAGGTTTTTAAAGTAAGCCCTTCAATTGATCAATTCTACCTTTTCAAGAAATTCATTTCCAAATCCATTCCATCATCTGCCTCCTAATTATTGCTTCAACGAAATCTGTCATCATAGCAACACGTCTGCCTGGTCTCTGCTATCTCAAAGGAAATTGAACACGAACATTTCCAGACAACCGCTCTGACAAGACGCAGCGCTCGTGAATCAACCGGTGCCCTGCTGCTGTTACCCAATTAGAGCATAGCGCAATAAAAATGTAGAGACGACTATTATACGAGATGTTAACAATAATTATTATAGTAGCCTACAATAAACAATCTCACCTTTATTTCTTTGTATATTATTCAATCGACGGAAACTTTGATCTTACACGCAGATATCTTCTCACATCGTATGTTTCCAGTCGGTTTAAAAACACGAGCGATAGCAACTAGATGCCTAAGAATAACCAGTCCAATAAAACACCGACTTGCCTGAGGAACTCAAGCTCCCAGCAGCGTGTGGCACGCCACTAAAACTGAGTTATTATACGCAGTTGACATTTGAAACCGGTTACAACGCAACAGATTCTGGTAGCCGCAGACATTAATTTGACGGCACGAAAACATTCAAAACACGCCTGTTGCCAGGATTAAGTTCGTCCTCATATTCAGCGTAAACAAACAACGACTAGTAAGGATGATGGTTCACTGATAATTATGCTTGCTAATCTTAGCTGCTTTGAAAGAACGAACGGACGGATGGATGGATAGATTGCTGCAAGATGCGATGATGATATTCCTATGCTTCTTGAGAGGAGTGCGTGTCTGCAGCGATAGTAGTAGTATACGTGCGCTCTGCTAAGTTCTCCGAGCAGTGAACGAGCAGCTGGGCGTAGCATCTGCATGCTCCGTTCGATTCCTTCAATCTCTGACGGCGATTTGAAGTGGTCGTGCTGCGAACGACCGAGGAATATAGGGAACGGTGATGCGGCGGCGGAGGGCGTCTGACAGGGCGAGTGGCACGGCGCTGCTGATGCTGTTGCTGCTGTTGCTGCTGCTGCTGTTGCTGCTGTTGCTGTTGCTGCTGCTGTTGTGTGGTGCTGTGCGTCTGATGATAGTCGTTCGACGAAAGAGCCTGCTGCTGCTGCTGCTGCTGCTGATGCTGGTGATGCTGGGTTGAAGTGGAACGAGTCTTCAAGGAAATCGTATTCGCTATGAAAATGCCAGCTTCATATGTTGTGCTGATAACCGTTGTTGCACCGCGATAGAGATGGAAACCCTGCTGGTTGTTGTTGCGGTGGGGCTCAAGGTTCTTCGAGTGTCGGTGCAAAGTGTTACATCAGGGGCAGAGTGCCGTTCGGCAGTCTTACAAGATTAGTCAATTTTTAAAAATCCGATGTTCAATAGGCTAGCCTACGTGGTTTGTCGGCTGTGGGGGGGGGGGTCAGTAAGCAAGCACGCAACGTCGGTTAACTTGGTGAGATTAATTTTTACTTAGGCCTACAGCAACAGCCCTACACTAATTAATTTTACAAAACGTTTGAGTAACACTGAGACTCGCAAAAGACCAATGGCAACAAAACTCTCGGCTCAGAGGCATTCGGTGCACCACACCGAATGGACCTATAGTGTTAAACACGGCCCTGCGTTCATTCGTCCTTTTATGCGTTCGATCGTTCGACGTCATAAGATCGTCTGCTTCTTATGATTCAAAGTGGCGCCCACTGGTGACTGGGAAGGATGCGGTGTCGCAATTCGTAGTATTAACGTGAACGACGCGACTATTGACAACAAAGAGATACTGCGTGGTCGAGTGGGTTGTAGTCCGCTCGCCACGCCGGCGGCCCGGGTTCGATTCCCGGTTTGAGATTAATTGCTCGGATCTTTACTGCGGGTGGCTCGGTCGCAATATAAACGTGGAGTGAGAGGTTGTACTCTGCCTCCGACTGTAAAGGTCGTTTGGTCATACACGGTCGTTAAACTACTTTCCTTGGATTGACAACAACAGTTACTGTACACTTCAGCGAATTATTGGTCTGCATCAGAGCCATGGATTGGTTCTGGTCCACATTGTGTGGGTTGGATTATGTATCGGACGTAGAGATCCGTGGCCATGACGTATGAGATGAGCATTGAGCATAGATAAATAGATTTAAAAAAGATTTTTATTAATAGCCTGGCATGACAACATGTGATATGATTGATACGAGGAACATCTCGTTACATCTGTCTAAAACTGTCGCAAGGAATCTGATTCCATGTGTAGGCTGTAGAAAGACTTTTGTCTTCGTATCGTTTTGGCGTTCCTGAAATAACTGGTTTCTTTTGTAGGCCTATGTACACTTGTTAAAACACTGGTGTCAGTTTGTATACGTCGACGATCACGATGGTGAATTGATTGGTTTTAGATCGATTCCGAAAATCAATTCGTTTGAAATTGTAATGAATTAATGTTTAACTTATGTAGGCTATATAAAGCACTGAACAAATAATATGATCAGTGAGTGAGTGCATGAGTGAGTGAGTCAATGAGTGAATGAGTCAGTCAGTGAGTCAGTCAGTGAGTCAGTCAATGAGTGAGTGAGTGAGTGAGTGAGTGAGTCAATGAGTCTGTGAGTCAGCAAGTCATTAAGGCAGACATTCAGTCAGTCTGTCTCTCTCTTTGTGCGTCACGCTCTCTCCCTCTCTATATCTCTCTCTATACCTCTCTATCTCTCCCTCTACCTCTCTCTACCTCTCTATCTCTCTCTCTCCCTCTCTCGGTCTCTCTCTGTCTACCTCTCTATCTCTCTACCTCTCCCTCTCGGTCTTAGGGACTGATCTTCTGGAAGCAATACAGACTGACTATATATCTGGCATCATTCTTCCTGGACATCTGCTTCCTTATCGGTTGAATACATTCACCCTCTTGTGTTGCAGTGATGCTACTACATGTATACATGTATACATGTATACATGTATACATGTATACATGTATACTCGTGTATACCGACGAGCACCAAGTGTTTCAATGCTTGGCAAATCAGCCAGATAAGGGTGTACGTCACAGCACGCATCTCTGAACTATTATAGGTGCTTCCAGATTGCGTCAACTTGAAAGGCTGGAAACGTGGATCTTGCAATTGATTCACTGACTGAGTGAGTGACCTATTGACTGACTGACTGACTGGCTGACTGGCTAGCTAACTGACTAATTGAGTAACTGAGTCACTGGCTGGCTGACTGACTGAGTAACTGACTCACTGACTGACTAATTGGCTGTCTGGCTGATGGACTGAATGCCATTTTCATGCACTTCAGAGACTTTAATGCATGGCGCCATTCTAGATGACCTATTCAGAGGCACATCATCTTTCAGGTGATTCAGAAAGATTTTCTGATCATCCCACATCGTTTAATAACGCAATTATCGTTTTAAGGTCTTTATCCTTGTAAGCTCTGTTGGGAAAATATCTATTTACATGAAAGCATACTAAAGTCTTGCACCTTTCTCGACGCTGCTTTGCAAATATCTTTTCGCTACGCTTCGTTCTATTCGTCCTTTACGCGACAGAAAGCCCTGAACGTATAAATTACAAACTGCAAATGGTGCACGAATACAATCATCGATCTAAACTCAGTGCCGTGCAGCTATTTTCTAATTTCACGTAGAAAATGTTCAGTGACCCTAGAAATACAATCTGAAGTGCAATCCGTTGCCTCATTGAAACTCCGCCGCATGTTGAGCCTTCTACTATGTAGCTGAGCGCTTCCTCTTTAGGTTCTTCTGTCTATATTGGCGCTGGGTAAATAATTCTAGAGCACAAAAGTCGAGCTATGCAAATACGCAGATTAGAATCGGAGACGACGTCAGATCATTCAATGCAAGCATCCGACAAATTAAGTCAGATTAATTCCCTCTATATATAGCCTAGGTCATGACCCTCTTGGACTGAATACACGGTGTCCAGGGACTTGACCCAGTTTTTTGTGCAAAAGTCCCATTTGTGGGGCGCGGTGGTGAAGTGGTGGCGTCGTTGCCTTGGAGCCGAAAGGTTCGAGGTTCGAATCCACCTCGCCGCGTGAGGACCTTGGGCAAGTTCTTCACTCACAATTGCTCAGCGCTTCGGCGTGAAACTCCGATGCAGTGTCCGCTCTGCATTCGGGAGCGCCTCTGAATAGAGAGCTTGAAGGGGCGCTATAACAAGTGCACATACAAACAAACAATCTATAGATACACAAATTAACTGAAATAACTGTTGTAACAGGATTGTGTGCATGTTTTCTAAGTAGCGCAAAGTTAAGGAACCATAATATAATTATATCAATTATGCTCCCGACAAACAGGGATCGCTTGCTCTTTAATCAAATCTTAATGGTATTATTATCCTAATGAAATTATATCTAGAATTATGATGATTTGTAACCGCTCTAATCGTATTCTTAAGGATCGTAAATTTATATATCGCAACTTCAGAGAAACTCCTCAGAGGTGCTCCCGACCCGGCGACACAAAACGCTATAACAAGTGCACATAGGCCTACAGACAGACAAACAATCGGAAACTCTTGTAAAACTACACGAGTTTTCGATTGTTTGTTTGTTTGTCAGTAACACGGGTACGGAATAAAAACTTTGGGTTTTCTTTTGTAAACTGATGCAAATGTTTGGCTTTTGATGACATTTGACCTGAAGTAGAGCGCGCTATGATTCTAAAAGCGACTCCATATTAGGCTATACATGACTGTTCGCTTGTAATTGCAACACAAAGTATTCGTGATCGTGCTTATTAAATTTTTCTCATACATGGCCAACACAGACTTCATTTTCGTCATAGGCCTAACTCCTTCTTCGCAATATTATTGTGCGCAACTTCATCATGCTTTCAATATTCGAATCGGAGCTTCAGCGTTATTCCCTGTTGGCTTGTTCTAGTTTTTATTCCCTATACCCGTGTAACTGACCTTCTCTCAGTCCCTTGAGTTCAAGCACCTGATGCAACTGACACAAGTATAGGAAGCAGACACGCAATATGTCATCGAGTCAACAAATCAATATTGTCTGTCCAAATGCATGGCAATCAGTCAGTCAGTCAGTCAGTCAGTCAGTCAGTCAGTCAGTCAGTCAGTCAGTCAGTCAGTCAGTCAGTCAGTCAGTCAGTCAGTCAGTCAGTCAGTCAGTCCATTTAGTCCATTTATAGTTTGGATGGCATGCTTAGATGTTGACTTGTTGACTCGATGCTTGATTTCTATTGGCGTCTTTGCCTAAAACATCTCTCTCTCTCTCTCTCTCTCTCTCTCTCTCTCTCTCTCTCTCTCTCTCTCTCTCTCTCTCTCTCTCTCTCTCTCTCTCTCTCTCTCTCTCCTTCCAGCTGTCTGTCTGTCTCTGTCCTCGTCTGTCTGTTTATACCTGTCTGTCTCTGTCTGTCTCTGTATCTGTCCTTTTCTGTCTGTCTCTCGGTCTGTCCATCGTCTGTGTGTGTCTCTCTCTATTTATGTGTATATACAGCATATAATTATACTCTATATATCTATATATATAAAAATGTAACGGCGTTCGCACGAATCTTCCATTTATAGGATCTTGGTAAGTACTGGACCGATTCTTTTCAAAATTGCAGCAAAACGTTCCGTTAATATAGGCGCAGGTTTGTATAATGCTTTTTTTCCAAAATCTTCTACAACAAAAAAACAACTTTCACTTCCATTCGACCGATTCCGAGTTGAATATGCGCTATATGAACCTTGCCGCAACCGCCATTTTTAAACGCGAGCTATTTTTGCCCAATGCATTTGGACGGTTTCAATTTGAACTCACAATCGGTCGAATCGAAGTGAAAGTTATTTCTTTTTGTTATGGACGGTTTGAATTTTAACCATAGATGTAAAAAAACGATGGAAACAGAATAAAAAACGGTAAAAAAACGACGTTTTTTTCGAAATAATAAAAAACGACAAAAAAACGATAAAAAACGGAAACGGAAAATAATTTGACTTTGCTACATCTAAAACCGCATTTTAACCTTGAAAACCTTGATTAGGAACCTACTACACGCAGGCTATCTCTTAAATGATGATGTTAAACCAGGGGTGTCAAACCTTTTTTAGTGGCGGGCCAGTTTGAACATCTTCCAACAAATGGCGGGCCAGTGTGAACATCTTCTAACAATTGGCGGGCCAGGGTGTCGGAGTTTCTGAGCAAAATTGGGTAGTGATCTGAGAGGGAGCTACGAGCATGGTCAGCCAATGCCCAGAAAAGTCCAAATATCATGAAAGGATCTTGATTCAATGTCCACTTTTCGCTTGTTTTAAAATTTTGACAACATTTTAAATAATTTTTTACATTTTAAATAATTTTTTAATCTTTATGGAAGACTCCGCGGGCCAGAAAAAAATCGTCGGCGGGCCAGAAATGGCCCGCGGGCCAGCTCTTTGACACCCCTGTGTTAAACGAAGAAATAATGACTTTAGTTAGCTGAATCCTTGAGAGTTTGCGGTAAACATAAAAAATATCAGAAAAAAATTAAAATTTTAGAAAATTATAACAGAAATAAATGAATAAATAAAGACAAAGAAATAATAAAAAACGATAAAAAACGATGGGGAAAATAAAAAACGAAAAAAAGACGTTTTTTGGGAGCGAATAAAAAACGGAAAAAAACGTTTTTTACAACTATGATTTTAACTCTCAATCGGTCGAATCGAAGTGAAAGTTATTTCTTTTGTAAAAGATCTGCAAATTCGACCGTTTTACGCCCGCCGATAGGCTTTGCTCGGGCGCGTGTTCCGTTTATGTAGCGCATTTCAACACATTCGATTCCGGCCTTTTTGATGTTCCGCGTCGCTCTGTTCCGCGTCGCTGTCGCCCCGTGTCGGAAAGGGACGGTGCGAAGGAGGAAAGGAAGGGAAGGAGCGGGACGAAGAGGGAGAGGAGAGATGGAGGATGTAAGGGGAGTGGAGGGGAGGGGAGGAGGGGGAGGGGTGGGAGGGGAAGGGGAGGGGAGAGGGGGCGGGGGAATAGAGGGGATGGGGAAGAGGGGGAGGGGAGGGAAGGGGGAGGGGGCGGAGAGAGGGCGGAGGAGAGAGGGGGAGGGGGCGAGGGGGAGAGAGGAGGAGGGGGAGAGAGGGGGAGGATTGGAGGCAGAGGACGGTCTTTTCTGCCACAGCAACGCGTGGCCGGGTTCAGCTAGTATGTATATATTTTATGTCAATCTGTCACTTCTACCAGCCAACGGGTTCGTGGATATTGTGTGCGCGTCTTTGTCCTAATTGTATGCTTGCTATTTATCTGTCTTCCTGTCTGTGTGCATGACAGTGTGTGTGTGTGTGTGTGTGTGTGTGTGTCTGTCTCTTTGACACGCGAGTAGGCCTATAAGTATATTCTCCGCGTCCAATATACGTCTCTGAGTTGATTTTTTGACGGACGTTATATAAATCCTAGTAAGCAATGATTCGAAAAATTAATATCGTATGTCTGTTCGTCTGTCTGTTCGTCTGTCTGTCTGTCAGTCTGTCTGGCTGTCTGTCTGTTCGTCTGTCTGTCTGATCGACTGTCTGTCTGTCTGTCTCTGTGTATCTCTTCCTGTCTTTTTTCGGAGTTGATCCTCTGGATGTAATTAAGTAAAGTGCAACCAGACAGTTCTCTTAATAAACAATTGTTAGCCGTTTGTCATTTAGAGAAAGGTCATTTTAAAGCTGTGAGCACAAGTGACAGTCACTGAAATGTCATTTCAGTGACAATCATTTCCGACCTACTTCTCCTTCCTTGACCTACTTGACCACTTGTCAGTGGCATTTTTAAATCCTGCAATAGCGGGGTAAGACGGATTAATGTGACCTTCCACGACGCTATAGCTTCGTGCGCCGCTGATCCTACCGTCGTAATGGGGTAAGATGGGCAATGGGGGTTTCCATGGAGCGTGTTTAGTGCATAGTTGAAACACACTTTATTATAAGCCCAGTGCCTATTATTATTTTCGAAATGAACGAATGAATATATGTATGTAATTTGTGCAATATAGGCACTACATGTAGATGCATGCGTGCCTCTGACAGCATGACAGTATGGCTGTCTGTCTGAGTCTGTCTGTCTGTCTGTCTCAGTCTGTCAGTCTCAGCGTGTCTGTGGGGGTGTACATGTCTGTCTGTCAATTTGCCTATTTGCACGGATGTCTGTCGGTCTTCCTATCTGCCTGTCTGCCTGTTTGTTCTATTTGCATGGCATTCATAATTAATAATAGAGACGTGTCTATTCAGGCATGTCCTTTCAGTCGGTCTATATACACCAGTGAACTTCTTCTCATATCAGCACATTTCGACTGACTTCACTCAATCACATTTTATCATCAACCCAAACGAATCCATTCTGGGTTTCCTAAGATTGAAAATTCCTCATAACATTCCTTCAATATTCAAGAGTTTTGATAAACACAGTTTTTCAATCTACGGATTTCTGATGACAACTTAAAATAGGCCTAAAAGTCTCTTGACCTAAGCGCGGGCGTAAAAAATAGCAATTTATTTCTTCAAACATCTCACTTTATCATTGCGCGGCAGAATAAATACTGTTGCAAACTGCGAAAATGGGTCGCAAGGTATCATAGAATAAGTTAAAAAATTAATAAAAGAAAGCGAAATCAATTGATTAAATTTTTCAAAGACTAATTAAACGATGAAATCCGGATTTCATCGTTTAATTAGTCTTTGAAAAATTTAATCAATTGATTTCGCTTTCTTTTATTAATTTTTTTACTTATTCTATGATACCTTGCGACCCATTTTCGCAGTTTGCAACAGTATTTATTCTGCCGCGCAATGATAAAGTGAGATGTTTGAATGGGTAATATTTGTTTAATATATGGAAGTTGATGGACAGCCGCCTTAGTAGCTGTTCGGGCATTCTGGTAGTGCCAGACCCGTGGAAAACTAAGGAAGGAGGGCGACACTGGTAATCTGTATGATGACACAACGGCATCCTAGAGTAACTAATCAAAGGAAAGCATGCATTGCAGTATCCACTTTTCTGTGTTTAGAGACACCTTGCGGCAGCCATGGCCGTGCACGCCATGTTGTACCTACCGCAGAGAGCCTCGGTATAACTGGAGCAGGACGATCGGGAAGAGATAAGGGATAACTGGAGTTACAATTGGTGGCAAAATTATCAAGTGTGGAGTGACTTACATGTACATGTACATGTACATGTACAGTTGTACACTGTACAGCGTCCATCAGAATCGTTAGCATCAACCGCCCACGCAAACAAGAACGAAAAAATATACACATGTATATTATGCAGAGCAATTGCGATTGAAGGACTTGCTCAAGGTCCCTACGCGGTGGCTTGAAGTGAATTGGAACCTGGAACCCTACGTTTTTACCATTACCCTCAACCCTCCATACATGCATACATACTTGCCTGCATGTACGTATACATACATATTACATGCATACTTACTTACATGCATGAATACATACGTACTTGCATGAGTATATAATAGGCCTATATACTCATATTATGCTTATAAAAACATACATATTACTTACTTACTTACATGCATGAATACATATAGTATTGCATGAGTATATGCTTATAGGCTTACGTATGAAACCATTGAGACTTAAATGCAAGCGCCTCTGAATATTCCCCTGAAGGAAGCGCTATAGAAAGCGAAATTCATGACTGAGTGAAAATTGCGTCATTTCGTTTGGAACGATCCAAGTCGTTGTGTACTGTTGCAGACCTGTGTGTTTTGCCTTTTGTTCGGTGATGTCAATGTCTTACAGTACTTCACACAAGTATGTCAATCAGTAGTGTTATAATATTATATGCTCAAGCTGTCTGCGAGTTGTCAGACAGACAGTCTGACAGACAGGCAGACAGACAGACAGGCAGACAGACAGGCAAGCAGGCAGACAGACAGACAGGCAAGCAGGCAGGCAGACAAACAGACAGACAGGCAGGCAGACAGACAGACAGACAGACAGACAAGCAGGCAGGCAGGCAGACAGACAGACAGAAGACAAGCAGACAGACAGACAGATAGGCAGGCAGACAGACAGACAGATAGGCAGGTTGACAGACAGGCAGGCAGGCAGACAGACAGACAGACAGGCAGACAGACAGACAGGCAGGCAGGCAGGCAGGTTGACAAACAGAATGTGATGCATGCTTTTGCGTGCATAGGAGTTCTTTGGGTTATCAGAAAATTATTACGTCTATTTTTCAATTCGATGCGTATACGTTGGCTGGGTTCTGCTGCTATCATGCTGGACTTTTTAAGATTGCCTCTCTGTCAGCCTTTCTGCCTGTCTATCCTTCTGTCTGTCTGTCTTTTCTAATTCATCGCTCTGTCTATCTTCGTCTCTGTCTCTGCTTCTGTCTCTGACTCTCTCTATCTCTTTTCCAGGAGGATCATCGCATTGGGAGCACCTCTGTCTACATCTCTCTCTCTCTCAATCTCTTTTTCTTTAAGTCTGTCTGTCTGTCCACTTGTCTGCCTGCCTGTCACTTTCTCTTTTGTCTCTCTCTATGTCTCCTCCTCTTTCCCTGTGCTTAATTATATCGGAGATAAGCCTTCTCGGCTCAGAGGTGGATTAACGTCGGATAAAAATCGCAAATGACTAACAACGCTTAGCAGGAGTCGAATTAAATGCACTGCTTCTCTCTAATTAAATTGGCTGGTGACGAAGCAAGGACCTTTGAATGAGTTTTTCTTCCAATTTTCCACTTCTCCAATTAGTTTTGCGTGGCTCAGCTTAAAAACTTAAACGGATCGCAGTAAATCTGCAGCGGACGTCAATTATTCGAAATTAATCAAAACTAAATTTAATTAATAAAAATCAAATCATATTATATCGGACCTTTTGCTATGATCTCGGAGGCAGCGCGTGTAGGCTATTTATATTCGGTTTAAAAACGACGTATTTTTTCATGCAAGTCAATGACTGTTTATCCTAAAATCTGCACCTCTGTGTCTGTCTGTCTGTCTGTCTGTCTGTCTGTCTCTGTTTCTGTCTCTGCCTCTGTTTCTGTTTCTCTATCTCTTTGTCTCTATCCCTCTGTCTATCTAGCTTTGCCCTCTGTATCTTTGCTTTTCTTTCTATCCTTCTCTGTATCTTCTTATCTCTTCGTCTCTCCAGCTCTATATCTCTTTTTTTAATCTCTCTCTGTCTCTCTATCCATTTCTTCCTATGTTTCTCTATCGGTGCCCCTCTGTATCTTTGTATATATCTCTATATCTCTGTCCCTCTGTATCTATGTATAACCGCCACTAAAAGCATCAGACGTCAATCAAAATTTGTTGCCTCAATTGCGATGAGCAAATATATGTACTGGATCAAGGTCCATAAGCAATTTCCGCATCTTGAACTCTTTAGCCTCTTCTTACGAGCACAATAACGCATCGGCTACCATGCATGCTCTTGAAAGCAGCGACGCTGAAATTCTCCGCACCATATAATTGTGTTTACAGGTCGACTTAAGATGACACTAAACTCCGCGTTTAACCCAATCTATAGCTTTATTGCCTCAAGTCAACATATAGTGCATCCTCAAGAAA
>OX243826.1:7164767-7179767 GCA_945859605.1 Lumbricus rubellus | reverse complement strand
CTTTGTCTCTGCTGACAGATTGTTTAGTCAGTTTTTATTTGATATCAGAGTATCAGACACAACCCTTTCAGACATTTAACAGATGCATGCACGTATTCATGAATAGCGCCGGTGAATAAGCTGGTCTCCCTGACGTGGCTTTTGTGGGCGCTGAGAAATTCTCGAAGATTTACATTACACTTTACATTACATGAACGTATGCATGATCGTATGTATGTATGCATGTATAAATGTATGTATGTATGTATGTATGTATGTATGTATGTATGTATGCATGCATGTATGTATGCATGCATGTATGTAAGTATGTATGTATGTATGTATGTATGTATGTATATATTTATGTATGTATGTATGTATGCATACATGCATGTATGCACGAATTCTTTAATGGCGATAATCAAGGTGTTTGGAGCCGAAAATTATTGCTATTGAGTGCCGCGGAAGCGATTATTATGAACAATTTAATTAAGATAACGATCGAAGATACCGAAGACATAGACATAATATTGATGGTAGGCCCTATTGCTTTAGGTTTTATTTCATATTTCATATTTCATGTACTTGTTGATAAAGAAAGGCTCAGCTAATATACATGGCGATTCTCAAAAATTCGTCTGCTTTTATATTTTTTGGGCGCGAATATCTAGAACCTTTTTTATGCGACCAGTCGTTTTATGGATCTGGGAAGATTGGCGTCGTGCGGAGGTGATGATGATTTCTGTTGCTATGGCTTACAGAAGAATGTCATGGCTGCAACTGACGTTCAGCTGGGTGGCATTGTGTGTCATCAAAAAGTCTTCGATAACACAGCGGATGCAGAGAAAGTGGACAACTGCAAGGGGTAGAGTAAGGATGTAGGCCTACTGGGTTCAGCAAGTAGAAAAGACCACCGGATAAAATTCCAACGTCTGTCTCTTTACTGATCTCAAGGATGGTGTGGGTTTTAAGACAGTTTCAAATTCAGGGTTAATTCATATGCATATATATGCATATCTGCCTTTATGAATTGCATGCCAAAAAATTCACCATTCCGCTTACACCAGAAGTTTTGGATAAATAAAAAAATCTGCATGATTCAAAACGAATGCAATCATACTAACATACATGATACATACATACATACATACATACATACAATACATACATACATACACACTTACATACATACATACATACATACATACATAGTATTACATACGTACATACATACATGTACATACATACATACATACAGACATACATACATAAATACGTACATACATACATACATGCATACATACATACGTACATACGAACATACATACATACATACATACATACATACATACATACATACATACATACATACATACATACATACATACATACATACATACATACATACATACATACATACATACATTGGATCAATAGAATTATATGGTTAAACATAATATTATATTTAGGTACACTACACCTGTACTAATCCGAAAGTTTCTGCCTTGCTGACTGCACCGCGTGCGACTTATCTCTGCCGCAAGCATACGGATGAAGAAGGCGCTTTCGTTGAAATACCTGGACGCGTCAAATTCGAAACAATACGAAATGGTTTCGTTCTTCGTCGACAATGCATTGCGTCATTACTTCCTGCGCAAACAGGAAGTGACGCCGAACAATATTCACACTCCGACCGACCGATCGACAGACGTACCACCGCGCTGCCAGACAGACAGACAGACAGACAGACAGACAGACAGACAGACAGACAGACAGACAGACAGACAGACAAACCGATAATGGAACCATTTGCATTATCACTTATAATTATAGACAATCTATTGCTACGATATATTATACAATGTGTGGAGCGGACAATCCATTTATCATTATGTTTGTGTAAAACGCTCGATCTATTCGTTGTTGGATGTCTATTTCATCAAGCGAAGTCCATTCTTTACACAGGAACCGATGACTTTGGTGTTTTTTGTCTCGAAACTTTGTTTCCAGACATAAAAAATTCCACGCAGTATACACAAAACGTCTCTCTGTCTCTGTCTGTCTCTGTCTGTCTCTGTCTGTCTCTGCCTGTCTCTGCCTGTCTCTGCCTGTCTCTGTCTGTCTGTCTCTGTCTGTCTGTCTGTCTGTCTGTCTGTCTGTCTGTCTGTCTGTCTGTCTGTCTGTCTGTCTGTCTGTCTGTCTGTCTGTCTCTCTCTTTCTGAGACTAAAAATCACCTAAGTCAAAATGGCACGATATTATACAGGGCCGCATTAAGATTTGTGTGGGTCTGGGTGCGGGGATTAAACTCCAATGGCACCACCGCGGTCAACACACCAGTACACCACGAACATGATTAGAATTGCGTGTCCCCAAAACTGCGGGCCCCTCAAAATTGCGGGCCCGATTGCTGCAGCACCCTTAGCACACACTTAAATGCGGGTCTCAATAACGCAATGGGAGAAGTGGGGTGCGCGATTGGGGGATGAGAGATTAACCCTTTAATGCCGCAGGGTATAGGATATCCCATACCATTTATTACCATCTCGGCATTAAAGGGTTAAGGTGATGAATTGTAAACTCCAGAGGTCGGGGGTTCAGGTCCCCCCCCCACGGGCAGAAAAGTTTCATTCAAGATTTCAGGTCGATATGCGTACCCTAAGGCCAAATCAGTGATAATATCTACACTCACCACACACTGTCCAGAGAAAAATTAGCTGCGTGGGAGAGGACTGCCACCTGAACTGATAATATTTGCCGAGGATTAAAAATCATGTCGCTGATATTCCATAATCACGGCTACTTCGCTTTTTCTTTGGCTGCCAAAGACCGCTTACACCTACAGTATGGATATACATGTATACATATTTGTATACTTTTGTATACTTGTATATGTAACAATGTATATAAATATATATGCATTATATAATATGCATTTATTTCTATATTCAGGGAGTTCGGAAAATGCGTTTCACCTGTATCATGCGACGCATGCGTATACGAAATATTCACAAATATATGAGTTGAAAATGGAATGGATATCTCGAATGATGCACTTGGATTCGAATCCCAGGTAAACGACTAGCAACCATCTCAGGCTTCTCAATTATTTCGTGAGATTTTCTACTACGTATTAAATTGCCAATATTTGCTTCAAATCACGGAGTATTTTCCGTCTCGATCATTTGTCTCAATTGGTCCTTCTCTTTGGAATGCTCTTTCTCCCTCTGTTCGCTCTACACTTCTTTCTGGTAGTCTCTCCTCTGCTTTGTCTCTTCTCAAAACCTGTTTCTTCTCGCGGGGCCTTGCGCACTGGGAGCGCCTCTGAACGGTTCACCCTACTAGAGGCGCTTTATAAATGTTTAAATACAATACAATACAATACAATATAATATTTAATATATATATATATATAATATATATATATATATTTATATAGGAAGACCGATTTTTACGTATACGCTTTGAAAGGCGCTCCTTCGATCCACTTCCCTTTGTCGGATCAATGCGCGGATGGATCCAGTGGTTAGTCTAAGATCTATTTTTTTAGTGCGGAAGGATTCTTCCGTTCCTTTCTTCCCTGTCAGAAGGAGGAGTGATATAACTCGGCTTTGCAGTGCAATGAGTGGAATCGACTTTCTGCTGGTGATTTAATGCATGGACGTAGGACGGAAGTCGTATGACAGACGCTATCATATGACGGACACTATCACACGTATGCGAAGCCGGCCGACTTTTAGAACTGGCAGTGGGAAAAATCGATTGAGTTTTAAAAATATGTAAAATTCTTAGAATGTACCTTGAACGAATGAACGCAGGAGCGAATGAATAAGTGAACGAATAAACGAATGAATGAATTAAAGAATGAATGTGTGAACAAATAAGTAAGTGAATGAGTGAATGAATAAATGAGACAACGAGTGAATGGATAAAAGAATGAGTGATTGAGTGAATGAATGATTGAACGAGTGAACGATTCAGTAAGTGAGTGAGTGAATGAGTTACTCATGCTGGGTGCCTGAATGAGTGAATGTATGAGTGTGTGAATAAGTAAGCTAATGAATGTGTGAGTGAGTGAATAAATGTATGACTGAATGAATGAACGAGTGAATGGGTGAGTTAGTGAGTCTGTGAGTGAATGAGTAAGTAAGTAAATAAGTCAGCGTATGGATGAGTAAGTGAGTGAGTGTGTGAATGAGTGAGTGGGTGGGTGAATAAGTGAATGAATAACTCAAATAATGTCCAAGACTTATACTTAAGGCGCATAATAAAAAAAATTCCAGGTTGCATATTCAGCACTTGTATTCAAAGCATTGTCATCCGCTGGGCAGGAGAATTGAACCCAAACCATCCACAATACAAGCTGCAAACTCTAACAAATCGGCTACCGTGACTGTTCGACATAGACCGATCAATCAATCAAGCGATCAATAAATCACAAAATCGTGCAGACCTAATCAATATTTTATCTTTGCAACGTTGGCAATAATAATTACTTGTGTGCTCGATACTCAGAAATTTGACCTTCGTGTCTCCGTGAGGAGTTGTATTTTTTTAGTCAGGAGACCAACCAAAAAATAGTCGGACGTTATTCGCTGTCTCAGTTTCAGCGCCATATCGAATGTCTGTGTTTTTATCTGACCCGCTCGGTCGCCAGTGACAGCTACAAGAGGCGCCGAAAAGTGGTCACCGCTACAAACCGACGACACCATCATTCTTGTTTGACAAAGTCCCGAAACTCAGTAACTTGGACCAGCAAGTCAGATGCACCTGTGACATCATACAATGTACTATATCTGAACTTTAGCTGCATGTACAATTATTGTACACACAGTGTACAGAATATAAAGTTGAATACACAGTGGGCAAAAATATATAAAGTATAGTGCACAGTGGCCAAAGTAAAGTTGTATACACAGTGAGCAAAAAATAAAGTTCCATACGTAGTAAGCTAAAAAATAAAGTTGCCTACACAGTGGGAAAAAATATTGCTACATACACTGTAGGCAAAAAAGTTGCATACACAGTGGTAAAAAATAGAGTTGCACACACAGTGGGCAAAAATAAAGTTGGACACACACAGTGTGGAAAATAAGTTGAATACACAGTGGGCCTCGTTAGCTACACCGGTAAGCACGAACGGCATTCGTCTGTTGGATACAATGGACTGCGGTTCAAGCCCCGGGCTGGGAGTTGACATTCAGAGATTTAGATTATCTCGGGCTATCGCGTGTGGGACGCAGGGGTGCAAGCTCCTGCGGAGCGACCTTGGGCAAGTTGCTTACCCATCATTGTCTGTGGGGAAGGCAACGGGAAACCACCTCACTCATCTCATCCCCAGGGGCGTAAAGCCAATTAACCTGCCTACGGGCAGAGCACCATCATCATCATCATCATCACACAGTAGGCAAAAATAGATGACATCCTCCGCAAAAGTCCGTGTGGCAATCAGTTGTCAAAATGGATCGTTGTAAAGGGACTCGCGCATCCGTCAAGAATCCGATGCCAAAACAACACCAGCAAGTCCCACGTAAAATCAATGTATACAGCGTGGGCAGAAATAGAGACAACCCGTTCAGGCGTGACAGTCAGCTGTCACCATGGATCCTTCTGACGGGGCTTTGGCAAAAACGATTGCATAACGATTTTGGTTTGAAAACAGCCGCGCCATCTGGTCCCAAGTCGCATCGGATCAGTTTGTACACCGTGGGCTAAAGTCGACAGAAATCGATTTGTCTGCCACCGCATCACGTGTGCATGCAGTATTGGGACCAACGTGACAGTTCATACACCGTGAGCAAAAAAAACTGCTGGACGATTACTTTTCTTAAGAACAATTCATGCATACAGTATTGGAAGACCGAAATATAATGTTGGCAGAGAGAATGACAGTAAGAAAAATCTTTATGACAGAGAGTAGCATAAACAAACACACACATGCACGCACACGCACACACACACACAAACACACACACGCACAATACAAAGGTACGCTACACTAGTCTAACATATATTTTTAAAATCCATGAATATTTACTATTTTTCTTCATATTTGCAAAAAGTGCTGGGATTTTCCGGACACAGTTTTTATAACGCATACACAATCACATAAACAACTATACACACTCATACATAATAAATTATATAATACGTGTATATATACATATATAAAAAATATAAATAGTGCATATATTAGTTATTTTATGAAATAATTTCGCATGTAAGTATGTATGATAGCTTTCTTTAGCGCCTTACAACAGCCTAACAAAGGCGCTCAACGTAGCTACCCGACGGTTCTAAACAAGTGCGACTTAAGTGACTTTGAGTGATAACGACTTAAGTGATATCGAACACATGTTTTTATGAGCTACTTCTCCCCTAAGCGTCATCACTCATCAGTCACCACGAGACGAATCACAATAGAACATTATTGATGCCTTCATTTTTCAACACATCATGTATTATAGGCCAGCGCTTCTGAGAGTGTTGTTTACAGCTCGGTGTTTGGTTGTAAACAAGAGGAAGAAACAAGATATAAACAACGCAATGTTCTCGTCTGTTGAATGTTGACAGAGATGTTTTATTGACCGACGTCTCTTTCGTTCAGCATCGAGAGAGACGTCGAGATTAATTGCACTTTGAGATTCGAGAGTATATCGACCGGTTTCAGTCAACAGGATGTCGATAAACACCCGTACGGCATCCGGTGCATTTTATGCTGATACTCAGCTATATCGTATAAACTGTACCACGGTTGATGATGAAAGCTTTCTTAGGAAAAACAAAGACGATGATGATGGAGATGATTGTTATTGAGAATGATTAAGGAAGAGAAGCAACAAGAATGATGATGATGATGATGTTGTTGATGATGATGATGTTGATGCCATTACTACTACTGGGAACACCACTACTACTATATTCATACACAAGGCCGTAGCCAGGATTTGATTGGCGGGGTTTCTTCGGCGGAGAATTTCTCACGACCTTTTTTGGTCATTGAAAACGGCTTTCTTACCATTTTTCGCCTAATTTCATGTTTTTTCATTACGTGCTTGTGAAGGTATTCTATTATCTTTTTAACATTTCTTTCATTTTGGGAGTGTGTTTCATGCTTTTATTTCATGGTTTTTACATAATGTGCTCGTAAATGCATTATATTATTTTTGGCATTTTCCATTGGGGGGGGGGGGCGTGGGGGTATTCAAACACCCAAAACACCCATGGCTATGGCCTTGTTCATACAGTACATCTTGCATTGCCACTGCTACTTCAGTTCTACTATTACATAACTGTTGAATTCCACCTTCCACTAAAATACTAAATAATCCTTAGACGTGGAAAGTCTCACAGTTCAGTATGACATATTCAAGCGAAGCACCGATGACGTCATCGTCTAAAGTTACATCTTGGTGCAACTCAATCATAAATTTTGGATCGAAACCGATTCCACTCAAACCATCTGAACTGGTCTTGACAGGAAAGAAAACTACATGTGAGTCACGTGACCTATCAGCTGACCCCTTCTACCTCGATGCAGAAACATCTACGATGGTTTTATAGCGCATTTTGCAACCGCTGACAGCCAAAGACATAAAAGGTACACCCAAGTGGTAAGGTCGATTTCACACTTATACATGTACGACGTCTTTCCTTACCAACTTCAATCAGAGACACATCTGAAATTAGATCGGTCTCCCGCAGTAAAAGCAATAACCAACGACGAAAGCCAACGATAAATATAAACAAAATGATTTGACAGATCTTGCGAATGAAAAGCCGTTCCAGGAATCCATCCTACTGCCTGAGGACATACATATGATATTCTGTAATAGCCTGATGATGATGATGATGATGATGATGATGATGATGATGATGAAGACGACGACGACGACGATGATGATGATGATGATGGTGGCAATGGTGGTGATGGTGATCACGCTGATGGTGGTCATTTCGGTTTTCTTTCTCCTCTCCTCATTCTCCTCATTCACCTCCTCCTCCTCCTCTTTTTCTCCTTCTCCTCATCCTCCTCTTCTTCTTCTTTAGCCTTCTTCTCCTTCTCCGTCTCCTCTTCCTCCGCCTAGACTCTCATGTGACCACGACGACACGTTGATGGAAAACCGATTAACCGTAACTTCAACATGAAGAGATTTATAGAAGGACTCCTGAGACTCTTCCATCAATCCTTCTTCACTCGCATCCATCTCTCATCCATCAAGGAAGATGAGGATTTCGTCAACATCTCATTCCTTTCGTCCTCTTCGACCGACTCTCTTGCAAGTCTTTGGCTTTGTCACATTCTCTGTTTCGTAATTTATTATTCTACCAGGTTCCCTCCCTCCCTCCGTCCGTCCGTCCTTCTCTGTCTGTCTGTCTGTGTGTCTCTGTCTGTCTATCTATCTATCTGTCTGTCTGTATGTCTGTCTGTCTGTCTCTCACTCTCTCTCAACCTTCCATAATCTTGTCCTCTGTTACACTCTTCTTATGCAATCTCTCTCTTCTAAAATTTGTTCTTTGTTCTTTTTACAATCTTGATTTCATTATATGCCGCAATTCTCTTTCACCTCCTCCTCCTTTTCATATCCCTTTCACTTCTGTTCCAATTCATCCTTTTCCAGAAATCCTTTTTTCTTTGGCCTCCTCGATCATTCCATCGTCTCGTTCTTCATCCTCATTCACCTTCTTCGCTCTTACCTAATCTCATTTGACTCCTTCCCCTTCCCCTTCCCCTTCCCTTCCCCTTCCCCTTCCCCTTCCCCTTCCCCTTCCCCTTCCCCTTCCCCTTCCCCTTCCCCTTCCCCTTCCCCTTCCCCTTCCCCTTCCCCTTCCCCTTCCCCTTCCCCTTCCCCTTCCCCTTCCTCTTCCCCTTCCTCTTCCTCTTTCCCTTCCCTTCCCCTACCTCTTCCTATTCCTCTTCCATTTCGTCGCCTCGCTTCCTTGTGATCTTCCCTTCTTAGCGACGCCATTAAATCACCTTTCTGGAAACTGTTCGCGTATTCCAAAGTCCGATAAATAATATGCTAAAACGAGCCGATCGTCATCAAAATGTACATGTAGGTCAAAGCTCAAAGATCATAGGTAAGCCAATCGACGAACTCCAAGGCATCAACCTGCATGAATATTCATAGCATACTTATGGTAGTGAATCTTATATAATTAAGTTCGTCTTAGGAATTATAGGTCTACACCAAAAAATACGAGAAATTGTGAACTGAAGATCCTAAATTTGCCTCAATTAACACTTTATAAATCATTGTGGAATAACGAGAATTGCAGAACAATAATAATTGGTTCCTACTGCTATTGTAATTGTAATTGTAATTGAACATTTATATAGCGGCGCTCACAGATTCAGTAGCGCTCCTTATAGTTATACAGATGTAATTTATTCGATGCACCAAAAATCGACGATGACTATAATAACAAATATTCGACATAAGCCACGGCTAGTTTTTGTCGAGCACACATGGTCGCATGCAGATTTCTTTGCAGGAGGTGTAAAAACACAATGGTCAAAGTTAGACTTTTCGCAAGAGCCTGAATAAAATTAAGGCTGTGTGTATTTTCATACAGATCTCTAAACGTAAATTTCCCAACCTCACTTCGTGTGTTACTAACATCAATAGAGCAAAAAATTGTTCAAAAAGTAGTAGTTACAAAATTGGTGTGAATTTTCCATGTGAGGGAGTGGCCTTCTGGTTCCTACTTTGTAATGTAGGTGCAGGCGCCCATGATATAAGTTCATCGAATAAGCAGGTTCAACATCTCAATTACTCCCTGACCTAGGCCTACTTAGGAGAATGAGAAATCTCGTTACTGCTGTTAGTAGCTTCAATCCTTAACGTTTGTTATCTACACAGGTCACGTATACCGGAAGTGCAGGTCACGTATTATACCGGAAGAGCACTAAACATAAAGAATCTCACGGTCTATTCAAGAAGATATAAAAAATCACAAGTTTACTGAATACTGAGCGATTGCAACTGTCAACAATAATCGCAAACCTAAGACTTGCGCATTGCGTGTTTACAATGTTGGTACAATCGACCTTTAGTGACCCGACCCACTGCGCACGCGCACGCGCGCATAACATATCGATTCCGCGTTCATATAAAGAAACTTAGATTTCTGGTAACACGGAGAATAGTCGATCGTAGCCTACATGTATGTTATATGTGTTGGCACATTCATTGCGCAGGATGCAAGCAACGACTTTAGAAGAGTGCGTCTCTATATAATAGATCAGCTTGTTGTACGTCTGGCATCTTAGCCAACCCGTGTGACAAGACTGAGCAAACAAACAGATGTTGACTGGATTCGGGAGGGGTGTGGGGGTAGGGGGTTAATCCGTCTGCAATAACTGACAACTTTTTTCGTTCGTCGTTGTTTGCTTTCGTTTCCTGGAATGCTCTTTCTCTTGTCTGGATTATTTTATCAAATTTTTCGTCTTTATCGAGATTATTAATAACCTGGTGCATTCGATTTTTTGCTTTTTCTATGTATGAGATTATGCAAGTTTGTATGTATGTATGTATGTATGTATGTATGTATGTATGTATGTATGTATGTATGTATGTATGTATGTATGTATGTATGTATGTATGTATGTATGTATGTATGTATGTATGTATGTATGTATGTATGTATGTATGTATGTATGTATGTATGTATGTATGTATGTATGTATGTATGTACGTACGTACGTACGTACGTACGTACGTACGTACGTACGTACGTACGTACGTACGTACGTACGTATGCGTGCGTGCGTGCGTGCGTGCGTGCGTGCGTGCGTGCGTACGTATGTGTGTGTGTGTATGTATGTATGTATGTATGTATGTATGTATGTATGTATGTATGTATGTATGTATGTATGTATGTATGTATGTATGTATGTATGTATGTATGTATGTATGTATGTATGCATGCATGCATGCACGCACGCACGCACGCACGCACGCACGCACGCACGCACGCACGCACGCACGCACGCACGCACGCACGCACGCACGTACGTACGTACGTACGTACGTACGTACGTACGTATGTATGTATGTATGTATGTATGTATGTATGTATGCATGTATGTATGTACATGTATGTAGGAGGGACGGACGTAGGGAGTGATGGAGGGACACAGAGAGCTGTGCCGAAGTATAATATATGCAGCGGGAGAGGGGCATGCAATTCAGGGCTGGCTGGCAGTGGCAGTCGTATGGTGTATCTGGCAATTGGAGTGCAATTTCCAGAAGTGGATAGGAATAAGATATTTCCTTAAACAGGTTTATAATTATGGCAGAGCTTTAAAGTGGCAAGATGCATCACGCCTTCGTGACTGAGTGCATGTTGTGCAAATGCCATGGATATTGGATGCGTTTTTGCTAAAGAATATTAGGCCTACTTAGGAGAATGAGAAATCTCGTTACTGCTGTTAGTAGCTTCAATCCTCAACGTTTGTTATCTATACAACTATACATATATAAGGTTGATCCCAATCAAGGGCTTATAAGATCATTGATTTCTACTTAGGTTGCTAATGTGGATAGGGAGGGGGGGAGGGAGGGAACGAGGGAAGGAAGGAGGTATCGTTTCATTTAAGATTGCAATGGAAGACAGCTTTAGGTTTATTAGTGCATGGTATAGCTCCTACATAATTGATTGATGTGCCGTCGAGTCGTGTGTGCACGTCTAAGCTTTGAAAGGAGGGTGATATCAAGTTTTCAGTTGTATTGTATTGTATTGTATTGCATTGTATTTTATTGTATTGTTTTGTATTGTGTTGTATTGTATGTGGTTAGCTCACAGCATATCTGCTATACATTGCTCAGTTTGGCCTATGTTTGCGCCGCTTAATTACTTTGATTCTAGGAATATTCTGGTGACCGATACATGTATATATACATGTATATATAAAGCAAATGTCATTTTTGTAATAAATGCCAGCAGCTGTTTTTTAGTGATCAACAATATCAACATTGGCTGCTCTGCATATGTATGCGCCGGCGCATAGCAGTCGTCCGCTGGACATTTTAGGGCCTATACCTTATTTTTTTAGCTGTTTGTTGGTCTATAAAAAGTTTCTTCACACTAAAGTCATATAATTTTATGATAAAACCCTAATTAGCCTACCAATGATCAGGGCTGCACTAGACAAAATTAGGTTTGAGTACACGGTAGAGTTGCCTATGTCTTTCTGCCAATACTCGCGGCGCCGTCACAAAAGCGCGCATGACAAAAGCGCGCAGACAAATGCGCGCAGACAAATGCGCGCAGACAAATGCGCGCAGACGAATGCGCGCAGACGAATGCGCGCAGACGAATGCGCGCAGACAAATGCGCGCAGACAAATGCGCGCAGACGAATGCGCGCAACAGAAACTACCCAAAAATACCACCAACAAAAGCGCGCAGACAAATGCGCGCAACAGGAAAAAATTTCTTTATGTATATGTATGTGTCACTATGTATGCATGTATATATGTAGGCTATGTATGTATATATATATATGTATGCATGTATGTATGTACATACATACATACATACATACATTCATACATGCATACATTTATAAATAAATACATGTATGTACATGTATGTATGTATGTATGTATGTATGTATGTATGTATGTATGTATGTATGTATGTATGTATGTATGTATGTATGTATGTATGTATGTATGTATGTATGTATGTATGTATGTATGTATGTATGTATGTATGTATGTATGTATGTATGTATGTATGTATGTATGTATGTATGTATGTATGTATGTATGTATGTATGTATGTATGTATGTATGTATGTATGTATGTATGTATGTATGTATGTATGTATGTATGTATGTATGTACGTACGTACGTATGTGTGTATGTATGTATGTTTGTATGTATGTATGTATGTATGTATGTATGTATGTATGTACGTATGTATGTATGTATGTATGTATGTATGTATGTATGTATGTATGTATGTATGTATGAAGCATGTATGTATGTATATATGCATATGTATGTACATACACAATACATAAATACATACGTAGATACATACATATACATACATACATACATACATACATACCTACGTACATACATACATACGTACGTATATATACATACATACATTCAAACATACATATGTTTTTCCTGTTGCGCGCATTTGTCTGCTCGCATTTGTCTGCGCGCTTTTGACCTGCGCGCTTTTGTTACTGCGCGCATTTGTCTGCGCGCATTTGTCTGCGCGCTTTTGTCCTGCGCGCTTTTGACCGTCCACCAATACTCGCATTTATCCTTGATTACAGCCTTGCTATTCATAAGCCTACAGTGCCATACACAAGCGAAACTGAAAAATTTAAATTTAGAAACCTCCTAGAAACAATCTATGGACCTATCTTTCTGCTTTGCATTCTTCAAGCTCTTGTTAAACATTTAGATGTGACCATCGTGTTTTGCTCATTCTGCAATTATATCTGCGGGCAACCATTCATTCTACACTCTACTGATCTGATCCGCATCGAGGAGTGATGTAGCATTGCAGCCTGATTTCGGCGAAGTGTATTATAAAATAGATTTCTCTTAACAGAATGGTTACTAATGCATTTGACTAAAAGGCTTCATCTCTCTTTATAAATACCGGTACATTATAGCCAGTATTACACAGTACCTGTAAGCTAATTTAATCAGTGCACGACGATTGTCGTACAGCGACGCAGGTAGGCCAACTGCAAATTGGCGCGCGGCGTCTGGACAGGTGATTGTCTGGACAGCGCGTGATGTCTAGACGAGCGTACGTTGAGTGTACAAGGAGGGAGTGGAAGTGAAGAAGGAGTGTTGTGTGTTGAGAGCCGTTGAGATAGGCTGTAATAGTTGTTGTTGAGTTGCGATAGAGTAGACTGATGAAGGTAGTAGTCGTGTAGTTGTTATGATAACGCAAGTGTAGTCATTGTTGTGTTGTTGCTGATCGTTTTACTTTACATCGGATTTTGGAGTATAATAAGAAGACTTAAACACGTCGTCGTTGTTGGTTACAAAACAGTGAAAGTCTGTAGATTCTTTACCTAGCCATTTAGCTAATGAAACAGTTATCTAGGGATAGGCCTATGCTACCACGAACTTATACGAAGAAGCTTCCGAAGAGACTGATAGGAGGAGGTGATCACAAGGAGGTTTATCACAGTACCTGTTATGTGCATACATGTAGGTTTAAGGTAGTCGCCGAGGGCAAGCTCTAAATCGGAGTCGACTGTAGTTAAATGTAGTGAATGGCGAGATCGAAGTCGTAGGCCATAATCACGTGATTGACTATGTGGTTCATAGGTTAAAGTTCGGAATAGGTTACATTTAATTTTACTCTTACATAATCGATTCAAGCTGATGCTATAGATAGCTATAGCCTATCACGTCAATTGTAGAAAGATTGAGAGATTTGACTCAATGTTCGACAAGACTAATGGGTTTTCTAACGTCAATCTACATGTAAGTAAGAACGTGGAATTGTTGCTTGTTAATTAAGATGATCAGCCTATAATATTTTAACGTTGATAAAAAAAACTTTGCATCAAATCTGTTTATGTAAACTTGACTAAAAGCTCGTAAATAAGCTTGTAAATACATTGTGTTTAGCTTTAAAGTAGAGCTGAAGAAATTTTGAAGCTAACGATTGCGATTTATAATAAATGTTTGTCCAAGCTTTCCCCAGCGTTTTTTCTAACGCTGAAGATAAAGTTTCCATTTAGCTTTCGCCCGTTGTCATTTCCCCCGCTGGTGCAAAAGCTATTTCCCATTTCGTATAAATCGTATACTGCCCACACTTTCCCAACGGATGGTCAAAAACTGTCTTCTAATCTCGTTCTTCCCGTGGGTCTGTCTGACTGTCTCCCTGTCGTCATATACTGCGTCCATACACAAAAACATTCTTCGGTTATTCATCAATAATTATTGATCACTGTAACTATCTGTTGATCTAATTTATTTGGTGATGTCAGACTAATACAGAAAATTGCGATCTTCACGATCTTCACG
>OX243826.1:7157267-7162267 GCA_945859605.1 Lumbricus rubellus | reverse complement strand
GAAGAAGGAGTGTTGTGTGTTGAGAGCCGTTGAGATAGGCTGTAATAGTTGTTGTTGAGTTGCGATAGAGTAGACTGATGAAGGTAGTAGTCGTGTAGTTGTTATGATAACGCAAGTGTAGTCATTGTTGTGTTGTTGCTGATCGTTTTACTTTACATCGGATTTTGGAGTATAATAAGAAGACTTAAACACGTCGTCGTTGTTGGTTACAAAACAGTGAAAGTCTGTAGATTCTTTACCTAGCCATTTAGCTAATGAAACAGTTATCTAGGGATAGGCCTATGCTACCACGAACTTATACGAAGAAGCTTCCGAAGAGACTGATAGGAGGAGGTGATCACAAGGAGGTTTATCACATTTGGTGTCGTTGCGGTGAGATAACGATCCAAGTTGCAGGAGAACGATCCTAGTTACGAACGGCGGGTCTACGTGCCAAGTTACGAACGGAGGGATTCTATCCAATCAACAGACGTTGCAGAGGAACGGACGCTGTGCATTTATCGAGGAGCCGAGCACACGTGAGAAACGACAACACAACGACTACAAGGTAGAAAAACTTGCTTGTCTATTGAAGTTTGCTTAAAGAATTGAAGTCAGTCAATTGCAAACATTTGAAGAGTAGCCTACTATTTATCGACTAGCATCAGTAAAGTAAAGAAGTAAGATGGAGAAACTTACGGAGAAAAAGCAAGCAAATATTAAGAAGATGTCTACTGATAGACTGATAAAACTGCTAATTGAAGCAGATCTAGACGCAGAAGAAGTCGAACAGATGTCGAGGGAAGAATTGATGAGAAATTTAGCCGAGGTTTGGGCTAAGAAAGAAGAAGAAGAAGAAGGTGCTGTCGGAGGCGCTGCGGAGAAGCCAGTGGAGAAGCCTGAGGCACCGATGTCTATGGAGGCGTTGCTGCAATTCATGATAATGAAAGAGGAGCAACGAGCAGAACGAGCAGAAAGAGCAGAGAAGATTAGGCAACAAGAGATTGACATGCAGAGACAACAATTCCAGCTTCAGTTAGAACAAATGAAAATAGATCGTGACGAAGCAGAACGACGAAGAATGGAGTTAATGATAGAATACGAAAAAGCAAGAAAAAGCGATGAAGAAATACGGAAACAGCAGATCGAAGACAAAAAGGCTCGTGAGGAAGAAAAGGAGAAGATGCGTTTACAAGAACTGGAGAGAGCAGAAGAAATTCGTCAGGAAGAATTTCAAGCTGAAAAAGACAATTTGGAAAAAGCAGAAAGAGAAAGAGAAGAACAGATGCAATTAGAACAAAAGAAACTTGCTATTAAGGAAGCTCAACTCCATGAGATGGCTATTGAAAAAGAAGAACGCAGAAAGCAGTTAGAACTGTTGCAGCAGAAGATTGAACAAGAAGAACTGCGTAGGATAGAAGATCAAAATAGACTGAGAAAGAAAGACGAAGACGATAGAAGAATCCGTGAGGAATCAGAACAAAATAGGCTTAGAGAAAGTGAGACAATGGTGTCAAAGATTAAGAAGATAGGTGATGCAATGAAACATGTGTTACCGAAGATGCCGTATGATATGATGGAAGTGCCATTATATTTTGAAACAGTTGAAAATGCATTCAATAGCTTCGCTGTGGAAAAGCCGTACTGGGTGAAATTGTTGTTGCCATTGATGACCCCGAGAGCGCGAACGGTATTGAATCGATTGTCATTTGAGAATTTAGATAAATACGATGCAGTGAAAGAGCATTTGTTGAAGGAATTCAAGTTAACAGCTCGTGAGTACAGGTCAAGGTTTGCAGATGCCAAGAAGACAGCCGAAGAAACGTATACGATGTTCACGGCTAGGCTGAAGAACCTGTTGAATTATTATGTCCGAAGTAGACGAGTGGACAAAGACTACGAGAAGCTGTTTGATTTGTTAGTGGCGGATAAGCTGAAAGAATGTTTACCACCAGGTCCACTGCAGTTTGTCTTAGCAAAAGAGGGCACAGAATGCTTGGAAGCTAGTAATGTTGCAGACCTCGCAGACATACATGTAAACAATCGGATTGGTGTGATGTTCCAAGACAAACCGAAATTTGAAGCATGGGGAAATAGCTCAAAGCCATTCCAGTGGAACAAGGATAGCAAAGACATCGGAAGCCAAGCCAAGAGTAATGATGCAAAGAAAGATAATTATTCTGGAAAGCAGTATGGACAAGATAAGAACGAGTCAACGTGGGACAGACAAGCCTACAATCGAACTCCGCCGCTGGGACGCCCAACAGAAAGTAATGCATCACACACGCCGTACAACAAGTGGGAGAACAATGAGCAAAGAAGTTTTATAAAGAAACGTTGCCACAACTGTCATTCTGACAAACACCTAATAAAACATTGCCAAGCACCAGGAGCGGCAAATCTGAGGAAGAACTTTAGCAGAAGTGCAGAAAATCTTCGAGTAAACCAGATACAAGTGATGAATGCACCAGACCAGTTTGAAGAATCGGACGATCGTGAAACAGAAGTGAAGTCGGTAATGAAGTGTACGCCGCAGTTCACCATACAGAAAGAAGCGATAAAGACTACTTCCATTGCAGAAATTTGTCGAGAAACAAAAAGTAAAGAGGAGTGTCAACGCATAAAGAAGATATCGTTGCAGCATGTAAATGTGGAGATACGTGGGACTGATGGGCAGCCTGTGCAAGTCGAGGCGTTGATTGACTCGGGGACCGAGATACCAGTAATCAACGAGGAACTACTGAAAGGAACGACAGTAGAAGAAATCGGCAGAGTTCATTTGCAATGTGTAGCTGGAGAGCCAATTCCAGCTAAGTTGGTGAAAATCAAAGTGCGGATGAGCGGTCGTAACGAAGGAGCAGCTACAAAGGACAGGACAATAAATATCGCGCCATATTTAACTTTAGTTTGTGCCAGCATTCCAGCGGATCTGTGCAAAGAAAACAGAGAAAAGTTCTTGCTACATCCGGAGATAATTGCAGAATTGAAAGAGATTCCACCAGTGAGTGTATTGCAAGGGGAACTACAAGCGAATGTGACTACAAGAGCACAAAGTCGGAGAGCAGAAGTCGAAGGCGGAGAAGATGAAACGATAAACGAAAGTTCGCAAGAAGATGACACGGAAAGCGAAGATGAACTCAGCATTCAAGATGACGAAAGAACAACATCTGAGAACAACGAAACTGAAGAAGAGATGGCTGCATGTGAACGAAATGATAGTGAAGATTCCGGAAGCGACGCTGAACTGGAGACAAGTATGAGGGACTTGTTCACAGAGAATTCGAACGATGAAAGACAGCTGGAAGATGCGAAGAAATTCGAGGAGCAGCAGAGAAATGACGAGTCACTGAAATCGTGGTGGAGGATCGCTGAAGACAAAGGATCAGAGTTTAGCGTGGTGAATGGATTGATGTATAAGAAGCATCAAATGCTGGATCAGCTAGTGTACCAGTTGGTGTTACCGAAAGAGAGGAGAATTCAAGTAATGGAATTAGCTCACGAGTCAGTATTTGGCGGACACTTGGGAGAAGAGAAGACACGAGAGAGAATCAAGTTGTCCTTTGTCTGGCCAAAGATGCGTCGAGACGTGGTGAAATTTTGTAAGTCCTGTGAGAAGTGTCAGCTGAAGGCACGAAGATTGGTGATGGATCGAGTGCCGATTACACCAATTCCAAGGGAAGATGTTCCATTCCGACGGATGACTATGGACGTGGTAGGCCCAATAGAACCGAAGTCAGCAGCTGGGCATAAGTATTGCTTGTGCATAGTGGATTCATGTACAAGATGGCCGACAATCTTTTTGCTGAAGTCATTGACTGCTAAGGCTGTGTGCGAAGCTTTGATGAAGCTATTCATTGACGTGGGGGTGCCGTCTGTGATCACCAGCGACAGAGGCACGAATTTTACAGCCAGTCTTACAAGAGAATTTTTGAAATTGATGGGATGCTGTCCACGATTCGATTCACCGGGGCATCCAGAGGCAGCCGGATTAGTTGAGAGATGGAATCAGACGTTCAAGAAGATGGTACATCATGTCATTGTGGAAAATCCAAGACAGTGGCATAAAATCATTCCGTTTACCGTATGGGCATTGAGAGAAGTTCCTAACGCAACGACAGGAGTGGCACCATATCTGCTGGTATATGGAAAAATGCCAAGAGGACCATTAACTATCTTAAAGGAAAGCTGGACCAAAGAAATAAATCTACCGCCAAACATTGGAGTACAACCAGCAAAGTACCTGAAGAACTTAAGAGCAGACATGGAGAAAGCTTTGATATTTGCTGAGAATTGTGCAGAGGAAAAGCAAAAACAATATGCCAGTCAATACAACAAGAGGGCCAAGGATAAAGAATTCGAACCAGGAGAAAACGTCATCGTCCTGTATCCAACGTCAACCAATAAATTGATCTCACGATGGCATGGTCCATGTACAGTGCTACAAAGAAGATCCAAGTATTCGTATCTGGTGGACATGAATGAAAACGGCCGACGAATCGTCCATGCCAACAAAATGAGGAAGTTCATCGCAAGAACATTATCGTGTGGTCTCATCGTGGAAGAGGACGACGAATTCGGATCAGTGGTAGAGCTACCATTGAAAGAAGACCATGCAGAGACGACACAGAAATCGCTGCAATTAGACTATGAACAGATCGGACATCTTACGTGCGAGCAACAGAAACAGCTACTGGATGTACTGAACCGTTATGCAGACAGATTTTCGGACAAACCTGGATTATGTACATTGGTAGAACACGAAGTGGTGCTGAGACCGGACTTTCGAGAGAAGGAGTTCATGGCTTATCGAATACCGCTGATATACCGCGCAGAAGTGGACAAACAAATACAAGAGATGCTGAAAGCAAACATCATTCAACCGTCGTCGAGCAGAATGGCAAGTCCGCTGGTCATCGTCAAGAAGAAGGACGGATCCTTGAGACTCGCGTGCGACTACAGGTACGTGAATTCATATACTGAAAATTGTCGATATCCCATGCCGATCGTCAACGATGTGCTGA